>CM053770.1:657399676-657548796 GCA_028658325.1 Potorous gilbertii
GATTGGTGATAGGGGAAATTAGAATGCTTGGTGTATTGGGGTGGGGGGAGGGGACAAATGGGGAGAAAATTTGGAACCCAAAATTTTGTGAAAATGAATGTAAAAAGTTAAATAAATGAATTTATAAAAAAAAGAAATATTACAAAGGTAATATGGAGAGCAGCTAAGAGCACCAGACCATGCCAGAAAGATGTTGAATTCTATCTTAGACAGTTATGGGGAGTGTGACCCTGGGCAAGTCACTTAACTTTTCCAGACTCACTTTTACCATCTAAAACATGGGAATAATAACACTTGGAACACTTTCTTCTCTTGGTCCATAAACTTGAAGCTATAAAACTGCAAGGGATCTTAGGATTCTTCTGGTCCAATCCCCTCATTTTATTTTTATGGAAACTGACCTCTAGAAAGATTAAGTAATCTGCCCAAGACACTATCAAACTGTCATACTGGAGAAGATTCCTTGAATGGCAAGGAGATCAAATCAGCCAATACTTAAAAGAATTCAGACCATTCACCGAAGGGTCAAATATGGAAGCTGAAGTTTAAATACTTTGGCAATATAATGAGAATACGAGACTCATAGGAAAAGACCCTGATGTTGGGAATGATTGAAAGCCAAAGGAGAAGGGGCACAGAGAATGAGATGGATAAATACATGGACGAACATGAACTTGGGCAGACTTGGAAAGACAGTAGATGAAAAGAAAGATAGAGGATAAGACTATAAGCTATAGAAGAGTTGCTGGCCTATACTGGTAGGGAGCTTTTCCATGTAGAGATTTCCCTATCCTTGGAAAAGAGAATTTGACCAGTAGAGTATAGAAAATGGAATGTAGTGAATGAAGCTGGAAAGATGGTTTGAGGGCAGATTGTATGAGGCTTGAAAAACTAAAAAGGATTTCATATTTTATCCCAGTGACAATAGGAAGCCACTGGATTTGAGTGGTGGAATCATAGGGTCATATCTGTATTTAAAGAAAATGACTTTGGCAGAAAAGTGTGGGATGAGACAGAGTGGAAAGAGCTGATGCAGGGAGATATTTTAGGAGACTGTCGCTATGAGAAGTGATGAGTGTTTCAACTACAATGGTTGCCATGTGAGTAGAAAGAAGAGATCAGACGCCAGAAATGTTGTGAAGGTAGAAATGGCAAGATTTGGAAACTGATTGGATGTGTGGGATAAGAGAGACTGTGGAAACTAGAATAGTGCTGAGATTATGAACATGGGATCCTGGATAATAGGTATTTAATAAATGCTTGTTGCTTGATTGATCAATTCTATGTTTACTGTTTACAAAACTTCCTTCTCATAACAAACCTATTAAGGTAGCTAGTAGAAATACTATTATTCCCATTTTATAGATGAGTAAATTGAGACTTGAGGAGACTAAGTGACTTACTCAGAGGCAAGATTCTGACTCAAGTTCAGTACCCTTTGCATTATACATGTGTGATGCCTTACTCTACTACACCTTTTGGCTTCCAGAACATTTTAGAATTGTGAGCTGGATTGCCTTCATACAATATTTCTTGGCAAAGCAGCCTCTATGAATATTCACGTCATATAATGCAGACATTTACCCACTCCATCTCTGTGCAGCCTGTCCCCTGGCCTAGTCTTATGATCTCCTTTTCATCTTTCTCCTGTGCTATATGAGAAATAGAGAAAGAAGAAGAGGCAGAAATAGAGGTGACTATAGAGCCCCAAGCCACAGGCAGTTCAAGAACCAGCCAGGGACTGCTTCCACTGATTTCTCCAGAGAAGGAATATAAGTCTCTGTCCAACTAGATTCATCCTGCAGTAACAGAGGTGTGAACACAGCTGTAATATTGGACAGCAGCTAAGCAGTGAGCACTATCCCAAAATTTTCTTTCTTTTCTCTGCTTTGCCTGCCCTCCCAGACTTTTATTGGCTTTGATAATAGGTCTCCCTGTGGTCTTTTTCCAATATGGTAGTTAATGCCATCTACACCTCTTTTAAATGTAATTTACAAAACTGCCAGTCACTAAAAGACTTTTCATGCATGTGGGAGAATGAATTTCAAATCCAAAAACTTCGGGTTGGATCTTGGCTCTCCCACTTGCTAACTATTTGTCTGTTGGCAAGGGATTTAAACTCTCAGAGCTTCAATTTACTCATCTGTAAGATGGGGATCATGCAACTTAAAATCCTTATCGCAGATTTGTTGCCAGAAAAGTGCTATGTGAATGTGAGGTACTTAATCATTTCTATTTGTTTCTAGAGATATCTTACAGAAAATTAAAAGGTTCTGGTAAAATTAAAAATAGTAAAAGTAAAAAATTTGTGAATTGAAGCTTATGCCCCCCAACTTCAGCAACTAACTTTGGCAGTTCACAAATATTACAGGAATTATAGAATATTCAAATTCCTTAATATTTAGGATTAAGGAGAGAGACTGACTAGAGATAGATTCAGGAGTCACACAGAAAAGACAACTGAACTCTGACCTTCATTATCATTAATCAAAAGTCAGTTAACAAGCAATTATTAAGTGCCAACCATGTGTCGGGCACTAGGTTAAGAACTGGGGATACAAAGTAAGATAAAAGACAGGTCTTTAATCTCAAGGAACTTACATGTGTTAATGACTAATTTCTTCAAATGATCTTGCCTGGAATTTAACCCACTGTAGAATTTAGTAATGCTGAAAAAACATATATATCAAACAGGGTCCTATTTTCAAAATAGGACCTCTCTTTTACTGAATAACATCCTTGGACCCTCACTGTGATCCAAGGGTCGATATCATTAGCTCTTTAAATGCTTTATCACATAGCCCTGACATTAAAGAATTTGGGCTATTACAGGAGACATCTATGTGGTTCAGTGGACAGAGAGCTGGGTCTAGAGTCTGGAAGATTGGAGTTCTAAGATACTAGCTAAGTCACTAGTTGTTTGACCCTGGGCAAGTCATTTAACCCTGTTTGCCTCAGTTTCCTCATTTGTCAAATGGGCTAGAGAAAAAAATGACAAACCACTCCAATATCTTTGCCATACAAAAAAGTGAGGTCATGAAGAGTCAGACACAATTGAACAACAAATAGGTTTGGAAACAGGAGTTCTTAACCTGAATCCATGAATTTGGATAGGAGAAAATATTACATTGGACAACTAAGTAGCACCGTGGATAGAGGGTCAAGCCTGAAGTGGGGAAGACTTAAATTCAAATCCTGCTTCAGACACTAGCTGTATGACATTAGGTAAGTTGTTTCCCCTTGTTTGCCTTACTTTCCTCATCTGTCAAATGAGCTGGAAAAGAAAGTAGCAAACCACTTTAGTATCTTTGCAAGAAAACTCTAAATGGGATCATGAAGAGTCAAACAAGACAGAAAAGAAAATACTTTCATAAAATGAAAATACAAAAATGCCTTTATATTTGTACAAAATATTTTGCAAGAGCTGAGATAGATACTTCCACTGGCTTAGTGGCCCTTTGCCCTTAATCAGTCTTCCTGTGGTAACTTTTTTGGTTACAAGTTTTGGGATTTCTCATTTTAATATGGTAAATTAACAAGTGAGAGAAAATGTGGCATAGTGATTGGCCTGGGATCATGAAGAACTAGATTCAGGTCTGATCTCTAACACTTATAGGCTGTGGAAACCAGGGCATCCCAAACAATTTTCTGTAAGACAGGAAGGTATAGAGCAATTACTGTTTTTCAGTTGTATCTAACTCTTCACGAATCCATTTGGGGTTTTCTTAGTGACTGGAGCAATTTGCCATTTCCTTCTCAAGCTCATTTTGAAGATGAGGAAATTGAGGCGCACAGAATCAAATGACTAGACCAGGGTCACACAGGTAGTAAGGGTCTAGGTAAGATTTGGACTCAGGGAGATGGGTCTTCCTGACTCTATCCAGACTGACCTGATTTGGTAAATTTCTCTCCCAAGAAGTTCCCTACACCAATAAAGATACAAATAAATAAATAGATAGATAGATAAATGAATGAATGAATGAAACCACATGGAACAATTATAAGGCACTTCAAGGTTGGCAAAATACTTTAAATAAGTGCTTTCATTTGATCCTCACTGCAGATCCTTCCCCTCCCCCTCCAAAGAAACCTTAGAACCTAAATGTACTCATCTCAAATCTGAGTCTCAGATTAGGAGAATTCCCATGGCTTTACGCCAGTGTCTGTGGTGGAAACAACTTCTTCTATAGCAAACCTTTGAATGTTCAGTGGGAAATATACATTACTACTGGAAAACAGCTACATTATGAGTTGATGGCAATGGTGCTGTCCCACAGCTGGTCAGCGGAGGCCCTGAGGGTTTCTTGGCCTAGCTGAACTCCCTCTTGGACAGTCTTAGCCCTGGGAAGTTTCCAACCTGATTCCATACACTTGACCCTGCAGGGTATTATTAGGATGGTCACAGGGACTGGTTTTGGGGACAGCTAAGGAGAAAAACAGAACAAACATAAGGAAAGGAAGATACAAAGTACGGCTCATAGAATTTTCCTAACTTTTTAAGAGTAGGTTGGCATCAAACCAAAAAAAATACCCACATTGGTAAGAGGTAGATAAAAAGGGAGAAAAAGAAAGAAATCTTACATATTCACTGTCCAGTTGAGACCAAAGTAAATGCTGTCTATTTGTTTGGTCATCTATTTCTCGGTTTCAACCCAATTTGTGTAGTTCTTACAGAGCTTCTGTAATTCATGTTCTCTTTATCTTTCTGGATAAATCCCCCTTGTGCCTTGCCTATAGACATTACATGTATTTGAGAATTTTCTCAATATGGCTAATGGCAGGGGATTTTTATTATGGCTACTGAAAGGCTCAGACACTTTCTAGAGTGAAAGAATTATGAGGTCACGGTTAACTGGCATCCAAAAATGAATGGTTTCCCTTGGCACAATTTTCAGCTTCTCTCTCTGTCTCTCTCTCTCTCTCTCTCTCTCTCTCTCTCTCTCTCTCTCACACACACACACACACACACACACACACACACTGGAGTCCCATTCAATTCTCTATTGCTGAAAGACCAAATATCAGATTTATTATTGAGCAAGTGAATGAACAAGTAGACAGTTTACAAAATGGATTAATAGGTCACTGTTTTTTAAAGGGAATTCACTCTATGATTCAATATTATATCCTCTATTTTCAGTCAAGCAGTGGAAGGGCAGGGAGGAGGTGCAATTTGGTGAGAGGAAGGGAGTGAGTCCTGGAACTTGAATCAAGAAAACTGTGTTCTAATACCAGCTCTGAAGTTTCAGTCATGTAATACTTTATGTAAGTTGCCTCTCCCTGATTCTTAGTTTCCTCATCTGTAAAGTGGGAATAATTATACCTGCCTGGGAAGTACCTTGGTATAATGAACCAAGAGCAGAATTTGGAGTCTGAAAGAGGAGGAGAGGAAGGAATAAGCATTTATTAAACTTCTACTGTATACTTGGCCCTGTGTTAAACATTTTATAAATATTGTCAGAATGCATTAATCACAAAGAATAAACAACACACCAAGAATAAATAGTGAAAAGAACACTGCACACTAGAGACCAGGAAAATCTGAATTCTGTTTTCTCTTATCAACTTAGCACTGTAAACCTGAATTTGAATCCTGCCTCAGATGTCTATTCTCTGGACAAGTCACTTAACCTCATTCAAGTTCTGTCTCCTCATCTGTAAAATGGGGGGTAATAACAGAAACTACTTCCCAGGATTGTTGTGAGTGTCAAACAAGATAATACATGTATAGTGCTTTGCCAATCTAAAATATCATATAAGTTGTTTTTCTGTTCAGTAATTTTTCAGTCATGCTTGACTCTTTGTGACACCATTTGGGTTTGTTTGGGTTTTTTTGGGCAAAGATACTGAATGATCTGCTGTTTCCTTCTGCAGCTCATTTTACAGATGAGGAAACTGAGGCAAACAGGATCAAGTGATATGCCCAGGGTCACACAGCTAGAAAGTGTCTGAGATCAGATTTGAACTCAGATCTTACTGACTCCAGGCCTGGCACTCTGTCCACTACACCACTTAGCATTACTACCTCCTTTGAAAAAAGAGATTTGTAAACCTCAAATCATTCTGTGAACATAAATTGCTATAATTATGAATTGTAAAAATATTTTTTCAATGTAGCTAATTGAAATCAAAGGAGTGTCTCCATCTATCTTTTCACATATGGTTCAGTGGAAAGAGCACTGGACTTGAGAACAAAGTGCTGATCCTGGTTAACTAGGTATGAGACCTTGGGCAAGTCACTTAACATTTCTTGCCTTCATAATAACTAGCATTTTCGTAGTGCTTTAAGTTTTGCCAAGTACCTTACATATATTAGCTCACTTGATCTTCACAACAAATAGGTGTTATTGTTACCCCCATTTTACAAATGAAGAAACTGAGGCAGATAGAAGTGAAATGGTTAGCCCAGGGTCACACTGCTAAGAAGTATCTGAGGTAGGATTTGAACTCGGGTCTTCCAGGTTCCCAATCCAGGGCTCAATCTACTGTACCACCTACCAACCTCAAAGAGTTTAAATAATGACCATTAGTAACCCCCTGTCCATCCCTGTCCAGCTTGAAAACATAGACACATAAGAACACTTCCAGAGAGAAAAATGTTCAAAATTGTGAAACCGCTCACCACAGTCACTATCAAATCCTGTTCACTAAAATTACTTCATCTTCATGACCTTTTTAGCCCTAATCTTTGCAGGCACTGACAAGGCAGCTGCTAATTAGGAACGAGACTATATTTTTGTCCAGTAGAAAATCCAGTGTGGACTTAAACTTCTGGGAGCCAAGGTGGTGGAGCAAACTGCAAGTCCTCTCACCCTCCCCTTGCTGACCTCAAAAACCCAGAGAATATTGCCCCAGGAAAAATTCTGTAATAATGGAGCCAGCAGAAAGGGAACAATATTCTTTCAGCCCTGGCTAGAGAAATCAAAAGAAAGGATTCCTCTTGCTGTGGCTGAAGGGGACCAGTGCAGGACTGGAAGCCCCCCAGCAAGGACAACCTCAGTGGACCAGAAGAAGAGCCTGAGCCCCAGGGGATGGAGAAGACTTAGAGTAGAAGATCTCCCATGGTCAGACCACCCCCTCCCCCCGCACCTCATACCAGGAACTTCAGTGTAACCCCAGGGAAACTCAGAAAGACTTCACCTTGACACACACCAGCCAGCTCAGCACCAGGTAAGTTGCAGCATTATATAGCTTCTAGCTGAAAGAACCAGATGATCCAACACACAAAGTCAGAAACAAGGCCCTAGACTCCCAGCATAAGAAAAGTGGGACAGAACTTCCTGTTCCCCAGAAGCAGAGATCCACTTTAAAAGCCAGTAAAAAGACAATTGTCATGAGCAAGAAACAAATCAAAAAAGCAGAGACCATAGAATATTACTATGGGAGCAGGGAAGATCAAAACACCAATCCAGAAGAGGACAGCACTGACAATATACCCACTTCTGAAACCTCAAAAGGGAATTTTAACTGGTCTCAAGTCCAAAAGGCATTCTTGGAAGAGCTCAAGAAGGATTTAAAAAGCCAAATTATAGAGGCAGAAGAAAAACTGTCCAATGATATTAAAAAATACAATTGATGAAATGAAAAAAGAATTCACTGAAGAGAACAGTTTCTTAAAAAAGTAAAATTGACCAAATGGTTAAGGAAGTACAAAACTTAACTTGGAAAACTGGACAAATGTAAAAGGAAGCACAAAAGTTAACTGAAGAAAACAATTCATTAAAAATTACAACTGGGTAGGTAGAAGCTAATGACTCTATGAGTCAACAAGAAGCAGTCAAACAAAATCTAAAGAATGAAAAAAGAGAAGAAAATATCTCATTGGAAAAACAACTAACCTGTAAAATAGATTCAGGAGAGAAAATCTAAGAATTATTGGTCTACTGGAAAGCCATGACAAAAAAAGAGTCTGGAAAATACCAAGAAATCATTGAGGAAAACTGCTCTGAGGTCCTAGATCCAGAGGGCAAAATAGTCATCAAAAAAAAAAAATCCACCAATCACTTCCTGAAAGAGATCCCAAATTGAAAACACCAAGGAATATTGTTGCCAAATTCCAGAACTATCATCAGGTCAAGGAGAAAATACTGCAAGCAGGCAGAAGGAAACAATTAAAATATTGTGGAACTAGAATCAAGATCACACAGGATCTTGCATTTTCTACATTAAAATATCAGAGGGATTGGAATATAATATTCCATAAAGCAAAGGAGCTTGAACTGCAACCAAAGATCAGTTACCCAGGAAAATTGAGCATAATCTTTCAGGCAAGAGATGAACATTCAGTGAAATAAGGGATTTCAAGAACTTTCTGATGAAAAGACCAGAGCTCAATAGAAAATTTGATCTTCAAATACAAGATGCCAGAGAGGCATAAAAAGGTAAACAAGGGAAAAATTGTTATTTTATATAGGCAAACTGTTTACATCCCCGTGTGGGAGGATGACAGTTGCTAATATTTTGAATTGTATATTTATTGTATAATATACATAGATAGAGGGAGTGGGTATAAATTAATTGATGTGAAGATAAAAAATATAATTAAAGGGTATGAAGGGTTTGTAATAGGAAAGGAGGAAAGGAGAAGGCATAAAAGGGTAAATTACATCACTTGAAGAAGCACAAAATCATATATAGTACAGGTTGAAAAAGGGAAAGAGATGAACATTGTTTGGAGCTTCACTCTCATCTGATTTGTTTCAAAGAAGGAACAACATAGTCCCTTAAGTATAGAAATCTAACTTGCTCTGCAGGCAGTAGGAGAAGAAAGGGAAAAGAAAAGGGAGGGGGTAGTCAGAAGGAAGGGAAGAAGAAACAAAGGAAAAGGGAAATGGGGCTAATAGAAGGGAGGAAAGGTTGAGGAAGGTGGTGGTTGAAAGTAAAACTTTTGAGGAGGGGAAGGGAGAAATAAAAGTATAAACAGGGAGGGAAATAGGATGGAGAAAAAGAGACAAACAGTAATCATAACTCTGAATGTAAATGGGGTGAATTCTCCCACAAAGCAGAGGTGAATAGCAGAATGTGTTAAAAAACCCACAATCTTACAACATGTTTTTTATAAGAAACACATTTGAATCAAGGGAATACACACAGGGTAAAGGTAAAAGGCTGAAGTAGAATATTTTGTGCTTCAGCTAATATAAAAAAAAGCAGGGGTAGCAATCCTAATCTCAGACAAAGCAAAAGCAAAAATAGATCTAATCAAAAAAGATAAGGAAGGAAATATCCTGCTAAAAGGCACTACTGAACATGAAAATATATAATCACTAAACATACCACCAACTGGTATAGCATCTAAATTCTTAGAGGAGAAAGTACAGGAAGAAATAGAAAAACTATACTAGTGGGGGACCTCAACCTCCCTTTCTCTGAACCTGATAAATCTAACCTCAAATAAAAGAAGGAAGTTAACGAGGTGAATAGAATTCTGAAAAAGGTAGATATGATAGACCTCTGGAGAAAACTGAATGGGGATAAAAAGGAATATACCTTTTTATTAGCAGTACATGACTCATACACAAAAATTGACCATGTATTAGGGCATAAAACCTCATAATCCAGTGCAGAGAGTCAATGCATCCTTTTCAGATCATGATGCAGTAAAAATTATATGTAATAAAGAGCCATGGAATGATAGACCAAAAATTAATTGGAAACTAAATAATCCTAAAGAATGAGTGGATCAAACAACAAATCATAGAAACACTCAATAATTTCATTCCAGAGAATGACAATAATGATACAACCCACCAAAACTGATGGGAAACATCAAATTCTTAGAGGAAGTTTTATATCCCTGAATGCTTACATAACTAAAATAGAGAAAGAAGAGATCAATGAATTGGGCATGCAACTGGAAAAGCTAGAAAAACAAATTGAAAATCCTCAATTAAAAACCAAATTAGAAATACTTAAAACCAAAGGAGAGCTTGACAAAATTGAAATTGAGAAAACTATTGAAGTAATAAATAAAACTAAGAGTTGATTTTATGAAAAAAAACCAATAAAAGTGACAAACCTTTGGTCAATTGGATAAAAAAAAAGAAAGAAGACAACAAAAGTACCAAATCAAAAATGAAAAGGGTAAACTCACCTCCAATGAAGAGGAAATTAAAACAATAATTAGAAATTATTTTGCCCAACTGTATGCCCATAAATTTGACAATCTTAGCAAAATGGATGAATATTTACAAAAAATATAAACTGCCTAGGTTAACAGGAGAGGAAGTAAAATACTTAAATAACCCCATCTCAGAAAAAGAAACTGAACAAGCCAACAATAAACTCCTTAATTTCAATATACAGAGAACTGAGTCAAATTTACAAGAACATGAATTATTCCCCAACTGATACATGATCTAAGGATATGTAAAGGCATTGTTCAGAGGATGCAATTCAAAACAACTTTGAGATACCATGCAACGTCTATCAGATTGGTTAACATGACAAAACAGAAGAGGATAAATGTTAGAGAAAATGTAGGAGTGTTGGGACACTAATTCATTATTGGTGGAGTTGTGGACTGATCCAACCATTCTGGAGAGCAATTTGGAATTATGCCTATAGGGCTATAAAAATGTCCATACCCTTTGGCCCAGCAATGCCACTTCTAGGGCTGTATTTCAAAGAGATCATAAAAATGGGAAAAGGGCCCATGTGTACAAAATATTTATAGCAGCTCTTTTTGTAGTGATCAAAAACTGAGGAAGGGCTGAACAAGTTGTGGTATATGAATGTAATAGAATACTATTGTGCTATAAGAAGTGATGAGCAGGGGGACTTCAGAGAGGCCTGGAAAGACTTACACAAACTAATGCTTAGTGAAATTAGCAGAACCAGGAGAACATTATACAGCCATGGTGTGTGAGGACTGTTTATAACAGATTTATCCCTTCACAGAAATGCAGGAATCTAAAACATTTCCAAAGGATTCTTGATGCAAAATGCTATCCACATCCAGAGAAAGAATTGAAGTTGGAACTCAAAATGAAGCAGACTATTTTCTATTTTGTTATGTTTTGGTTTGGTTTGATTTTTCTCTTGGTTTCTCCCATTTGTTTTAATTCTTCTCTGCAACATGACTAATGTGAAAATGTATTTAATAAGAATGTATGTGTAGAACCCATATAAGATTGCATGCTGTCCTGGAGAGAGAGTGGGAGAAAATTTAAAACTTGTAGAAGTGATTGTTGAAAACTGAAAACAAATAAATTAATTATAAAAAAAGAAAAGTCCAGTGCGAACTGAATTCAGCTTCTTCATCCTCCAGTCAGAGAGACATTTATTGTAAGAGGAAATCACACTTGTTGTCCCTCCTCTGAAACAGAGAAAGTCATGAATGATTCAACGTGTAATTGATCTTAATAACCTAGCATTGTGCACATCAACTGTCCCAACTTGCTTGGGGCAATGCCATTGTCCCACTTTTCTGGAACAATGTCCTGAAGGAAATCATATGACTGCTCGTTGGTAGAAACAGCTGGATTTGTAGTCAGTGAGTCATAGATTTTGAGCAGAGGACCCTTTGAGATCAATGAATCCAATCCTCTCATTTGATGGGTGAGGAAATGAGGACTACAGAGATTAAATAAATTCCCCAGGGTCACATAGCCACATGGCTAACAACAACAAAAAAAACCTTCCATCTATGCTGTATCTCCCATGTGAATGTGAGCTACTTGAAAGCAGGGGTGTCTTGTTTTTCTACTTGTATCCCCAGTACTTAGAGCTGTGCTTTGTCTTTAGAACAAAATAAATGCCTCATTCATTCATTCATATAAGTCTAGTGCTCAATCCATTACACTACTCTACCTCTCTGATACACAACCTGGGAGATGTTAAGCAAGTTGGTTAATCACTAGGTCTTTCGTTTTCATAACTGTAAAATAAAGAGGTTCACCTAAAAAATACCTGTTTCCTTCTGATTCGAATTCTATGATTTTATGACTAGATTCACTTCAAATTTATAATTGTAAAAAGTGAGCCATCACTGCTAAAGAGGAATCTTTTTATTTTTCCTTAAACATCACGTGAGGTAGCTAGGTGGTGTAGAAGATAAAGTCATGGGCTTTATAGACTCATCTTCCTGAGTTCAAATCTAGCCTCAGATACTTACTACTACCTGAGTGTACTTGCAAGTCACTTAATCCTGGTTGCCTGAGTTCATCATCTGTAAAATTAGCTGGAGAAGGAAATGGAAAACCTGACTGAAATGACAACAACCACAACTGTCACATTCTTCTTTTCTTCAAACCTTTTGTTCTCTCCTCTGGCCTTCTACTCATCTTTCCTCCTCCTTTGTAAAAGCTTTCACTGCATACTTTATTAGGAAAATAGTGGCCATTTGCCATGAGCTCCATCTTCTCCCTTATTCTATATCTTAAAATCCTTAGACCCCATACCCCATCATCTCCTTTGCTCCAGTCTCCGTATTCAATGATCTTCAGTGACTTGCCCCTGCAGTCTTCCCCACTATTTCTAATGTTCAGCCTTCCCCATTTAATGGTACCTTCCCTGTTGCTTGTGAACAAAACAATATCCCTAATATTAAAAGAAAAACTTCATTTGACCCTGCCAACTCCTCAAATGTTTATACTGTATTCCTTTGTGGTCCAGACAAAACCTGTCTATAAATGTTGCCTAAACTTCTATCTGTACAGTCCCTTCTCAACTCCTTGAAATTTGACATCTGACTTTATCATTCAACTGAAACTTTTCTCTTTTCTTATGTCCTTGTCTCAGTCCTTTTTAATCACTCAGTGTTCAACTGTTGACTCCTTCTTGGATACCCTCTTCCCATTAGATTTTTTCTGATACTTCATTATCCTGGTTTTCTATAGTATGCCATTTCACCAGGACTTTTGCTGACCCATTTTCCATGTCCCTTTCCATATACATACATACATACATATATGTATGTATGTATGTACATATATCCCAAAATTCTAAATTTGTGAAAACTCTTTTCCTTTTCCCTTTCCTTCCCTACTCTCTTTTTTTCTCTTCTCCCCTCCTCTCCCCTCTCCTCTCTCTCTTTTCCTTTTTCCTCTCCTTTTCTCTCTCCTCCCTCTTCTCTCTCTCCCATGGGTTCACCTCTCCTTTCTATGCCAATGACTACCAGATAAAAATTCCCATCACTAATGCCTCTCTTAGCTTAGCTCTAGTCCCATCATCAGTTTTCTAATGGAGACTTCTAAATGGGTTCCCATTAGCAGTTCATATTCAATGTATCCAAAACAGATCTCACCTTTCCACCAAATTCTCCTAGCTTCCTAACCTCCCTATTTTGTCATGATACCATTATCCTTCAATTCATCCACTTTTACAGCATAGACATCCTCAACTCTGAACTTTCCTCTGTCCTGCTGGATACATGCACACATTGGGTTCTAAGTCTTGGTGACTCCATTTCTACATCTCTCGTTTCCACCTTGTCCTCTCCTCTCTCTCCTGATTCTTCTCTCACCTCTAGTCTGTCTCTGTCTCTTTGTCTCTGTCTCTCTCTCTCTGTCTGTCTCTCTCTCTGTCTCTCTTTCTGTAATCTACTCTTCACACAGAAGCCTTATTGATATGGCTAAAGCATAGGTGCAACTCTGACATTCTCTTGGCCAAAAAGTTTGGGGGACTCCCAGTTGTCCCCAGGATAAAATACAAACTCTTTTCATTGGCACTTAGAGATGACCCCACCTTCTCTTTCCAGGCTTATTGCCTATTTCCCTTCTTTATACATCCTCTTTTATCAACCCGCTTCTTGCCATTCTCTTGACATGACATTGCACATCTCACAACAGTGTCTTTCTTCCCACAAGCTATCTGTCCCCCATGTCAGGCATGCCCTCTTCTTTCTCACTCTGTAGCATCCCTACACTCCTTCCATATTGCTCCAATGCCACCTCTCCTATTAGGTGTACCCTTATTCCCCAGAGTCTTGTTCCCTGCCCCTAAAATTATATTGAACATATTAGCTTATCTGTGTTAATTCTGCCACTTTACCAATATAATGTTGGTTCCTTAAGGGTATGGATGGCTTCATTTTGTCTTTATATTTCTCATACCTAGCATACTAGCTTCCACAAAGTAGACACGTAATAAATCTTTGTTGACTGACTTCATAACAGAAAGAAAAAAAAAGCCCAGTCCATTCTGCTGTAAGCTCCAGTTTCCTCAATACCAGATTATTTGCATTAATGCTGTTTATTTGAACTAACTCCAACACTCCAATGGATCTGTGATCTTATGGGTAGAGTCATTCCCTTTATTGTTGCAAATTTCAGGCCATCCATTCTGCCTACACCTCTAGTCCATGCCTTACTATAATTCTATCATGATGGGGGTGGGGGGAGGGAGAAGGGCTACCCAGTGAGTTGCACATCTTCTTAAAGTTTTCTGTATATCCTGGAGATACCAATGGAATACCTGAACTGTCCATCACTTGCCTCTTGATCTGCCTACATGATTAAGGCCATCTTCCTTTTTTAATCATACATATCACCGGTGACATTGTTCACACCACTGTGTATGTATGTATGTAAAATTCTTTATTGTTAATATATTACACCCTACCTGCACACCACTCTCCTTCACTCTACTGAATTTCACCTTCAATTTTCAGAAATTCTTTTTGTTGATGTTCTGTCATTTGGTCATGTTTATCTTCATGACCCCATTTGGGGTGTTTTTGGCAAAGATTCTGGAGTGGTTTGCCATTTCCTTTTCTAGCGCATTTTACAGATGACAAAACTAAGGCAAACATGCCCAGAATCATGCAGCTAGTAAGTATCTGAAATCAGATTTGAACTCAGGGCTTCCTTACCTCAGCCTTGGCACTCTATCCACTGTGCCACCTAGCTGCCCTCAGTAACTCAAGTGTTCTGTGAATCTCATCCATAAAACATCATTGAAAAGCCATGGGTTAAAAAAAATGACCTGTGTTCAGCAAACAAATGAGCTTTATTTCTTAAAGTACTGAATGGCTCATATAATAGAATCCACAAAACAATTCCATAGTTACTCACTGATAATACCTTCTCTTTGCACAGATATATAACAGTAATCTACTAATCTACTACTACTCTGAATTAATCTAGCCCACTGGTTAAAAGTCAAAATATTTTCTTCTCTTTATACACATAAAGCAACAGCCTTGTATCAGGAGTATTCAGTAACCAACTCCTCTAAATAATTACATCTAAATGTCTGCTCAGATTCCCCATGCCGGAATTGCAAATTTCACAACCACTGGAATGACTTGAAAGCAACAGATACCCCTGAATTAAAATTGGAGGCTTCAGAGAAGCTGCCTTAGAAAGTAACTATTAGTATGTCTTTCTCTTATAAGAATTGTCAGTGTTTAGACTGCAGTCACAGTCTATTTAGTGCTCCAAATATAATAACTATGATTAATTCCATATTATAAGGTCTTACAAGATTGACTCTACAGAATGTGTCAGTACATATATGCATGCTGCTCTTTGCTAAGGGGTGTGCTAAGTAGCATTTAACATGCCTATTTATAAGCTTATGTCAAGCCCAAACCAATTAGAGGTAACCAGTCTGGAGTCTGGTGGCTCCATGGAGGCAACCTTCTATGTCTCAAGGGAGCCAGCAGCTCCTGACTCCTGTCTAGGAGTCAGTATAGCCTGATAGCAATCGGGATCATAGCATTATCCCCAGAGGAAAGATCCTTGCTATTTGCTCTCTGTGTGACTTTGGTCAAGTTATTTAACCTCTCCTTGACTTTAGCATTCTCATCTGTAAAAAGGGGGTATTAGATATATGACCTCAGATGTCAGACATCTAGGTAGGATAGGTGACAGAGCGCTTGGCCTGGAGTCAGGAAGATGAGTTCAAACACAATCTCAGCTGCTTATTAGCTGTGTGACCCTGGGCAAGTTCCATAAGCCCTACCTCAGTTTCCTCAACTGTAAAATGGAGATTATATAATATCTGTCTTCTTCCAGGGTTGCTGTAAATCATAAACGAGATGATATTTTTAAAGCTCTTAAAACAATGCCTGGCATATAGTAGGTGCTTAATAAATGCTTGTCTTTTCTTCCGTCCTCCCTTTCTTCTTCTTGTTCCTTCCTTTCCTTCCCTCCCTCTCTTCCTTTCTTATCTCCCTCTCTTCTTTCTTTTCCTTCCCTCCCTCAGTCCCTCTCCCTCCTCCCTCCCTCCCTCTCTTCCTTTCTTTTTCCCTTCCTTCCTTCCTTGCCTTCTTTTTTCCTTCCTTCCAACTCTAAACCAATGATTCCATGGAATTGTGCGGAGCCTACACTGACACGCTATAACTACCCATCCAGTAGGTATCATGGGGAAAGGGGTAAGGAAGTCCTCCTAAATCTGAATCTACTAAAAGAAAAACATCAGATTGGTAATATAACTCATTCTTACATGGAGCCGATAATACCACAGTCCAACATGTGAACCTAAAGGGTGACCTCACTCCTAACCTTCTCCGTTCACCGTGGTTGATAACAATGGAAAGATGAGAAAACTAAGCTCTGTCTACCTGAGGGAATTCACACCAACGTTACTCTCAGGGATCTGGAAGTCCGAAGCTAATTCAGCTTTAGTCACTCCAATTACTGTGACAAAGAGGGAACTAAATATTCCTGCCTTACGGAAAAGTCTCTAGATGTGGTCTTCTCTTTCCTCAAAGTCTACAAGCTTATCCCATGGGATTGAAATGAGCCCTTGAGCACAGCCATCTTTGTTGACAGGAGTGTGCAGTAACATATGGTCCCGCTGGCCACTGCTCAAAGATCCTGCGGCGGGGGTGGGGGGATGGGGGGGGCATTCGCATCTCTCTAAGCTCTTTCCACACACTAACATCACAAGCCTAAGGCTTTGGTAGAAAACCCACATTTTATTGTACTCAAATCCAAATACTTCTTCCCAACCAAGGCAATAAAAAAAGACAATAAAAATTGAAGTTGTTTGATACAAATTGAGACATTGTCTACAGGGGCTCATGAGACGCTCTCTTCTGAGATGAGAATACCAGTTATTAATTTCCATAATTGTTACCAACTATAACTATTATGGACATTTACATAGGGTTACCAAGTGCTCTACAGGGCAGCCAGGGGCCACAGGGATAGAGCACCAGACTGGAGTGGGGAAGAGCTGAGCACAAACTCTGCAAGTCACTTAATCACTGCTTGTCTCAGTTTCCTCAATTGTAAAATGGGGGGAATAATAGGAACTACTTCCTAGGGTTGTTGTGAGGATTGAACGAGGGAAGGAAGGAGGGAGGGAAGGAGGGAAGGAGGGAAGGAAGGAAGGAGGGAAGGAGGGAAGGAGGGAAGGAGGGAAGGAAGGAAGGAGGGAGGGAGGGAAGGAAGGAAGGAATGAAGGAGGGAAGGAAGGAAGGAGGGAGGGAGGGAAGGAAGGAAGGAATGAAGGAGGGAAGGAAGGAAGGAAGGAGGGAAGGAAGGAAGGAGGGAGGGAGGGAAGGAAGGAAGGAAGGGAGGAGGGAAGGAAAGAGGGAGGGAGGGAGGAAGGAGAGAAGGAAGGAAGGAAGGAGGGAAGGAGGGAGGGAGGAAGGGAGGAAGGAGGAAGAAAAGAAGGAAACAAACATTTACTGAGTACCCACTAAGTTTCAGGTGCTGTGCTGTGTGCTTTAAAATAATTGTCCCCTTTGGTCCCCACCGTCCTGGGAGGAAGGAGCTTTTATTTTCCCCATTTTATAGTTGAAACCAAGGCAGAGATCAAGGGACTCACCCAAGGTGAGCAAGTGTCTGAGGCTGGATTTAACCTCAGTCTTTCTGACCCAGGCTCAGTGCTCTCTCCATTAAGGTACCATTAGTTGCCTATAAGAATCCCAGAACCTCCAATTCAGAGAGAACGATGGAATCCATCTGAAAGTTATATGTGACAGACATTCTCTTCACAACATCCCTGACAAGTCACCAGCCTTCCTCTATATGAAGACCTCTAGGGATGAGGGCATTCATGACTTCTCCAGCCTGTTTGCTACATTTTTGGAAAGCCCCAGTTGTTAGGAAGGTGTTTTTGCCCCCCTTAGGCTGAGTCTCCATGTCTCTGTGCCACTTTCAACCACTGCTCCTAATTTTGCAAACTTCTGGGGTTGAGATAGACAGGTTTCACTCCACTTCTTCATCACATCCTTTTTGGACACTGGAGAATAACCATCAAGTCCCAGCTAATAATTCCAGCTCTTAGATTCCCGTGCTTTCCTGAGAACTTCCCATGGTATGATTTCTTAAGGGCCCTCTCCACCCTGGTAGCACCCCTTTGAGAATGCCAAGCCTCAATTTTGATGAGCCAAGGACATGTAGGAGTACATAAGAAGTCTCTAATTCATCTGGAATATATTGTACCCTTTGCTAAGTCCAAATGCCAAAAAGAAAGCTGAATCTTACCTTGTCGCCTTGAAAACCAGGGGGGCCTATGAACCCAAAGAGTCCTGGATCACCCTGTAAATAAGAGAGATATCAAGATTTTATTTTATGGAAAAGATTTAAAAAAATTAAAGTTTCCTTTAAGGGATTGTAGAACTGTGGCTTGTGGACTGAGTTTCTTTGACTTGCTTCAATCTAAAACATGCTACAAGATTTAACTCAAGTCCCCCTGCTTCAACATGTCTTCTCCAAGCACTCTAACTGAAATATCTTTCCTCTCTGAATTCTTATAGTCCTCATCATCAGTGCCACTAAGCCTGGCACACAACCATCTTCTGTTGTTACCTTGTTTCAATGATATCTAACTCTTCATGATCTCATTTGGGTTTTTCTTGGCAAAAATATTGGCATGGTTTGCCATTTTCCTTCTCTAGTTCATTTTACAGATGAAGAAACTGAGGCAAACAGGGTTTTGCTCAGGGTGACACAGCTGTCTAAGTGTCTAAGGCTGGATTTGAACTCAGAATGATGAGTCTTCCTGACTCTATGCCCAGCTCTCTATGTACTATGGTGCTACTAGCTATCCTGTTCTGTTGCTTCACATTTAAAGGTGGTAGCACATGAATGTACTGAATCATCTTTCAGAAATGTTAGCCTCTAAAAGAAACAGCTGGAGTTAGCTTTTTGTTTCTCCTTTTGAGCCCTCAGAACACCTAGGACAGAACAGAGTATGTTAGAGGCACCGAAAAATTCTAACATGAATTGATTTTAAATGAATTGTCACATTATAGGGTAGAAACCTGAAACTGAAGGGAAAATGCTATTCCTTAAAAATGATATCCAGGGTTTTTTAAATGGGGGTGGAAGGGAGGCGGGGTCTGAGATCTGTGAATTCCTTAGTAAAGGGGTTCTCAATAGAGAAAGTGAAGACTGGCAACTGTCCAGCAACTTATATGGGAGATAACAGGATGAGGTGAAAATAACAAGAGTTAATTCTGATTTAACACTTTAAGGCTTACAAAATCACTTTCTATTTATTTTCTTTGATCTTTACAACAACCTTATGAGGAAGAGGCAATGGCTATGCCCATCTTACAGATGAGGAGACTGATACTGAAAAGTTAAGAGGATCGTCCCAAGGTTACACAGCTAGTCAGAAAGGATTTACGTTCAGGTCTGCCTGACTCCAACTACATCAGCCCCACCAACTGATAAACTTCAGTGGCTCCCAATTACTCCCAAAGTAAAATAGAAAAACCTCTATTGGGCAGTTAAAGCCTTTGAGACATTTCCAGTCTGATTCAGCCACACAGAGCTCACACATGATACTCCATTATACCACAGGCTATTCCCCCAACTGGAATGCCTTCCTCACCTTTATCTTTTCCTGGGGTCCTTCAAAACTTCGTTCAAATGCCACTGTCTGCCAGAACCTCTGATCCTCCTCCTCACTACTTGCAGCTGCTAATATATTCATTTCTATTGTATATATCTTGTATGCCTATAGTTATTTTCTCATTGTCTTTCCCATTAATATATGAGCTCCTTCAGAAATGGAGGAGGGGACCAAGTATTTATCAAGTGCCTACTATATACCAGGCACTATGTTAAATGCTCAACAAATATGATCTCACTTGATTAGATTTTAATTTAAAAAAGAAATTATTTTGTGTTTCATTGCATTCCCAGTATTCTGGGACAGAATAAGCCTTCATAAATGTTTATAGACTGACAGACTATCCCAGCTCCCCTGACTCCTAAGCATCTCCATAACACTCTAAGTTACAAAGAAGTTGTGATCTGAATGGGTAGAAGGAATTTACTCATCCAGGAGTTTCTTATTCCAATCAGAGGTCCAATTCCTACTGAATTACAGATCTCCTCATCATCCCTATTCTGATGGAGGGACTGGAATTTCCACTGGTGGAAGCAGATCCCTTGAATTATCAAAAAAACATCTATTCGACCCACTCATATTTCTACACCACTTTTAGACTCAAACTCTGTTAAACTATAGCTTCTTGGATATTTCTTTCATACATCACCATGTTGGAAATATATGTTCTTTTAAATAGTTAGCTTTCACTTAAAGGCCATTATCAACATGTTGTTAAATTCTATATATTTCCACATTTCTCCTTAACAGTGTTCACCGTAATGAGCACATGGGCATTTCAAAAGCAAACTAACTTAAAGACTCTTCCAAGACACCCTATATTTTGCACCAATACGTAACTGAGAAAGAGAAAAAAAATCAAAGTACCTGGTTTCTTTGTGTTTGCTTTTGCTGGGAATTCTATTTTAGGCTGTCACCAGAATAGGGAAGGCTTCTGTTTGCTAAATTTTAAGGCAATGGAGTATACTATATTTATGCTTCTAAAAACAGGCCTCTTAAGCTCCAAGATTTTAAACCCCTTGTGTTGAGGGTACATCAGCTGCAGATAGAGTAATGGATGAGACCATTCCCAGGAATAAACTTGGCCTTCCCTTTCCAAATAATTGTATCCATGAATTTATTCACACCAGGAAAAGAAATCTCTCCAGTTCCAGTTCTACACCTGAGGGTAGCTGGTGTGAATTATCTTAATCTTAAGAGAAACATGGATGTGCTGAATAGCCTTATTCTGCAAGGCATGAGGAGGATGGTTATCAGGTTGCAGTGAAGGAATTGGCGAAATGCTTTAGGACTAAAAAAGGATGACATGAAGTCTGCAAGCACATGCCACATAAACAAAAAAAAACCTATAATTGTCCTGGAGAGCTCAAATCCCAGTCTAAACAAAGCTGTGGCAGATGCCTCCAGAAAGGACTTCTGTATGACTGGAGACCTGCATTTATGAATTTGTCACAGCGTTTAGAAGAATGCCAGTTATTATTATGTAGGCCTCTGCTTTATTTTCATGTAGTGCTTGCATTTTTGAAAGGAGAGTGTAGCGATGCGATAAGTAATTTTGAGACTTTTGGGAATGGCCTGTACATAGTGCTTTTAGGATCTGCAGAGTGATTTATGTAACTGGGAGAACTCATTTGGTCTTCACAACCAACTTGCCTTCTAGTTCCAAATCTATGGTCATTTATCTCCAGAAAATTAAGTGAATTCTTTGAGCCTTTACCTTACCTGGAACCAGAGAATATCAGAGATACAGGAGACACTGAGAAAATCTAGCTCCAACCTCGCGTTATACAGATGAGGAAACTGAGGTGTGAGGGATACCTGCCTAACGTCACGTGGGTCCCAGGGAGAAGAATGACTATCCACATTTCCTACCCCGGGCCAAGGACTCCGAGCCAGGATGTAAATTTTATCTATAGCAGAGATTACGTAGCTTGCATAACTCGCAGGGCTAGGGTAAGCATCAACAGAGATAATGTTTGTGAAAGCCTTGTGAAGAGCTTCCACAGGCAAATATAAGACATTATAAATGCATACATGAGTATGTGTGTATACATGCATGTGCACAAGTAGGTAGGGAAGCTAGGAGGTATAGTGGATAGAGCCCTGGGTTTGGAATCAGGAAGATTCATCCTTAGTTCAAATTTGGCGTCAGATATATACTAACTGTGCAACCCTGGGCAAGTCACTTACTCCTGTTTGCTTCAGTTTCCTCATCTATAAAATGAGTTGGAGAAGGAAATGGCAAACTGCTCCAGTGTCTTGGTCAAGAAAACCCCAAATGGCATCATGAAGAGTTGGACATGACTAAACAATATCTTTATAATATGGACATATGTGTGTATTTATATGTGTGTGTGTATATATGTATATATACACATATATATATATATATATATATATATATATATATAAAGTCTATTACCTTTTCTCCAGCTGCAGCTTGACCTGGAGATAATCCTGGATCTCCTTTAGGGCCCTAGGGTGTAAGAAGGAAGCATTAGTGAAGTACGGGCACATACACCTTCACGTATCATGTATCAGCAGTCACTGAGCACACTATACTTGGATAAGGCATTTAAGCTCCTTGGGCCTCATTTTACTCATCTGCCGGGGGGGGGGGTTGAGGTGGATGACCCCCGAACTCCCTTTCAGCTCTGAATTCATGTTACCAATAATGACCCATATATGAGCAACTGCTTAAAAGATAACATCCAAGAAATTAGTTGGAGTTGATTAGTTGGAGTCCACAGAGCAAAAGTGAGAGATAATAGATGGCAAGTTGAGTCCAGTCTTCATGCAAAAGGCCTAGAGGAAAGTCTTAACGGCATTGTACTGATCATCTATGGAAAATTTATGGAGTGATTTAGATGAGGATCATACAGAATGAAAAGGCATTTTCTACCCATGCTGGTAGAAAGAGTGTTCCAATCAGTGGATCACAAATCCATCGGCTCATCGAAGCATGAAGAATTTAATAATGAAAACAATACTAGCTATCATTTACATAGGATTTTAAGATTGAAGAAGCACTTTTAAAATATTATCTCATTTTATTCTTATAATATGTCTGGGAAGACCCTGATAGTGGAAAGAGAAAGTAACAATCATTTATTAAGTACCTTCTATGTGCCGGGTGCTTTCCAAATGTTACTTCCTTTGATCCTCACAAGACTCCTAGGAGGCAGGGACTGTTATCATACCCATTTTACAGCTGAGGAAACTAAGGCACAGAGACATGACGTGACTTGACCAGTAAGTGTCTGAAGCCAGATTTCAAATCAAGGACTCCTGACTCCAGGTTCAGAGTTTTGTCGACTACCTCATCTAGCTGCATCTAGGTGGATTCTTTGCTATTATTTCCATTTAGGAAAGAGGAGAACGAGGCAAAAAGGTTAGGTGATTTGCCCAGAATTACAGAGAGAGTAAGTAAAAGTCAAGTTACTAAGCATTTATGAAGCTCCAGGCAAAGTACTAAGCACTGGGGATGTAAAGGAAGACAAAACAATCGCTGCTCTTAGGGTCTGCCTCTCAATCTAAAGAGGAGACAACATGCAAAAAATATGTATAAACAAGATATACACAGGATGAATTGGAGGTCATTGGAGAGAGAGCCCTAAAATTGAGGGGGATGAAGAAAGGCTTTCTGCTAAAGGTGGCACTTTGGCAGAGACTGTAAGGAACTCAGGAGGTAAAGATGAGGAAGGACATAATTCTAGGCACAGTAGGAGATGGAGTTTCTTGTTCAGGGAACAACAAGGAAATCAGTGTCTATCACTCTCAGGGTATGGGGGGTGGGGTACAAGGTGTTAGAACGTTAGAAAGACAGGGAATGTCCAGGTTATTACAGGCTATATAACACCAAAGAGATTTAATATTTGATCCTGGAGGCAACAGGAGCTACAGGAGTTTAATGAATGAGGGTGATATGATATGATATGATAGTGATATGGTCAGTTACTGTTCATCGTTTTTGGTTGTGTCCAACTCTTCATGACCCCATTTGGGGTTTTCTTGGCAGAGATACTGGAAGGGTTTTCCATTTCCTTTTCCAGCTCATTTTATAGATGAGGAAACTGAGGCAAACAGGGTTAAGTGACTTGTCCAGGGTCACTCAGCTAGTAAGTATCTGACGCCAGATTTGAATTCACGTCTTACTGACTCTGGGCCTAGTGCTCTACTTACTGTGCCACCTCGCTGCCTTATTAAGGCAGTTATTTTCCATGAAAATGCCTAAAACAGAAGGAACTCCTGTCCCCTGACTAAAGCAACAGAAGCAGCACTCATTGTTTTTAGGGTTCCTTAAGGAATATTTCTTGTAGCTGATCTGACTACTAGCAGATTGCCCAGGGCAGAATGGGCATCGCATGGGAAGATTATTATGCAGACTCTGGACTCAGCATGCATCTTCAAAGGGCTGTTATTGAACCATTTGTGCATTTCATTGGCATTAGTAAAGATCTGTATCTACCCTCTAATAAAAAGCAAAATAGACAAATAACCCATACAACGCTTGATGGCACCAACAAAAAGGCAATTCACTAGGGGGAATGGACATTTGAAAGTCATAAATGGAACATACTTCTTTGTGGAACTTATTAGTATGGCAATATTGTCACAATTAGCTTTGTAATGGAAGCTCTATGATCTCAGTTAATGAGATGAATAACTCTTGTCTCCTTTATTACATTTTACTTTATTAACACTGTGGGGAATTGCAATGAAGCCATCACAATGGCCATGTGGTCCTTTGATCTTCTAATGTTTAACAGTTTAAAGACATAACTCTCAAAGGGCTCAAGGTCAGGTGTGATCCCAATGAGGGTTATCTTTATATTTTAAAACAGGTACTAACATAAGCATATCCACAGTATGTCCCTTGATGAAACAACCTTTCCTTGTTATTTTTACATGGATTCTACTTTAAATGGGTAGGGGTATTAAAGGATGTTTTGTTCTATACAACATAGAGAAGTCAGTGTCTGCATTGTTAACCAAGATTCTCATAAGGGATGAGAAGGTGTTTGAAAAACAAGACTGACTACCTCATTCAGGATAGAGAACAGGGAAAATCTTGTAATAACTTGCACTGAAGGTATACTGTTTATATTTTTGTAGAGCCAAGTAATTTTTATCTGTGGTCTCCCTCCTTTAAAAGAAGGTGAAAAGGCTTGAGGATGCTCCTTCATACTCTAGGCTTGGGGAAATCAATGTGTGTCAAGTAAGAGTTGGGGATGACTGAGTCAATCAAATCAAGCAACTCCATTTAAAGAACCAGAGAAAACAGATAAATACAAGTCTATATAGAATGGTTTTACACATATACATATATGTATAGAATTGTTTTATACATATATATACACACACACATATATAGACATGTATATATAGAATGGTGTCATACATATACGTACATACACACATATATAGATATAGTTATATTTGTGTCTAATGGTAGCAATTGCAAGGCGCAGGCAGGAAAGGGAAGAAAAAAGAGAAACTTACATAACTTTATTATTTATTTATATATTATATCTTATATATTTATGTAAATATATTGTATATAAATATACAATATTATTATTTATTTAAAAGCAATAGTAAGACATACTTCACAGATTTTCAGTTTCATGTGCAATCATCTTTTTTTCTATTCTATGTTATGGAAATACTTGTTCTATATCTTAATTTCAGAATAAAATAAATTAAATTAAAAGAAATAAAGATGCCACACCCTGAAGATGCGACAATACTTCTCTACTGAATAAATCAATCATAGGCTTTAGATTAAGAATGAAAAAGGCCTCAATGTATACCTCTCTGAAGGCCAATGGCTGAACTAGAATGATGTTGTATAGGAATTCTGTCCAGATTTATTCAGTCTTAAAAAGGCTCTGTGGTGTTTGCATAAATCCAGTGAGCTAGTTTGGAATTGGAGCTTCCGACAGGACAGAAGAGAAAGGTTCCAGTGAAGCCTCTAAGAAAAAACCATTGAGGGGGAGGACAGTAACTTGGTATCAACCTCGTAGTCCTTTGACTGGAAGAGGACTTTGTGAACTTCAGAGGACTGGGAGGATTTGAACTTTTCCACTGGTATCACAGCAGCATCCCATGGATAGTAGTAGCTGAAGGCAGTGGTTTCATTGGGAGCTGAGGACTGCCTGGAGGCAATGAGGACAGGCATTTCTAAGACTCTATAAGAAGCCCAGGAGAAAAGCTTTACTCTATCTTAGAGGCATAGTTGTTGTCCTTCATTCTTGAAGAGGACCAAAATGGCATCACTATATTGGGGTCAAGGTATAGTGTGTCTGCCTTGTGCCCTTCATCCTATCCTCATTTGTGTCTACTGACAGTTTGCCCCTACAATCTCTCCCCCTTTTATTCCTAATCTTCATTTACTTTCTATCTACTAACTGGATTCAGATGGCTCTGGAGGAGAAGTGAGGCTGGTGACCTGCATAGCCCTCCCTCACTCAAAACAAAGTCAAGTGCAAGTCATGTCATTATTTCTCTGTTGGCATGACTTCCTTTGGCAACGAAGGACGAGCACACACTAGCTCATTATCTGTTCCATACAAACATGTGCAAATATTTCTCATGCTTCAAAACAAAACAAAAAACCTTCATTTGAATCTATCGTCCCCTCTAGCATTCATTTCCTTGCCAAAATCCTAGACAAATCTGTCTAGGATTGTTGGTTCCACTTCCTGTCTTCTCAATAACTTCTCAACTTCTTGCAAATGTCTTCCAACCCTATCACTCAACTGCAAGAGCTCACTCTATTACCAATGGTACCATGATTAACAAACCAGATAACTTTTTTCAGTCCTTGTCTTCCTCAACCTTTGTGAAACATTTAATACTGTAGACCAACTGATGGATATTCTCTCTCTCTCTCTGTATGTGTGTTTTTCTCAGTCTCTCTGTGCCTCCCTCTGTGTCTCTCTGTCTCTCTGTCTCTGTCTCTGTCCCTCTCTCTCATGAGTCTGCTCTCTCAGTTCTCTTCCTTACTGGAAATTCCTTCCCAGACTCCTCTGCTGTATTTTTAACTTTTTAACCAGCTCCTATTTGTGGACATCCCCCAAGGATATCTACTTGTCCCTCTTCTCTTCTTTCTTTATACTCAGTAAGATCAGTAGCTCCTATGGGCTCAAATCTAGTCAGAAAAATAGAAGAGAAAATTTATTTCTATTCAGATTATGCCAAGATCTATATATCCAAATCTTACCTCTCTCCATTTAAAACTAAATGCCCTACTGGAATCTAAAACTCAACATCACCCAGACGGAACTCAGTATATACACAAAGACACACGCACGCGCGTGCACACACGCACACACAAGCCCCCTATTTCTGTAAAAGGCAGCATTATCCTTCTAGTGACCCAAACTAACAAGCTCGGAATCATCCTTGACTCTATAATCTCTTTCACTCCACATATCCAGTTGGTTGTCAAGCCTTGTCAATTCCACAACTCTGATATCCCTCATATCCATCCTCTTTTCTCCACTAAAAATGCCACCACCTTAATTCAGGACCTCATCACTTCCTGCTTGGATTATTACAACTGTTTTTAAATTGCTCTGTTTCCAGTCTACCCCCAATTCAACCCATCTCACAGGCAGCTCTGCCAAATTATTCCCTGGATGCATAAAGCCAACGACATCATTCCTTTGCTTAAAAGCTACTAGAGCTATCTATTGCTTCTATAATAAAATACAAACTTCTCTGGCATTTAAAGTCATTTAGACACAGCCTCCAGCCTACCTTTCCAGGTTTACTATTATGTATTCTGTGTTGTTCCAGGTAACCTGATCTACACGTTCTGACTCCCCATGACTAAAATTCCATTTAGCTAGGTTCTCCCTAATAATATTTTTGGCATTCTGATGGGTGAGTTAGAAACCTAGCACTGTCTTAATTTGTATTTCTATAATAATTTATGTCTATCAATTAGAGGATGGCTGAACAAGTTAAAGTATATGACTGTGATAGAATACTAGTTATGCCATAAGAAATGAGGAGAGCTTCAGAGAAACCTGGGAAAACTTAAATGAATATCAAAAGAGCAAAGTGAGCAGAACTAGGAAAACAATTTATATTATACTAAAAACTTTTTCAGAATAAATGTTTAGGAAGCAGGGCCAAGATGGTGAAGTAAAAGCAGTGACTTTCTTGAGCTCTCCTCCAAACACCTCCAAGTACCTGTAAAAATGCCTCTAAACAAATTCTAGAGCTTCAGAACCCACAAAATGACAGAGTGAAACAAATTTCATTGGAAAAATCACTGACCTCGAAAATAAATCCAAAAGAGATAATTTAAAAATTATTGGACTGTCTGAAATCCATGATCAAAAAAAGAGTAATCTTTCAAGAAATTATCAAGAAAAACTGCCCTGACATTCTAGAACCAGAAAGGGAAATAGAAATTGAAAGAATCCATTGATCACTTCCTGAAAGAGATCCCAAAAGGAAAACTTCTAGAAATATTGTAGCCAAATTCCAGAGTTCCCATGTCAAGGAGAAAGTATAGCCAGAAAGAAACAATTCAAGTATTGTAGAAACACAATCAAGATAACATAATATTTAGCAGCTTCTACTTTAAGGGCTCAGAGGACTTGGAATGTGATAATATGATGTGATTAAAGCCAAGAATCACCTACCCAGCAAAACTAAGTATAATCAATGAGGGGAAAAAATGATATTCAATGAAATAAAGGCCTTTCAAACATCCTTGATGAAAAGACCAGAGTTGAATAGAAAGTTTGACTTTTGAGACCTTTCTTGATATCTATCTACCTATTGGTCTATCTATCTATCTGTCTATCTATCCGTCCATCTATCAACACGTACACATGGCACAGGGTGAGTTGAATATGAATGAATGATATCTAAAAAATAAAATTAAGCAGTGAGAGATGAATGTAGTGGGAGAAAGAGAGAGGGAGAAATAGAATGTGGCAAATTATCTCACAAAAGAAGAGGAAAGAAAAAGCATTTACAATGCAAGGGGAAAGGGAGGAAGTAAGAAGGAGTGAGTGAACCTTACTCTCATTGAATTTGGCTTAAGGAGGGAATAACATACACATTCAATTTGGTATGAAAATCTATCTTACCCTACAGAAAAGTAGAGAGGATGGGGGGACAGACGATAAAAGGGTAGGCAAATGGGAGGAGGGGGTAATCGGAAGCAAACAGTTTTGAGGAGAGATAGGGTCAAGAGAGAAGAGAATAAATGGGGGGGTGGGATAGGATGGAGAAAAATATAGTCAATCTTTCACAATATTACCAGTATAGAAGTATTTTGCATGACTATACATGCATAACCTATAGTGCATTGCTTGCCTTCTCAATGTGGGTGGTTGGGGAGGGAGGAAAAGAGAGAATGTGGAACTCAAAGTTTTAAAAATGAATGTTAAAAATTATTTTACATGCAACTGGGAAATAACATGCACAAGAAATGGGATAGAAAAATCTATCTTTCCCTACAGAAAAATAGAAGGGAAGGGGTAAGAGAAGAGCAGGGAGAGATAGAACAGAGGGCAAATTGGTGGAAGGGATAATAAGTATGCAGAGGAGGGGAGAGATGGGGAAAAATTTGGGAACTCAGAATCTTGTGAAAGTGATTGTTGAAAACTAAAAATTAATTAATGTTTATTGATTGGCTGACAAAAAACCTTATCCAAAATGAATAATTTGGAAAGACTCTAATCAATGAAATGATAAAACATCATTCCAAAAGATCAATGATTAAGAACATGACCTATCTCCTGATGGAGACTTGATGGGCTAAATGTGCAAGATGAGACATGTTTTGTGACATGACCAATTAGAATATGATGTGCTTGACTATGCATGTATTACAAGGGTTTTTTTCTTTTTCAGGAAAGCATAGGGTCCTTTGGGAACCCCATGCTCTTTCTTCAATATTTTCTATCACTGTGCCATCCAGATGTTCTCATTTTATTTATACATTAAAGATACTATAAGAGTAAAGTATATTAGATATTGGCCTTGTTTTAGGGTAGGCAAAGACAAGTATCCTAGACCTTGAGAAGAATTGAGATCTTACATCTTAGAGTTACTCATTGCCTACTTGTGATAACTCGGTAGAAATACCATCACTTAGCAAAGATGGAGGGAAAAGGAACAATGACTTCTTCCTTCTGGGAATCCCATCATCCTCTCCCATCCTGAAGTTTCATACTATTTTTTTCCTAAAAGCTGTTTTCAAAGGTGCCTTGTTTATGTGATACCAGGAAAATCACATGATTCTTGTGAAATCAAGCACTTACCTTTGGACCAGGTAGCCCAGGCAATCCGGGATTCCCATGTGGTCCTGGCATGCCCTATAAGTATTGAAAAAGTAATGTCAGTCATGGGGCAGATAAGATGCTTGCTATTAAAACAATGCTTAACTGTTAGGCAGCTAATTGTAAAGTAGATAGAGCACTGAGCCTACAGTCAGGAAGATCTAGTTCAAATCCAGCCTTAGACACTTCATAACTGTGTGACCCTGAAAAAGTTCCTTGATCTTTCAGTTGTTCAGTTAACAAATAAACATTTATTAAATACCTTTTATGTGCCAGGCACATAATGAGCTACACTAAGCACTGGGGATAAAAACAATGAGGCAAAAGAACATGCCTTCAAGGAGCTCACAATTTCATGGGGGAGACAATAAGCATACAAATTTGTACAAATAAACTATATATCAGATAAATAGGAAATAGATAAGAGAGGGAAGGCAGTGGAATGAAGAGGGGCTGGAATAGGTTTCCTGTAGAAGATGGGATTTTAGCTGAGGCTTAAAGGAAGCCTGGGAAGCCAGTTGGTTTGATGAAGTGGGAAAGCATTCCAGGTATGGGGAAATAGAGAAAATGCCCTCAGCTGAGAGATGGAGGATCTTGTTCATGGAACAGCCAGGAGGCCAATGTCACTGGATCAAAGAGTCCATGGCAGAGAACAGTGTGTAAGAAGACAGCAAAGATGAGAAAAGGGCTAGGCTGTGAAGGGCTTTGAATGCCAAAGAGAGGATTTTGTATTTGATCCTGAAAGCAATCGGGGCCATTAGAGTTTACAGAGGGGGTGATATGCTCAGACCTTCACTATAGCAAAATGGTGATTGAATGCAGGATGGATTAGAACGGGGAGAGACTTTAGGCAGGCAAACCCACCAGCAGGCTATTGAAATAATCCAGATTTGAGGGGATGAGAGCTTGCACCAGGGGGTGGCAGTGTCAGAGGACATAAGGAAGTATATTCAATAGATGTTGCAAAGGTGAAAGTGACAAGACTTGGCAACAGATTGGGTACAGGGAGTCGGGGTTTGAGGGACAGTGAGGAGATGAGGGTGACACCTAGGCTATAAATCTAAGGGACTGGGAGAACCGTGCTGTCCTCTATAGGAACAATGAAGTGAAGGGAGTGGAGAGATTTAGGGAAAAAGACAATGAACTTGTCAGCTAGGTCATTCAGTGGATCAGACGCTTGAGACTTGATGAGTTGTGTGACCCTGGGCAAGTCACTTAACCCCAACTGCCTCATCAAAAAATAAAACAAAACAAAAACAGAAAAATAAGCTCAGTTTTGGATTTGTTGGGTTTGGACATCCAGTTTGAGATATCTGAAAGGCAGTTGGAGATGTGAGATTGGAAATCAGCAGAAACATTAGGGCAGGATAGTAATTAATTGGAGCTGATGAGATCATTAAGTGAAATAGTTTAGGAGAAGTGAAAAGGATCCAGGGAAGAACTCTGGAGACAAATACAGTCAGAGGATATGCTATGGATAAAAATGCAGCAAAGGAGACTGAGAAGGGGAGGTCACATAGGTAGACAGATAACCAGGAGATTGAGGCACCCTGATATCCTAGAGAGAGAAGAGAATATCAAGGAAAAGAGGGTGAACAACAATGCCGAAAGTTACAGAGGTCCAGGAAAATGAAGATGGTGAAAAAGCCACTGGATATGCTAATTAAGAGATCTTCACAAGCTTTGGAGAGAGCAGGGTTAATAGAAGGATGGAAGTCAGAGGCTAGAACGCAGGGGGATAAGAAGAAAATAGGAAGAGAGAAAGTAAAGGCACCTATTGGGAACAGCTTTTCCAAGGAGTTTAACTAAAAAGGGCAGAAGAAATATAGAATGATAATTAATAGGGATGGAAGCATCAAGTAAGGGTATTTTGATGATGGAAGAGTCATGGATGTGTTTGTAGGCAGGAGGAAATGAGTCAGGAGACAGGAATTGAGTGGGGATGACAGAGGGGGCAAGGGATTACAGATATCCAGAGAAAGGGCTGGAAAAGACCCTAGGAAATCATTCCCATTGGTTCTTTTATTTCCTGAGGGTAAGGGTCAATGGCAATGCCAGCATCATCATCCACATCATAATTGCCGTCTCCATCATCATCATCATCATCATGGCTAACTTTAATACAGCACTTACCATGTGCCAGGCACTGTACTAAGCATGTAATTACTATCATGTTCAACCCTCACAACAGCTCTGGGTGGTAGGTGCTGTCATTACCCCCATTTTACAGATGAGGAAAATGAAGTCAACAGAGGTTAAGTGACTTGCCCAGGGTCACACAGCTAAGTAAATTTCTGAGGCCCCCTTTGAACTCAGGCCTTCATGACTCCAAGTCTAGTGTTCTATCCACTGACCCACCTAGCTGCCTGTGCTCTATTAACACCTGAACCAGGGATGGGAGGTCTTCTGCAAAGAGCCAGATTTCTGTGTAAGAAAGAAGGTAGAAAAAGTATGAGCTAGATGGGAGCTTGGGAATAATTAAGCAAGAATGGAAGGGTAGCCAAAGATGAAGCCTAGAAGAGCTACAAAGCTGATGTAGGAAAGAGTAAGATTTTGGGAGACCCGGAGTTCGGGGAGGAATTTTTTCCTTAGAAGTCAATGATTCTGAATTACAGGAATGAGAGTCTGCCACCCACATGCAAAGGAAATGATATCCCAACCTTCTTAGTGTCCTTTTAAGCACTTAATAAGGCACTAAGATTTTTGTGACACACACACACACACACACACACACACATACATGAAATGTTATTTCCTTTCATCATTACAATGATCCTATGAGGAAGATGCTATTAGCCCCATTTTATAGATAAGGAAAACTGAGACTGAGAGAGACGAAGTGACTTGACCAGGAGTCACATAACTACTACCTAAGGCAGGATTGGAACTCATCTATTCCTAACTCTGACGCAAGCTATCCATGATACCATGCAGCTTCTTAAACAACAAAAAAAAAACCAGTTGCTCAAAGATCCCCAGGTCCTCCTACGATTCAGAACCATGAGCAGTGGTGTTAGCTTTTGCTTTTAGTCACTTCGAGCAAGTAGTCCTAGCTGTGCTTCTGGGCCTATAAATATGTGGAGAAACAGTTATCCCTATGGTGCTTGGCATGTGTTATAAATACGATAAGCATGTTACATGAACGATGAGTAAGGTTTATTAATCATTCACACCTTAGTAAGAATTTAAGTCAAAATGCCTTGTTGCAATCTTCCAAATTAGAGTGATTAGAATTTTATAGGGTTTATTAGAGTTTTGAGGGATGGAAGAGCAGGGAAGGAGGAAGTAATTTTGGAATGCATAGTACATGTGGGTAGAGCATATCAGTATAAGACTTTCTAGAGCCAAAAGGCAACATTAGGCCACTAGGATCCTGGAGGGGCAGAGTGCCAAGTGAAATCAGGAAGAAGGAGAGAGGCAAAGATGGAGAGGTGTGTATTTCAGCCTTTCAACGTGCCCTTCTCTTCTGAGAAAATGCATAAACAGAAGAGCTTCCTATCGTCTTACCTGTCCATCCTTCCAACCCTCTTCTCCAGTTGGGTCCCCACAGGGCTTCAGGTGGGTGCTAATCTACTCCGATATGGCCTAAGCCTTGCTTCTCTCAGGCCTTGGCAACATACACTTGAAAACTGAGTGTATGACTAGTATTTGCTTTTTTGAACATACACACACATACATACATACACACACACATACATAAATATGCACGTGCACGCGCCAGGATCCCCACTTTCATGTCTAAATAAAATGGACTGCTTTAGTTAAAACAAAAGTTGGGGGAGGGGGGAACTGGCTGTAGCACAATTTTTTGATTTATATTATACCTAAGTCTTTTGTTCAGCAGATGTACTTTTAGAAATGCAGCAGCTCCTTGGGGTGATTTTTTTTTCTTTTGTGCATTTCTCTCCCCCTGGTCAAGAGCTAATATTCTGCCCCTCTCTTTTCCACTATGTAACCCAGCAATGCACTATTTTAAGGAAGCCCACTCCCCTTCATTCCCCAAAGCTAATGAACCTGACCTTCAACCACCATGTAGCAAATGGATGAGATCACTACAGAGCTAAGAATAATATTACAAATTGTAATAGACGAGCGCTGCTGCTGCTGCTGCTGCAAATTTGATAATCTCCCTTGGACATGCTCATAGAGAATGCCTTGGCTGGGTGTTTATAGCCAAACAAACAAGGCTCCACGTGTTTCTTTACTTCTCTGGAATTGGCAAAGGAAGGACAGAGTTTAAAGAGCCAGGCTACTTTATGAAGGAAACAGGCATGGGCCATCCCCAGGGAAGACACAGCAGAAAAGGACAAGCAGTCCAATCCCACGAGCATTAGTTATGGGCAAGGCTTTCTCTTATGGACTGGAATATAATGAAAAAACAAATTTTAAAGAAAACAAATAGTCGTTTTCAAGGATCTTGCCTTCCTGAGGACAAGGTTAGGATAAAAAATATAAACAGAAAAGTATTTATAGGAAAGTTTGAGCGGAAGAGAGAGAATCATAAGCCAGGAATGGGTTCATGGGGGAGGTGGCATAGTTTATATATATTTTTGGTGACATTTGGCTTTGCCCCACTGAAGCCTCATTCTTATTAAAAATCCTGGACCATCTCATCTTATTCACTTTTTGTTTAGATAATGTTAGCATCCATATAGAAGCTGCATGGTATAATGGTTAGTTCTGGACATAAGGTCTGGAAAAACTGGGTCTTTTACATGAACCCTGGCCATGATGGTCCCAATTCCTGCTTCCTGCTTCGTCCTACCCTGAATTTAGATTGATGCAAGGGGAGAGAGGGAGGGACATGGAGACAGAGACACAGAGAAACACAGAGAAAGACAGAGACAGAGAAGGAAAAAGAGACAAAGACAAAGAGAGACAGAGACAGTAAAAGAAACAGAGAGTGTATGTGTGTGTTTAGTATTTATTTATGTCCACATGTTATATGTCCTTACAGAATGTAAAGTGATTGAGTGTAGAATCTCTGGTCATTTTGTCTTTCTATCCCCAGCATCTACCAAGCCCATTACACAGTAGGAGCTCAATAAATACTTGTTGACCAATTGAATGGTCCCAACTCTAGCATTTACTAATTGTGTAACCTCCGGTCTGTCAATTAATTAATAAATACTTATTAAGCATGTATGAAGTGCTAGGTATTGTGTTAAGGTCTGAGAACACAAAATAGCAACAGAGAGTCCCTACCCTCAAGGATTCAGAGTATTGGATGATTAAGTCACAGAGAAGCTGCAATCTCCTCTGCTAAAGATACCACATATCTTTCCTCTGTTTGCAGGTTACCAATCACCATCCTTCCTATTCTTTTTAAATACATAATCATTCTCATAGCAGGAAGCATTCAACCCATTTACTCACCCTTGGACCCCTCCTTCCTGATGGACCTGGTAGACCAACAGGACCTGGCGGACCCTTGAAAGAGAAAAAAATGGGGAAATTAAAAGGAGGAGCAGCCAGTCACAGGCCTCTCTCCACAGGTGGAAATCAGTTAAGATTTGAGGTGCCTGCTCCCAGCTGACAATGATTTAATAGTAAAATCAACTTCCACCCCCCCCCCCAAACAGTGGGGACAGAGCAGGAATTCCAGCGTTCTTTTTAATCTGGTCAGAAATCACGGCAGGAAGCTTGTGACTCATGAGACTGGCTACCCAGGATGGTTTGCACAGGCATTGCAATGGGCAGTTTTGTGGGTAACTTTTACCTAAATTTACTTTTACTAGAGATGGGGAACTCAATTTAGGGCTTGGAGACCAAGAACTACAGATTTTCAAGCACACTTCCCACTGGGGCTTCCCTGGAAAAGCTGAAGTCCTGCGGATTTTATGTACTTTTCAAGGAAGCATGCCAAGGCATAGTGTAATGTGTGCAGTGGGATTGTAATGAAGTCCGTCTGTTGCTTCCAATGGTAAAACTACAATATACCAGTCCTTGCCCTGGTGGGTATCTACAAGAGCCGAGACTTTGTACAGTATATAGTATCATATTAGGGCTAAAAAGAAATAGAAAATTCAAAGGGAACAATTCATACAAAGTGAAAAAATAATTTTAGATCCCCTGGAGGTTAACTTAAAAAAACCCCAATAATAGAGAACCACCTATTGTTTCATTATATGGGCTGGGGCAGGAAACATACCTATGATTTCCATAGTATAAGGAACTCTTGGCATGAACTCCCATGGTTAGCATCTCCTCAGTAATTTATAACCTTAGATAGTGGTATCAAATTCCAATAGAAAGGGTCTCTGCAGGCCTCATATTGACTTAAAAAAACCACAAATCAACATTATCTATGTTGTATTGTATTTTTTTTATTTTGCTAATTATTTTCCAGTTACATTTTAATCTGGTTTAGGCCTAACTCAGGAGTGCTACAAAGCAGTCGGAATACCAAACTGTGTAAAGTAGATTCACAGTTTCATGGGCAATCATCTTTTTATTGTACTATGTTATGGAAATTAAAAATAAAATTTAAGAATAAAAAACAAATTCTTACTTAGATATATTCACTAGTTATGATCAAGTAGCTCAACCTCTCAGAATTGCAATTTTTCTCATCTACAAAATGGGTATAGCAATATTTAGACTAGCTACCTCACAGGGTTGGTGTGAAAAAAACCACTTTGCAAACTTTGCAAATTTATATACATAAAAAGTCAACACCAAATTTTTAGCCAACCTATATTGTTTTGAAATGTGGTTTAAGCCTACATTACATTAAAGATATTAAGCATATTTTTAAAATATAGGTAACGTAATTGAATATACTTTGTGGGCTATGGGAAGTATGGTCAATGCCTCCATTTAAAGTAAAATTGAGGATATGCTCATCCATTCATTCTTATAAGCTATCATACTCTTTCCTTAGATTAGGAAAAAAAAATTCTAGAAAGATGTCTACACATGGCTCTACAATTTTTTCACCACCCATTCCCTTTACCACTTTCAAAATTTGACTCCAATTCTCACTATTCTCGTAAAAACAATTTCCATCCAAAGTCACTAATGAACTTCTTATTTCTAAAAACCAAAGATCTTGTTTCAGTGCCCATTGTCCTTAAACTCTCTGCAATATTTGACAATAGTGACTATCCTCTCCTGGATATCCCCTCTCATTCCTTGGCTTGTGCAACCCTGGAATCTAAGGGTTCTTCTTTTACTTTCTTAAAGGTCTGCTCTCACCTCCTTGTCTAGCTCCTCATCTTCTTAGCGACATATAAATATGGATCTATCTATCCTAGGTCTTCTTCTTGCTCTATACTGTCTTTTTTAGTGAATTGATTCACTCCTATGTCTTCACCTATCCATCACCTCTGGGCAGTCAATTCATAAATTAATAACTCCATTTCCTCCATTCCCAAGATCTCAGAATTATAGACCCAAATATTTCCAAGGCCCAGTCAACCCCTCAAGTTTAAACATTTCCAAAACTGAACTTAACATCTTTCTTCCTATAGGATCCTCCTCCCAGCTTTACTATTTCTGTTAATGGTGTACCATACATCCTCCTGGACATTTCGGTGCCATCTTTGATTCTTCTCTCTTCTTTTCTACACACATTTCTCATTTGTAAAATGAATGACTTAAATCAAACTCTCTCCAAGGGCCCTCCCAGCTTGCAATCTTGTCGTCCTGTCATCCAGTCAGCAGTAAAATCTCTTGGTTTCTTTGCAATATCTCTTATACCCTTTTATTTCTTTTTATACTTGTTGTTGCCCACTTAATCAGGCCTTCATCTCTTCTAATTTGGATTATAATATTACCCTCTTAACCGGTTTTTCCATCTCTAGTCTATCCCCTCGTCAATTCATCCTCCAAACTGGAGTGGTAAAGTGGATAGAGCTGTGGTTCTAGAGTGAGAAAGATATAAGTTCAAAACAGACCTCAGAAAGTAGATAAAAGGTTTAGAAAATTGTGGGTAAGAGTTTAACCAGTTGAGTCACAGGGTGGGTGACTTAAACTGTTTTTTTAATATCATGGAATCATAGAAACTCAGAGTATAAAGGGACCTTATAGATTATCTAGCCCATAAGTACCTTTCTCAAGAATTTTAGTAGTCATTCAGCATCCACTTTTAAAGACATCCAATGGGGGGGACCCATTATCACCCTAGGCAGCCCCCTCCACTTTTGTAGAGTTCTAATTATTAGAATGCTACCAGTTAAATCAAGTTTAAATCTATCTGCTATTTTTTTATCCATTGATCCCAGTTCTTCTCCCTGGCTTCCTTTAAGTGCCAACTAAAATCCCACCTTCTACAGGAAATCTTCCCCAGCTCCTCTTAATCCCTGTGCCTTGTCTCTGTTAATTATTTATTTCCCATATAACTTGCTTTCTATATATTTGTTTTCATCTCATATCCCTAATTAGATTGCAGACTCCTCGAGAGCAGGGACTGTCTTTTGCCTCTTTTTGTTTCCCCAGCACTTAGCATAGTGCCTTGCATATAGTAGATGCTTAATAAATGTTTATTGGTTGATTGCTCTTTGGGACCAAGCAAAGCAAATGAAATCCTTTCTTCACACAACAACCCTTCAAATACTTGAACATAGTCACAATGTTCCACTCAAGTCTCCTCTAGGCTAAACATAATTATTTACTTCATCCAAGCTTCCTATAGCATCATCTTGAAGTCCTTCACCATCTTCTCACCTTCCTCTGTATGTTTTCCAGCTTACATGCCTTCTGAAATGTGTTGCCCTAAACCGAACACAATACTCTCAAGTTATCTGATTAGGGAAGAGTCCGGTGAGATGTTATCACTTCCCTTGTCCTAAAGACTAAGGGGAGGAAAGGATGGTGGGGGAAGCAGATCAATCCTATTGGTTCTCTCTTAATTCCTTTTCTTCTATAGTCATGGTCCTTCCAAATGGCATCTGAGACCTTTTACATCTCAGGTTTTATGATTAAGCAGGTGTTGTCTTTTATATATACAAACTCATGTCTTTAGGATAAGCTTTTTCATCATTTTCTTCACCAGTAGAGATGGGTTGAATGAAATGGTTCCTACTGGTTTACCAGCTGCCTGGGATTGGGAATAACATATTTGAGAGATGGTTAATGGAGGCTGGCTGCCCAAGAGTTTGTGGTACAGCACGTAGCTAAGAACTTGAATTTTCTGGGCCAAAACAACTGACCAATGTTGTGACCAAACCCAAGACCACAGCCTCATCAACTACACACTATAATCAATTGAATTTACCCATGTACTTTTAAAACTAGCTCTTCCCTCTTGCCAAAAGTCTGGAATACTGAGTCCTATGGCAAAAATCCCTAGATACAGTTTCATTTTTAACATTTTCTTTTACTGTCAGATATCTTGAATGAATATTTAAGTTAGTTGATAAACATATATTAAGTGCCTACCATGTTTCAGGCACTGTTCTAAATGCTGAGGGATACCAAAAAGAAGGCAAAAGGTAGCCTCTGCCCTCAAAAAGGTTAGAGTCTAACGGGGAAGACAACATGGAGATAACTATGTATAGACAAAATATGTAGAAAAGGAAGGTCCCTCAAGTTGTCAATGCTTCATACATCCTTAGTTGTCTCCGTGTTATAGTTGTATTGACGTTGTAGTCTCCACTGGAGTATAGTAAGCCCTTTGAGGACAAGAATTATATCATAAGGTGCTTGATAAATATTTGTTGAATTGAATTAAAGAGAGGAGAGACATATCGTAAATTTCATCCTCCTCATTGGAAAACTGTAATTAAAAGTTGTTTCACTATCTACCTTAAAATGATATCATAAGGACCAGATGAGAAGATGAGTATTGTGGAGCTTTTGAGCACAAAGAACCATCTAAGTGTAAAATATTAATAACCATGATTTCTGTCATTAGCTATTATTAACAACTATTTTATTTGTGCCTCCCCAAAGCCCTCCTAGGATTCTTCCTTGTGTCTTGGAGGTGCCTCCAGCTTCTTCAAAGCTATCATAGGCTATCTTAGTGCAGCACTAGTCCTAGATATTTCTGCTAAGGTAGAAGGATTCTGGGAGAGCTCAGGGACACATGGCTTATCTGTTGTCCCTTGCCAAGTTCAGATAGGGTCAGAATATCTTGACCCCCAGGATCACTTAAAGATTAAAATGATAAAACAAAACCAGCTTTATCAATGGAAATGACTCCAAAGAAGCTGTATCACTGTCTACTTTTTGCCACACCCTAAGAACCATTGGGAGTTTTCCTTCTGACTTGCTGATCAAACTTCCTCTATGTATTGTCTCTCCCTCTGAGAATCTGCAATCCTTAGCTGCGAAGGCTGTTGTGATTTTCTAATCACATCCTCAGTGCTTTGCAGTATAAATAATAAAACTAACATTTACATTTAGTAGCATTATTACAATAAAAATAACCAGCTTTAAAGTGTGTAAAGTACAAATATGATCTCATTTTATTCTTGCAATAATCCTGAGAGGTAGGAGTTATTATGATGTCCATTTTACAGATGAGGAAACTGAGGCAGATGGATATTAAATGACTTGCCCACAGTCACACAGCTAGTGAAGGTGAATTTGGACTCAGGTCTTCCTGACTCCTTGTCTAGCACTTTCGTTCATTCATGGAAGTTGTTGTGACTTGAATCAGTAGTGAGAGTACCCCTACTGACCAAGTCACAGATTCTGAAAGTATTAAATATGAGGAATAATACAAGTGTGAATGATTAATAAAAATATCAATAACAAGTACTAAGATATCAAGAAGGATTTCAGTATAAGAAATAATGAATGTTTGGGGAACTAAAGTCAAGTAATATGCCTCTTTGTAAAGAAGAAACTGAATTTTTTCAAACTAAATTCCCTTTATACATTTTTATTTTTAAGATGATGTTTTATTAAAAGTAGAAGGTGAAGAACTAAAAACTACTATACCAAAATATTACTTTTTCATAGTCATAATAACGAAGCTAGCTTTTATACAGTATTTTAAGATTTACAAGGTACTTAATAGATATTATCTGATTTTATTCTCAGCACAATCCTGGCAGCTAGAGGCTATTAATATTTCCATTTTACTGATGGCAATTTTAAGACTAATAGAGGCTCAGATTTCCTTGGGTACATCAAATTAGCAGGAGTCTGAGACCAAATTCTAGTTCAGACCTACTCTATCTCCTGTGCCTGCCTCAAGATTGAAAATACTGACAATGAAAGGTAAATAAAGTATCTCACTGAGATTGACTAACACAAAGCCTTGTATATTTTTACTGAATGAAAATATGAATGAATGAATGCCTTTGAATTGTACTCCACATCACAATTTCATTTAAAATGTTAATTGGGCTCAAAAAATTGATTTTTATTTGTTACTAGCTCTAGTCATTAAGCATAAGTTACTAAGTAAAAGATTTGTCCTGGGTTAATAGTATCTATACACAATATTTGTAGACATGTACTAAACTATATTAAGTGTTGCTCAATACATATCAAATAACTTTCCAGTAATAGCCACAAAGAAAAACCAATCTAAGCAAGTGGTATCATCTTCTCCATCCAATGGTTTCTGGATCTACACCAACGACTCAAGTATATGTCAGCTAGCATATTCATCAAACAAACTGGTACTACAGACAACCCTTTTTGGTCTGAAGGCACTAAAGAAAATGTAATTTTTTCATAGACAAGGGACTCAAGGAAGATAAATACAAAAGGTGAGAAGACAATTTTACTCTTTCTAATTATTTGATTTCTCACATATTAGAACGCAGCAACAAAACTTAAAATGACTTCACAATAATAGTAACTCACATTTAAGTAGACTCTTAAAGTTTACAGATGCCTTTCTTCAAAACAGCCTTGTGGAGGTAGGTAGTACAAACATTACCATCCTCATTTTACAAATGACATTGAGGTTTAAGTGACTTACCTATGATCACAATGCTAGCTATGTATCTGGGGTGGGCTTTGAATCAAGGTCTGCTGACTAAATGAATATTCAGTATTTTATCTGTTATATCATGTTTAAATATCTATATAGCTGCAGGGCTATGTTGATAACCACCATGATAAACCAATGAAAAGTGGAAAATGAAATCAATCAACTCATAATTCTATCAACACCTCACCAAATAAATGATGGGACCAATACTTCTGCCTCTTGGATTTTCTACTCTATTCAAGACCCAGCTCAATCACCAACACCAACAGGAGGCCATTCCTAGAATATAAATTCCTTGAGGGGAGGGATTGTTTTTATTTTCTTCTTGTTTGCTCAATACTGAGTACAGTGTCTAATGCATAGCAGGTGCTTAATAAATGTTTGCTTAATTGGATTGAATTAATTTATTTTTTATTCTTCACTGATTTTGTTTCAGATAGATGTAACCTATATTTAACCTTCAAGTGCATACTAAATACACCTTTAAAATTCAGTCTGTAGCTTATAAACAAATTCAGAATTGCAATCCTTGCCTAGCCTAACATGACAACCAGTAATAGCTATTAAAAATCCACCTCCTTTATTAATCACCAGTAATTCTCTGCAAAGTAGTTCTACCAATGGGCATATTTCCATAATGTTAATGTCAGTAGGAACTGAAAAGTCATAATTTAGATACTCTGAGAGCCCCACGTGAACCTGAGGTTTTGTTGGTGTCAGTATCCCTTCTACCAATATGACATTTAACCCAACCCTGCCTGGCCATCCGACACAACTCATGTATACATCCTTCGAAAATTGAAATAAGTGCAATGTGTTTTTCTTTAGCCCACCTCATCTGTTCTTCTGACCCATCTCTTAACAGGAAGAGACATTAATGTTCTCATTATAATTATTTTTAATAGGGAAAAATGAATCCATATTTAGCAACTGGAATCTATGGCTAAATTTCAACTGAAAAAGTAAGATGTCGGGTTTGTCTGTAACTTCACCAGAACTAAGTGCCCTACAGACTGTCAGTAATGATAGCAACCACCCAGAAAAAAACCAATAACCATGCTAAAATTGTTCCTATTGGGAGTATATTTTATAGGAACTAACTATAAATTCATTCATTGTATTCAAGATAATTTTCTGTCAGAGGTTCGGCTCTCTATGTATCTCCATTCCAAAGTTCTCTCTGACATTCTCAGTGAACTCATTTCAGCAAGACATATTTAAAAGCAACTTACGGGAGGTCCAGGATCCCCTTTGGGGCCTCTCAGATTCCCCATTTCAAGCATTGTGTTCAGGTCTTCATAGTAATAATCATATAACTCAGTTTCATAGTCATCCTCAGTGTGGTAGGTACCATCAGTATCCCCTTTGCCTCCTTTCCACTGATCATGAGCATCACCCACAAATGGTTCAGTTGTTGCCCGATGTAAGGTTGTATTCAAAATCTGTGACATATCGGTGAGTTTTTCAGCATGCCAATTCTCTCTGATATCCTTTTTTAAGTCATCAATTTTATCCTCTTTCATAAAGGGAGGGACAATGGATGGACTCTCCCTAGGCAAAGGGAGACTGCTCACTCCTTCTTTATGTCCCACAGCATTGTCTGAAACATTTTGAATTGAGCCAGATTTCTCATTAGAGCTCAATGTCACCTTTTTAAGTCGATGGTGAGGAACTTGCAGATTTAAGTTTGGTAGGCTATGTTCTTTGGTGGTCATCTTTGTGACCTGGATTTCAGGTTTCACAAGATCCCCAGCAGAGATGTTTCCCCAGGGGACAGATGATGTGAAAGAACTTGATGCTTCCCAGGGTGCTCGAAGTTTATGGACTGATGGAGCCTCTTTATTTACTGAGTTTGGGTTTCCCTCTCCTTCATAAAATGGTCTATACTCTGATGGTATCTCTTCACCAAACTGCTTGTGTGATGGAGACTTTTTCAGTACATGGCCTGGCAATGTGGTAGTGTGAGGAAACCCAGTCTCTGATCGGTAAGTATCAACATGGCGACATTGCTGCTTCCGATATCTACAATAGTTTGCTGATGCTTCAGCAGAGGGAATTATATCCAGTTGACAAATTATTCCTTCAAAGTGGACTGAATGGGAGTCCATACTTCCCAGAGTAAACACACCATCAGCACTGAATGCCTGCACTCTTGAAAGAACGTCTTTGCTGAATTGCTTCTTTCCACACTCGACAAACATGGAAACCACTGCGTCTTGAAAATCAATGGCAAAGGAGTGCCACCGTTCATCATGAACACTGTAATTGAAAGATGCTGCCAGCTTCCCACCAATATGGATTACCACTTTTTTGGGTAGTAATTGCACTCCCAATTGCAGTCTGTTTTTATTTCTGATACTGAAGAGAAAAGCATTGTTGACTCTATGTGAGAGTAATCCAATTACTATAGTGAATTGCTGTCCTAGACTGGATGGCAAAATTCTCCTGGTGGGTGCCTCTATACGAGTCTCACTTGTCAGAATGACACCTGTTTCTGCTACATGAACCCCTTGAGGTAATGGAGTAGATGATGATAGGACCACATTCTCCACTGGTTGATGTTGTACATCTTTGCCTCCAAGGCCTAATTGATAAAGAACATCTATGCCTAGAAGAAAAAGAGAAGAGGGGGAAAGTATATTACGGAATTGTATTCATGTGTTTGAAAAAACAGAAAAGGAGAAAAGTGTGACTTCATAGAATAAACACGACTCATCAATGAAAAGTTCTCAATAGGGGAAAACAGAAAGAAAACTGCATTATTTCATGACCATGTGTTTTGGGAAGGTAAACCTTCCCACCTCCCTCAAAGCCCAAACCTTCAGCATAAATTAGTCAATGAAACAATCATTCCATATTTTAAAATCACCTAAGATACTTAAAGTTATTAGATGCTTGCCTATCCCTTCTAAGAAACTAAGATTGTCAGCTATATGTAAGGGAATCATTTAAACCTATCTTCTCAGTCCTAAAGGCAGAATCTTGCTCGTAGTATTACCTCTATAAACGGCAACTGGGAAACGATAAATACGTCGTGTAAAATAATCATGCATTTTTGCCAACTGAAAGCTTCATGAACAAAGAAAATAAATTATACTTGAATCTTGTGTAGCAGCTGACACTTAGAAGGTTGATGGGGGCAGAGATTTCAAACTCAGGGGAACTTTAATAACCTCTGAGAATCACAGAATTTGAAAACTAGAAGGTACCTCAACTGTCTATCCATCCATGTAAGGAATCCCCATCATAACCTAACTGAGAAGTGGTTACTACTACTACTACTTCTACTACTACTACTACTACTACTACTACTACTACTTCTACTACTACTACTACTTCTACTACTACTACTACTAATGCTACTACTGATTAGCCCATTTTACATATGAAGAAACTGAGGCCCAGACTGGTGAAGGGTAGCCTTAGGGGAAGTAAGTTATAATCAAGTAGGTACTTAATAAACGGTTGCTGAATTGACAGATGGTTAAATGATTACATTTTTTTTAAACTAAAGAGATATTCTTTGGCTATTTTATTCATATCTCTTGAGTCCCATGCCACTGACTTTCTACCTTGTATTATGCTCATATGTGTCTGTTTTCATTGACTCTGTTAGACCATAAAGAAGAGATACAGAAGGTAAACAGGTAAATATGATATGAGCCAGGGGATGAAAGGGGCAAAGGAGAGATCAGACTAAGCAATGTGGTAAGAGTTGATAGAAGGAAAGAAGTGGTGCCTGCTCTTAGCCTGGTAAGAAGATGAAGAAATCAAAAGTAGAGATGAGGAGGGACTACCTGGACTTCATGGAATGAATAGGGTTGGAAGATAGAAGGGAGTGCAATTCAATTCAACAAGAACTGTGCTAAGCCTGGGAGTACAAAAAAACAAACCAAAACAGACCTGGTCCTCTAGGAACATACTGTCTACCAGGGGAAAACAACATAGACAGGGAGAGGAGGATATTTGTTAAGCATCTACTATGTGCCAGGCACTGTGCTAAATACTTACAAATATTATTTCATTTGGTCCTCACAACGACTTTTAGAGGTAGGAGCTGTTATTATTCACAGTTGAGAAAGCTGGAGTAGACAAAGTGTTAGTAAGCTCTTACTAGAAAGCTTGCTCTATCTCTCCTTTGCCCCTTTTTGCCTCCTACCTTCTTTCATACATACCACTTTATCTGCTGAGTCTTCTCTAACAGAATGTAATACAGGGTTACACAGCTGATAAGTTGTCTGAGGCTAAATTTGAGCTTGTCTCCATGACTCTAGGTCCACTGGTCTATCTATACTATGCTACCTTGCTGCCACTACACAGGTGAGCAAGTACAAAGTAAACAGTAGTTTGCTCAGTAAATGCCTACTATATAGCAGATGCTGTTCTAGATACGGCTGACACAAAGATGAAGTATGAAACAATGCCTGCTCTAAAGGAGCTTCTGTGCCTTGAACCCCAGCCTTCAAACCATTTTCAAACTCTTCAAACCATCTCTCCATGGAGGGTGAGGGAAACCTGAAAGAGCTTATTCCAGTCTGACTACAATAGAGAACATGAAAGAGTTCTGTGAAATGAGCCTGGAAAGTCAGTGAGGAGCCAGGTCATAAAGGGCCCCAAGTGCCAGAAGCTCCCATTTATATGTATAGAGGCCATGTTTGACTGCTGGAGTCTTTGAGCAAGGGGTTAACATAGCTAGGATTTAAGCAGTAGGAGAATTACTTTGGAAGCTCTGACAAGGATTGACTGAAGAGGAATCAGAAGTATGGAGATGGTCCAGGTTAGAGATAACAAAGGCAGAACTAACATGGCAGCAATGAGAAGATAGGAAGACAGTGGCTAAGTGCAGTTTAAATTCTCAATAGGATTTTTTTTCAGAGAATCTACTAATTATACATCAAAGAAGCCAAGAATAAAAGGTGTAGAAAACCACTGGGGATAGGGAGGAGGTTGTTCTCTCTACAGTTAAATCTCATTGGAGAGGCTCTCTGATTGCCCTTCTGGCATAGTGAAGAACTATGGAAAATGGGCTCTTTGCTGCAGATGTTAGCCACAAGAATGGCAGAGCTCAGTTTCAACAAATATGCATGGCAAGTTTTCATGATTATAATATGCAGCCAGCTCCCCATTAGTTCAAATAATGAATCCCATAAAGTAGTTGCATGTATTGAAATCATTCTATTTCAAGTTATAATTATGCAAAATACAGTAATTGATTGCAGCCCAATGGAAATCCACAGAATGGATTTAAATAATATCACTTTTCACAGGATTCATTGTACCCATCAAAATCTATCGTGGTCAGAATAGGAGAACGGATAGAAATCATATAGCAATTTGATATTGAAGCATCTAATTTAACTACTTGTTACATAAAATTTTTAGAGGAGGTACTATAAACTGATGGCTTAAGTAAGGTTAATGTATTATCACTGAGCTTGTGTATAGTAGGCATTTAATACATTTTCATTGAACTGTAATGAATTTTAATTATATAAGCTATCCTTCAAGTAGAATATATTTGAGGTCAGGGATTCTCACTTTTTTAATCTGTATTCCAGTACTTAGCATGGGGTGTGGTATATAGTAAAGGCATTTTTATTCATAATTTTCCTTGTTATACTAGATGTGATCAAAGGATTAGAATTCAGAACTGAAAGAGACATTGGAAATAATAGTCTAATGCATGCATTTTACAGAATAAACTGAAGCCATAAGAGGTGAAGTGACCTTTGCCTGAGTCACTGAGACAGAGCTCTGAGCAGAATCAATCAATTTATTAAGAAGACTGGTGGTCCCTAATCAATTGAATCCAAGACCTTCCACATGGTCAGGCATCCCAAGGTTAAGAGCTGAGAGGCTTTATAGATCTTGGGGAGTCCCTGGAAGGTCTTATCATTGGGAACTCCTTTGGTTAGCTAATCTTCAAAAGTGGGGGAAGTCTCATGATGGGCAATGCCCATCAGTCATAACCACTTTGTCAGCAGGCCTTTCACAGGTCATTAGCTATAGGTCATCAACTATAGACCATCAATGGCAAGCCATATCAGCAGGTCTTTCCATGGCCCATCAAACACAAGTTTTGGCTTACAGTATCCTAGGGTCCAAGGAAGTTGTAGTTTTGAAGCAAATGAGGGAGTGGGGGTAGTAATTTGCAGGAGTGGAGAGGCAAGAACCTTATTTCAAGCACTACACTTGGAGAAATATACTTTATTTCTAGTGCTTCACTGGGAAGGGGGGTAGTTCAGCAATTAAATCCCAACAGACCTAATTTATTTAGCTGATAAAACAAATACAATTAATATAATCAGCAGTACATAGTGGATTAATTGATCATAACTCTTATCCTAATAGCATTAACTAAAAGAACTAACTCAAACTTAATCCCCTTCTGCTTAATTCACAATGTATACTAAGTAAATGCTGAATAAATTAAGTAGGGGTATCAAAATTTTCTTCAAACTCAACATCACAAAGCTGATAAGTATTACAACCAAGATGCCAACCTAGGTCTTCTGAATCTAAAGGTGATTCTTTTTCTATTGTGCCACACTGCCTCAGTTGGTTTTGTATGAGTTGGTCTACTCTCCTATGTGGTATATCTTACATACCACAACCTTGTTTAAGGATAAAATTATTCTACATTTTCAGATTTTTCTTCTTTGGTTCCACTTGAAATCTGAGCTTGAGGAGTCTTTAGCCTATTATTGATTTAACAGAATATTCATCCCTACAGATACAAATGGAAATGATCTTTGTAAGGAATGAATTACCTTGGTCTGAAACTATAAAGCAGGGATTCTTAACCTTTTTGTGTGTCATGGATGCCTTTGGCAGTCTGGAGAAACCTATGGAGGACCTCTTATCAGAGTAGTGACTTGCATTACTACGCATAGAATAAAATACACAGGATTACAAAGGAAACTAATCATATTGACATACAGTTATCAAAATCATTTTAAAAGATAAGTTCATGGACTCCAGATCAAGAATTCCTATATAAGCCATCTTCATATCTTAGATGTTTGAGGACCCTAACGTTTATAATTCATAGAATCATGTAAGCCCTGGGAATGATTTGGGATGATTGCAGTTTTTGAACTGGTAGGCAAATGAGTAACACTCCAAAGTTCTTACAGGGTCACAAACATTCTGCAAAGAACTGAAAAGAAATAGTGGGCACTGCAAGATATAAGCAGCAGTTGTGGAAAGATGATGTCTCTTTCACTACCCAGAACTTAATGAGCAGATATGGGAAATCGGTGGCCAGAGACAATGGGCAAAAGGAGAAAATGAAAGGAGAAACTAAAAGAGAAGAAAAGACAAAGGATTATTTTGTTTCTTACAGGTATCTCAGAGCAGAATATTTCCACTGAAGCAATGCTCTTGAAGGACTAACGGTGGTTAAAAAAAAGCCTGGCTAACTTTTCTTCTACATGCCTGTATATATAGTGCCAGACACTGTAGAATATACTGCTTGCTTTACATAAATGTTGCATGTATTCTGATTATCAAATTTCAAACATAAAGAGGCACAGGGTAGAGCCAGAGAAAACCATAAATTTAAATTAAGATAGAAAGCTAAACCTCCACTTGAAAATTAGGAATTTTCAGAACTGGGGCTCTGAGTTGTTATATTGATACTATTAATTTTTCAGTTATTAAGTTTTCAATTTTTGAGCAAATTAGGGGGAACAGTAGAAAGACTGCTTGACCTGGAGTCAGGAAGACCTGAATTCAAATCCTGCCTCAGGTTGTAACTAGCTGTATGATATTAGGCAAATCATATAACCTCTCTCAGATTCAGTTCCCTTCTGTAAAATGGGGATAAGAGCACCTACCTCTCATGGTTGTAAGGATTAAATGAGATATGTAAAGTACTTTGTGAACCTTAAAAACTATATAAATGCAAGCTATTATTATTAGTTAATATTTTCATCTGATATAGACTCCATAAAATTGCAAGAAGGGGACTACACAGACCTTGGGGCTGTTATATTGTCCCCAGATTAAAAAATGAGCTAATAGTTGTAACAAAGTGTGACTGATTAAATCTGTAGGGAGAAATTTACTAAGAAGGAGAAAGAAAAGATCACTCCCTAAACCAGTAGTCTCAGACTCAAATAGAAACAGAAGCCACTAAACCATACATATAAATTTCTGAAATCCACAGAGTGACTTTGTAAAACCACGTATGAACATCATCTATGTTCTATTTTATTTTCATTTATCTTGTGAAACATTTCCCAATTACATATTAATAACGAGTCCAGGCTGACACCTTTGCCTTTTGTTAAAGGACTCCCTCCCCCATCTCCATCTTCCTTTTTCTAACCACATGTTTTCTTGATATCTCTTGTTCTACTTCCCACACTCAGTTCATTGTTGGAAATGTGTTGTATCCTGTGTGTGTGTCCACTGTGTGAGTGTCAATTTCTCTTTGGTTGACTTACAAATTTGATTCTTTAAAGATCGTGGTATTGAAAGACTCATAACCATGCAGAATTATCAGGAGAATATTTATGTTTTTAAAACACTGGGGTTTTATACCAGGTAGCAGCATGGGATTATTTAACACACGGTAGTTTCCTGAATGCTGTCCAGCAGACTCTTTCTCCTATTTAATTCTGGGTCCAACTCATTCCTTTGCAGTGCATATGGTATAGATCAGAAAGGCTTGGGAATGCTCCAGTTCTGCCACTAAGCAGGCAGAAAGAGGAGGCAGAAGCAATCAAACAACAGACTTCCAATGCTACCCTTCACAGCTACATTCACACCCACCAGCATTACATTAGTCAACAAATTTATACCTTTTTTTAGTTAGAAAATCCCATTCTCCAGTACCCCTACCCTACCCCCCTTGACCCTTTTTAAAAATATTAGATTGTTTCACAGCAAGGGAATAGTTTATTTAATATAAATAATATAATAATAAAAAAGAATAATAAAGCTACTTTAACACTAGTTATACTTGTGATGATTGTACAACATGCAAAGTCTGGGATGATTAAAGTTTGGTAATAAATTTATAAGTACTGAACAACTTTCTCCATTCTCAAATTTTTCTTCTACAACCCTAAATTCGGTAGCCATATGCTAACTCATGCTAAGAAATAATAGCCAAAGGTGCATTGTGAACGTACGAATTTAATTTAAAATGAATCGACTTAAATGTTACTTCAAAACAAATAGCACTGAATTAACATTTTTTTCTAGTCAGGAAGCATAAAATGCCATCACTAATTAGAGACAGCTGAATGACACAGTGGAGATAGCACAGGAGCTGGTAGAAAGATCTGAGTTCAAATTGTGCCTTAGACACTTACCAACCGTGTAAGTGACTAAGTCACTTCGCCTCTGCCTACCTCAGTTGCCTCATCTGTTAAATGGAGATTTACCTCTCAGAGCTGCAGTGAGGAGAGAGTTTATATTTGTAAAGTGCTTTGTAAACCTTAAAGTGCTATATAAATGTTAGCTGTCCTAGTATTATGCCCAGCCCCTATTTAATCACCTGCACTTCAATGTTTCATTGGTTTGCGATTGAATCTCATTAGAAAACTCTTCAGTTCAGAGGTCAACCCATCCATACCTTCTCATCTTACTTCATGCTTATCCTTGTTTCTTGCCCCATAGCTCTAATACGGAAGTTCTGTCATACATTCTGGGGTCATTCCTATAGATCTTTTTTTTTATATTTTGCAGGAACTAGTGAAGAATTTGGACCTCCACCTGCTCCCACCTCCATCCTCCTTTTCTGGCTTGGTGTTTTCTTGAAAATCCCCTTACTCCACTTCCCATCCTTAGGTCTTTGTTGGAAATGTGTTGTATCCAGATGCAGATAGAATCATCCCATTTGCTCTCTCTCTTTTTTTGTTTTTGTTTTTCTTTTCATAGTTTATTCCTTCCATTCATTCTAATTCTTCTTTACCATATGACTCATGAAAATATGTTTAATAAGAATGTATATGTAGAGCCTTTGTCAAAATGTACACTGTCTTGGGGAGGAGGTAGGAAGGGAGGCAGAGAAAATTTAAAACAAAAGCTTATGGAAGTGAATGTTGAAAACTAAAATTAAATAAATTAATTTAATGAAATGTGTTGTATCTTGTGTATACTCACCACCTGTCTGACCATTGTGCTTTAGTTGCCTTACAAATTTGATTCTTAAAAGATTATATTATTCAAAGACTTGCAACTATACAGAACTAACAGAATATGCATGCTTTAAAAAATTTTGTGCCAGGTAGAAACATGAGATTTTTTAATATATGGCAATTTCCCAAATATAATACAGCAGACTCTTTCTCCTATCCAGTTCAGGGATACTCAACTCTCTGCATCACATATCCCAGAAATATGTTTTGATAAAATAATTCAATGGACTAGTCTTCCAACTCCATGTTGTAATATGAATAACAAATATTTTATCCATCTAATTTTTTTCCCTATGGATTGTCTTTTTTTAAAAATCATGGACCTCATTGAGAAATCCTTGTTTTATTCTGTAGATTGATGCCATCAGCATGGCAGCATCCACAATCGGTGTATCTTTATAATCTCATCAGTGATACTTAAAGGGATTTTTGCCTAGAGTCCATGGATAAATTTAAGGATATCTGGGAAACTGAATAGAAAAAAGTTGCACCTTTATTTTCACTAGCCTCATTGAAACTTGACATTTTCCTTCAATTATGATGAAAAAAATATTATTCTAAGAAGGGATCCATAGGCTTCAAAAGAGAGCAAAAGGAGTCCATGATACACAAAAGGTTAAAAATTTCTGATTTATAGGGAGTTAAACTCCCATTTTCAATGTGCAAAAGACATTTTATACAACAGTGGAGAACATCTTTGGTTAGCATAATTTCCCTGTTTTATGTCTCACTTGACATTAATACTCAGGGTCACTGAGCACTTATCTCTGTGATTGCATTTATCAAGAATTCAAATGATTTCAATGGATGTTCCTTACTGGAGGAAAACCTTCAAGATTATGTTTCACCCTCTGCAGAGAGTCAGTGTGGTAAAATAGCTAAAGTGTACTTCAGAGCCAGGACATGTGAAACTCAAGTCCTACCTTAGACATATACGAGTGATCCCAGGCAAGTCATTTCATTTCATTATGCTGTAAGCCAAAGGCCAGCAAACTATGGCCCATGGGCCAAATCCAACCTGTGACCTGCTTTTCTATGGCCCTACAAGCCAAGAATGGTTAATTAGATTTGGTCCACGAGCTACAATTTTCCAAACCATGGCCAAGACAATTCTTTAAGACCAAATTTTAGAGCATTTGTTTCCCTGCATCAGTAGAAGACTTTCCTCACTGGGAGTTTCTTAATGATGTCACAAGTTCTTACAAATGAAGAAACTGAGGTCTGAGAGAGGTTGAGTGGTTTGCCTAAGGTCACAAGGGAAGTAAACAGCAGAAATGGAGTTGGAATCCAAGTCCTGATTTTTTCATTGCCCTGTACGATTTTTGTGAGGTTCAAATATTGTGGATGCTAACCAAAAGTGTTCTCCACTGTTCAGGAGGATGTCCTGAGCAGGATCCAAATGGGAGATGCATTGTCCATAGATCAAGGGTTCTTAAACACTTTGGGGGCCTCATAGACCCTTTCAGCAGTCTGGTGAAAGAAAACCTTTTTTCAGCTAGATCTGTGATTCTTAGTATCCTTTGAACGTTGCTCCCCTAATTCATATTCACACAAGACTAGAGACTATGTTAGTACTTCTCTTTGCTTCATGACTTATCATGACAGTAGCATTTATTTGGCCTTTCTATATGGTGATGAGCCTTTCCATAATGTAGCCACATGGCTGGCCCTTGGACAATAGACTGAGTCACTCCTAGAACCATCTATACCTGAAGCCTTCCCAGCATGGGAGAACTTGACAGAAGATATAGCTTGATGGTATAGACTCTGAGAACCCACATCACTTTGACGATGTTAATAAATGCCAACTGTGGAGAATTTGATTTCATCTACTTCTATTCCTCAAGATGAATAGGGTGGGCTTTCTTATCTTTCCCAGACCCTGACCTTCCCACCACTTCCCAATCATCCCCTCACCATGCTGCCGACACTCCAATCATCATCTTCATCTGCACCACCATGAGTGCACACACACACATACACATACATACACACACACACACACACCACTCCTTTGTACTTTGGACTCCATCTCTGAATCTTCTAAGGTCCTTTGAGTCTGATAGGTGAGCTCTTGCTTTATCTTGCCCACGTCAGACCTCCACACCACTTCCAGACCATCTCTTCACCAAGTCATCCCGTATTCCCTCCATATATTGCCTCCTCCCAATTACAAGTACAAGTTCCTTGAAGTTTAATTTGTATTCCTAGTGATTTACTTAGCACAATCCCCAGAGTACAGTAAGCACAGTAATTAATCAGTGCTAACTATCAACTAGCTAACTAACTTGTTCTGTCTATCTATCTATCCATCCTTCTATCTTTGTCTGTTTGCATCTGTCTATCCACCTCTCTCTAATATATCCTGTCTATCATTTTCCATTTTTCTGTCTGTCTGCATCTTTCCATCTATCCACTTCTCTATCTATCTTGTCTATCTATGATCTATCCATCTATCTACCTTGATCTACTTGATATTTCTTCATTACTCCATTAGGACTACTTTATAACACATTTTCTTTATTTTCTAGTTGTGAGGACCGTGTCTTCTACATCATTAATGCCCTCCATGAAACTTGGACTAGTACTAGACTCATGAGAAATACTTCAAAACATGTGGTAATTGAATAAATAAGAATACCATGTAAGTTTTTAAATAAGAGTAAATAAAAAAAGCCTTACATAAAAGAACACTAAGCTAGAACACTAACATTTAACTTTATCCTCTTTCAGTTCATTCCCCAAAGTCCTCCATTGCCCAAGATCACAGATGGGAAATTTAGAATATAGGGTAAAAAGGGATAACCCTCAACAAGAGCCTAGCTCATAGCAGAAACATAACAGAAAAATTACACAAAGATCAAAGCGTCCGTGCTTTCTCAGCCTCATAAATGTCACATTAAAAAATCCTTTTCCCATTCCCCACCCCTTATTTAAGAGGTTGTGGCTTCATTCCAAATGATTTTTTTGCATGAAAATTGTTCCATCCAGTAAGGCAGTCTACACTGGAACCTGATCCAGCTATGGGTATGGATTTGACTGTTTCTGAGGCTAGACAGGTTCTGATTTGCTATATATCAGAAGTTGTCTTTTTTTTTAAAGGTAAATGAGGTAAAGCATGCCATAGGTAAACCTGGGAAGCAATCCAAGTTCATGTTCTCTGCTTTTCATACCCCCTTTCTGCACCCTCTCTTTCTGTCATCTCTTCCATCCTCATTGGCTTCCAGTTTCATCCTCCAAAAGACAAAACTCCATTCATAGTTCCATGTCCTCCTTAACTATACACACCCCACTTCAGCAGGACTCCATGTTCTGGACATTTCCTAGTCTTCACCTACGATTAAGTGAACTTCCCAAGTTCCATTGTCCCTTTCTCTTAGGATTCCACTTGGCACATAATTCATTGATCTAATAACCTAATTAGGTAATCTGGTGATTCTCAAGTATTCTCCTAGAATATAACCTCCTGAAACAAAATTTCAATGTAATATTTCTGTATAAGCTTTTAGTGTTATTTTTAAAGACCTATTACAAACAACAGAAAGCTAATTCTTTCATCATTGATTTTATTCTAAACACAATATCACAAACAATGTATTTAATGAGAGTGATGTGTTTATTTATTCTCCATAAATATTTTCTTCTATTTCATGACTTGGAGAGGATCTTGGATTCTCAAAGGCGATGCTGGTAAAATGTAAGCCCTGGGCTTTAAATACCAGTCTAGCAATGGTTTACTTATCTAGAAGCAACTTAGTTAAGATTAGAGAGACTCATCTTGAAATGAATTTTTCAGCTATAGATAATATGGCTTTTAAAAAATAGCTAGATCTGTAACTCTTATCATCTTTAATTTAATGATGCCATTATATTAACTATTACTAAATTTTGAAAGAAGTCTTTTGATCTATGATAATATCATCTTCTCAAATGCAGGGAAAACATGAACATTTCATTCATTTTTCCAGAGGGCATTTGTCTAGACAACCTATTAAGTACTCTGAATCTCAAAATCTATGATCCTTTATGAAGGCATTATTTTCCATCCTTTAGCCAGTGATTGGAGTGAGCATCTCTAAGGTCCTTTCCAAATGTGACATCTTCTGGTTAATTTCTTAATCCCAAACTATATTTTCTAACTATTTTTTGTAATCCTCTCCTGTGATTGAATTCACATTAAAGTCACCAAGTACCAGTGAATATGCTGAGTTCATTTAGAGGATCTTGTCAAGTTCCACATGGAATGTCTTCCTCTTTCTTATCTGCATTAGATAATAGCACCTAAACTACAACTGCCTTTGTGGTGTATATGTTTGTTTGTTTGGATTTTTTTCCATATGCCAATTATATGCCCCACAAGGAGAAATGATCAAGGTTTCAAAGAAATTCTGGTTCATCTTTACTGCCTTTGAGGCATAATGAATCTATCTCTACCAATTCCTTTATCTCTTTAAGGAGCAACTGTAAATTATCCTTCTGTTTAGCTAAAACTTCCTTATGTTTTCTGGTTTCATTTATAAGAATGTTAATATCATTATGGTTGACTTTTTTAAAGTGTCTGATACACGGGTTCTTAACCTGGGTCCATGAATGTTTTTTTTAAATTGATAACTCTATAACTCTATTTCAGTATAGTTAGTTTCCTTTGGAATGCTATGTGTTTTATTTTATACATTCAAAATATTATTTTGGGAGCAGGTTATAGGCTTCCCCAGACTGCCAAAAGGGCACATATACTTTCCCAGACTCTCCATGGGGACAAAAAGGAAAGAACCTTTGACCTAGAACATATGTAAACACTTTGGTCATTGACAATAATCTCATATTTAGAGTATAAGTAGATGAATTCATGTTCATAGCAGATCTAAAAATTATTAGGTTTTGTACCTTCTTCCCTCTTTATTGCCACTTTGCCACCATTGCTGCTAAAGCAGAAAAGAGCTACACAGAATTCAGGACTAGTTGTCTTTTTATTTATTTCAAGGGTCACCTGGCCAAAAATTCTTTACTGGGAGACCATACTACTGGTGATAATCCTCCCAATGTTTAGTCAGGTCAATTCTTACACAGTAGTCATGATCCATTGCTTGCACTATACTCCAAGATTTTCCATTATGTTAGAACCAGCCAGAGCTTGAGCTCTTTCATCTGTATCAGCAAGGACCCCAACATACACAGGAGAGCCTGCTGTACAGATTCTTAGATCTGCTTTTCTAAAAATGGAAGCAAGATTTGAGGGGTCAACAATCTATTTTAATCAAGTATCACTCCCTTAGTTCAGGGGAAAATGTCAGCACCTTGAACTTCAGAGAAAATACAAAGAAATAATAAGCATCACACAGGGCTTCCAACTGTCTGATCATACATACATATATAGTTACCAGAGAGAGAACCACCAACATCTGGATTTTCAAAGCCAGGAGACTCCTTAGCAACTGCCCAGAGTCTCATTTGCTAAGCAAACACTTCCAATGAGTAAGCCCCCAAAGTAAAACCTCACCTCAGAGTATATATACACTTTTCAGAGGCAGAGGGCATCACAACCTTTGAGAACTGGGGCATTAGAAATTAATAAAAGGTGTGGGCCTCCTCTAATCAAGTCTCCCTTAATGGGCAGGCCCATCAATGGATGGGAAAGATCTTTAACTCTCTAATTAACATTACACTAGCATAACCTTTGGGAACTCAAAATTATTCACATGGCACTTTGGAGGAGTACAATAAGGGCTCCTTGATCTCATGAAGAGACCTAGAATGGTAGCTTTTTAATCTATATAAATAAACTATACAAATTAACTATATTTAATCTATATAAATAAACTATATTTCAATATAATTATATTGTATTTTGTGCACACTATGCATTTTATTTTATGCATTTAAAAAAATTATCAGAAGGGGTCCATAGGTTTCATCAGACTGCCTAGGAAGGCAATTGGTTCATCACCTACAAAAACGGTTAAGAACCCCTAGCCTAGAGGGAAGGCCTCCAGTTTCTTAGGTAGATTTTCCTCTGGAGGATTTGTAGAAGTATGCAGCCAAGAATGGCACAGAATGAAAAACCGTGGATAAACTGAAATTTAGATCACATGAGGAAGAACACACAGCAATTGATCTGTGAAGTATAATGCTGTTTTAGGTTCTTATTATATTAAATGCTAATTCTATTTTACAAGATCCTACAGATCTCAAACCAGAAAGATTCCAACCATTATATTTTACAGTTAAGAAAACTGAGGCCCGGGGAAGTGAAATGATTTGCTAAGGGTCACAGTGGTGGTGAATATCAAAGAGGGGATTCTATGGCAGTTAACCCTGAGTCTGCATTAAATTGTAGGGTAGAGCTGAATTAGCTTCATGTGTATATCACATTCTTTGCTGTGTGGCATATCAAGTTATGTGACATAGTTTTATAGGATGCAAGAGGCCATAGTTAAGGTTCTATTTATATTTTTTCTGTTTCCAATTCTACTCATTTGTTGAAACTAAGTTCTCCTAGCTACCTCAGAATCATCATTCACTTTCAGCCAAAGGCACAAATGATGATATGTTTGAATTTCCAGAAGGATGCGTTGAGTTTCACACGTATTGCATTTCTCAGCAGGGATCAGAATTTGGTTGATTTTCCCACAATGACTCTTACAATTAAGAGATAAAACTAGCCTAAATAATCACAGACTTGGAGGACTAGAAGAGACTCAGCAGCCATGTAGTCCATCCCATACACAAAAGGTGCTATATACATATGTGTGTGTATATATATATGTATATATATATATATATATATATATATATATATATATATAAATGGCTAATAAGGTTAAATAAATTATTCAAGATCACACTCTAGCTGAGTCTACAAAAGTTGACTAGAGAATTGGTAAGTCTTTGGATAATACAAGTCCTAGAATAGATTAATTTTTTTTCAATCTCAATTACTGAGTTGGATTGTCTAGTTCAAATGAACTGAAAAAGTGCCATATCTTCATTTTATTCTACGTTGTCTGGTCATATGTTGTATGGCCATGAGTCACGAGATATCACAGCTGCCAAAGTATTGAAGTTGAAAGCCAACCAAAGGGCAATAAAAAGGTTTGGGGCAGAGGGGAAGATGAGCAAGTTGTAACACATCAGTTAGGAACTGTGCAAGAAAAGCAGCATAAGGAATGCTATCAGAGAGAGATATTTCTAGAAAAGCAGGTGGACCTGTCATGTTGTGATAGTGCCTAAGGATAATGCATGCCTAAATGTGCTCTTGGAATCTACGAAATAGGATATGGGAAGAAGAAAGGAAGAAAGGAAGGAAGGAAGGAAGAGAAGGGAGGGAGGAAATGAAGGTAAAAGGAAGGAAGAGAAAAAAGAAAGAAAAATGAGGAAGGAAAGAAGAAAACATAGGTGATGAAGATAGATGGAATACTATAGATACATAGACAGTTTACCATATACAATTCACTATGCTAAGCCCAGGGGATATAAATAAATATAAATAAGATGGTCCCTAATCACAAAGAATTTTCCTTTTAATGGAGAAGAAAAATAGATAAAGAAGAACTAGAAGGCAGGGGAGGGGAGAAAAGTTGGTGGTAAGAAGGTAGATAAGTCTGGAGACTGAGTAGAGTTGGGCATCAAAGGGAACATGCCCTCATGATCTCTCATGGTCTGGGCTAGACCCTGGAAAGCAGACCTCAGGTTGGAAGCATATCCAGAGTGGGAAGAGAATTAGGGGAAAGACCTTCTTTTGGATAGACATCCTGTGGAAGATTTACAGCAGAACATGAACAAGAGTCACCCAGACTGTGATCTGGATTGTTGGAGGAGACACCCCCAATTCTGAGATCATGGATCCCTTGAAATATCAAGAAACCCAATGAGACTCCAACTAATGGCAGAGTTAACAATTGACTACAGGTTTCCTGGCTTTCAGTCCAATGAACTAACTCCGCAGACTACTATGTCCAAAGGAGTTGTTGCAACATTTATAGGTTTCCTACAATGAGTTCAGAGGCTCCCCGAAACAGATAACATCCTCATGGACAGATAAAAAGTTAAGATATAAGAAAATGGGTAAAGAATGGAATGCCAGTATGGCAAACATTTCAAGATAAATGGTGAGGACAGGTTGATATGTTTTGAAGATATGAGACATGAACCTAGATATAAACTTAGATATAAAATATTGTCAGTTTTTATAAATTAGTTGTGAAGATTTTTGTTGAGGGCTTACAAAGAGTCTTTAGCTGAAAAATGTTTGAGGACTCTTATAGCGAACTAGTATGAATTACCTCTCCCTTTAAAATCAAAGCATTTTCTGATTAATTTCTATAGGAAATAACCTCCAGAAAATACCCATTGAGAATTCTACATATGTGGTTTTCAGACATAAGGAGCATGAACTTTAGCATGGCATGTATGCTGGAAATTAGGAACACACCTTGCATGGCGGTTAGTCATCATGTTAGAGACATTGTAACAGTGCCAAGATTTTAGTGGCAGTGAGCCAACCAGTATAGACAGAGAAAGAGGGAAAACACATTACTGTTTTAGAAAAAGGAAGGGTACTTGCCCATACCTCATAATATTCATTCTAAAAACAATGAATCTCTCCATGAAAAAGGATCATTTGTCATGAGTGAGTAACCCAAACTCAAAGTTTCAAAACATCTACCAAACTCCTACATATGTTAATAAAAGACTTTTCATGCTTTCTCTTGGACGAAATACAGCTTATAGTAACAAACACTGAAGCATCTTCTGCAATAAAGCAATCATAAAACATGATAAATTATATTTAAAGAATACTAATAGTTAACACTATTTCTCATAGCTCCAACTGTTAGGTGCCCCCTTGACTTGCAAAGGACATATTCATCAATAGCAACTAATTATTTCATTGAATAGAATGAAATTTCCTGGAAGGGAGCATTTAGTTCCTGGCATCACATCAATCCATCCATCAATAAACATTTACAATAAAAACCTATTATGTGTCAGCTGAGCTTTGGAGATAAGTGAAAAAGGGAAAAAGACAGTCCCTGCCTGCAAGGAGCTCACAATCTAGTGGGGGAGACAAGAAATCACTATATACAGGATTAATAGGAAATGAAAGAGGGAAAGTCCTGGAATTAAGAGAGGTTAGTAATGGTTTCCTGGAAAAGATGGGATTTTAGTTAGGAATTAGAGGAATCCAGGGAAGTCTCCAAAGGACACTCATTTTGGTGACTGAATACTATTGTATTTATCTTCTGAGTTTATGTTGCTGAAAAGTGTATTCATTTTTTTTTCATATTCACACTAAGCAGTGTGTATTTCAATTCTCTAAAGGTCTAGGGTTATTTTGTATTTTTTTGAGTTTTTCCTTTTACTAAGGATGGAAAATAGAATAAGTCATAAAAGTTTATGATTATAGAAGGATTGAAAATTCTGACCTTTGCATGAAATTTGTATTTTGTTAGTGGGACCTCAAGGGCAAAAGGGAAATGTCACGTCTCCTTTCTAGTAACATAGAGGAATCATGACATAGTGGAGAGAGAATTGGATTAGAAGACCCAAGTTTAACTCTCAGATCCAGCACTGGCCTTGGCCAGCCTCTCATTTACACCATACTTCCCCTATCTTTAAAACGGTAGTAATTTATCTTCTAGAGTGGTTGTAAGGACTAATTAAATTCACCAAACATAAAGTTCCTACTATGTTCAGACCCCTGTGGGGAGTGTAGAAAAACAAAAATGAATTAGTCCTTCACCTCAAGATGCTTACAAACAACATGTGGCATATAAAACACCTTGTAGTCTTGAGTTAGCATGAGGTAGAACATATGTGGCAGCTATTTTTATTTTCTTAGTTATTATTTCAAAATTTTTTCTTAAATTCTTTTTCTTCCAAATGTGTTTTCTTGCTTTACAGAGAATAAGAGTTAATAGTATTCTCAGCTGCCATTTATAAATCAGTCTTCAGGTTAGTTACATGATGGTGTCTGTGATGGTGTTGGTGGTTATGATTGCAGTGATGGTGGTGGTTGTGGTGGAGGTGGTAGTGGAAGTGGATGGTGATGATGGAGGAAATGTGATGGTGCTGATGGTGAGGGTGGTGGTGGTGGTGGTGATGGAGAAGATGTGATAGTAGTGGTGGTGGTGGTGGTGATGGTGATAATGGGGAAGATGGTAACGGTGGTGGTAGTGATGGTGATGGTGGTGGTCGTGGTTGTGGCAGTGGCAGCAATGAGCAGAAGTGGTATATTTGAAGAGTTTTAAAAAACTCTTCCCATCTAGGCTATTGGCAACTATGACACAAGCAGACATCTCTTTCCTTCACTTTATCTCAAAGGTCTAGGTGGCTGAAAGCAGAAATATGGATTTCTGTTCCCGTCTTTGTTACTCTTAAGCTTCTTGAGCCAATATGAACTCTAAGAATTTTCTCTTGTAAAGAGGATTCTTTAAAGACAGACACACATGGAGCCCTACTTATTCTATTTAAGTGAAAGAAGAGTCTAATAATGATAAATGACATTTATTATGACCTAAACTTTGCAAAGCACTTTAGAGGCTATCTAATAGAGGTTAATGTCCATCTTGTAGGAGAACATAGGAATAAAGGATAAGAAAATTCTGTGACTCAATGGTCTTATGACTTTGGTAAGGTAGAGTGTCCAGGCAATAAGGATACAGAAGGAACTGTGAGGATTGAGCCCAAAGAAGGGAAGACTCAAGAGAGACAGGAAAACTGTTTTCAAGGGCTTCAAGACCTATCAGGTGGAAGACTGATTATCACAGTATTTTAGATTTGGAGCTGGAAGGACCTTAAAAGTCATTGATTCCAACTCCCCTCATTTTGAGATGAGGAAAATGAATTCAAAGAAGTTAAATGACTTGCCCAGTGTCACCCAGCTAGTAAGTGTCTGAGGCTGAATTGGAACTCAGGTCTTCCTGACTCTAGACCCAGCACTCTATCCACTGTGCCACCTTGAGTGGTCTCAGAGGCCAATGCTGAGAACAATTAGAAGAAGTAGGGAAGAAGAAAGTCAGACTTTAATATAAAGGAAAACTTCCTTAAAGTTTTGTTTTTGTTTTGTTTCAATTGTGTCTGACTCTTTATGACCCCATTTGGGGTTTCCTTGGCAAAGACACTGGAGTAGTTTGCCATTTCCTTCTCCAGCTCATTTTACAAATAAGGAAACTGAGGCAAACAGGATGAAGTGACTTTCCCAGGGTCACGTAGCTACTAAGTTTCTGAGTCTGGATTTGAACTCAGATCTTCCTGACTCCAGGGCTTAAAAATTAGAGCTACAATATAAAGGAATGGGCTGCCTTGGGAGATAGTTTTCCCCTCACTTGAGGTCTTTGAGAAGAGGCTAGATGTCCTGTCACCAGATAATTTGGAGGGAAACCTTTTGTTCAGAATATATGGTTGAACCTGGGTATATATAGGGGCAAATACCTGTAATTTCTGCTACCTGAAAGATTGAAGATGGAGGATCACTTTAATTTGGGAGTTCTGAGTTAGAGTGGGCTGAGCCAATCAGGCATCCACACTAAGTTCAGCATCAATATGGTGAGTACCTGGGAGCAGGGAAGATCACCAGGCTGTGTAAAGAAGGATAAACTAGCCCGGTTCAGAAATGCAGTACAAAAAATGCTTCATGACAATCAGCCGTGGGCTTAAGCCCCTGAGTGGCTGCTAACCCACTAGCCTGAAAAAAGCCATGAAGTGCTGATACAAAGACACGCAGAAAGCAAAAACCAGAATATTTGGCTTAGACTAAAAGGCTGTTACGACTTTCCCATGTCAAACAGCTGTTCAGTGTCAAAGGCAGAATCTGAACGTAGGTCTTTCCATCTTCATATCTAGAACTCTATATCCTACACCATACTGTCCCTCATCCACCATGACTTAGTTGCCTTCTCAGCTTAGAATTTCCCTCAGTGCCTGGAGCCTCTTTACCCTGGAACATCTGTCATGCCACTCCCCTCCTGCCATCACTGAGTTCTTTCCAGGGGTCTCCATTAGGCCCTGACCAACCATATTCCATCCCCCTTCTGGCTGTCTTTCTGATGCTCCAGACCTTGATATCATGATCCAAGCAGGAATCTTCTCCATCCTCAGTCTCACTTTTCACTTCTTTTTTGTGTTGTCTTACTTTCTTAGAATGTAAGTTCCTTGAAGGTAGGGTCTTTGCCCTTGTATTTGTATACCCAGAACTTATAACAGTGCCTGACACAGTCAGTACTTAATAAGTATGTGTTGCCTGCATGCAGGAGCTTGGGACCCATTTATGTCTATTAGTAGAGACCTAGAAATGACCTAATCTCCCACTCAGCTATGGGGAAAATGAGCCAGTTATATGAATTTGGGGACCTCTAAGACTGAACCTACTATATGGAAGTCCAAAGCTTGAGGTTCTGTCCTATAGATTATATTTAACTTATTGTTAATTCTAAAAAAGCCACACACACACACAGACATATCCATTTCTGGAAACCTATATCCTTTATATAGGATTTCAAAATCTATAAAACACAAGAGCTGTCCTTTAAATAACCTAAGGGATATTGAACAATTGAAATCATGATACACTGTGTGCAGGAAGGACTAAAGCCTACTGAGACTTTAAAATTAAGTAATATGCTTAAACTTCACATTCTTCAAATCTAAATAAGATTAAAGTATGTAGATCAGTTTCCAAACAGGAATCAAGAGTACCATGTCTCAACCAGAAGGGCTTACTTTCCTTATTGGACAAAGTGAAATCAGGACCAAGAGAAAATGTGTGACTGTTTAAGGTAAGAGAATCATGTGGAGGATGAATTTAATTTGTTTCGTTTGACCACAGAGGACAGGGTGAGGAAAGATTCATGAAAATGGCAAAGAAGCATTTAGATTGGATTCCTAATTGTGAAAACTTCTTGAACATGGAAATGTGGTGTCGCTAGATGTGATGAGTTCCTCTCCTCATCAAAGGTCATCAAGCGGAGACCTGATCAGATATATTCTAGAGGAGAGGATGATTGCTACTATTATGTAACTATTTTAAATAATACTGGGGCTCCCTATCTCTCCAGGCTTCTCATTCACTTGGGTCTTGTAATATTATATCCTACGATTGGCATGGGAGCTTTGATCTACTTCATTTCCAACCTCGGCTGGTCCACTCCTCCCATTCCCAGGAGCTCAGCATAATACCAAACATAGAGCAAATACCTGATAGGCTTAGCCCACTGCTACTCAGAACTCCCAAGCTCAAGAGGTCCACCAGACTCAGCCTCTTTGGGAAGTAGAACAGGGGGATTCTTTTTTAAGACAGCGGCCAGACTGGATGGACCCTGAAACCCCATCAGGATGAAATTTTGTGATTCTCTGCCCAAATGGGAAACACAACTCTGGCTGTCCTAATCAAGACTAGCAGAACAGTATTGCCTCACTTTATGGACCATGTGGTTTTTCACGGTGGCCCAAATGTTTCAGGATGACAAAATCATAGATTTAGGGTAATAAGAGAACACAGAACTCATCTAGGTTAACCCCCATATTTTAAAGACAAAAAAACTAGGATGCAATGGCTTTAAATGCCTGGACAAAGGTTGCATAGTTTGCAAGTATCAGTGCTAAGGTTTGAACTTCTCTGCCTTAGGTATAAGACTGTGTCTACGAGGAAATGCCTGATACACCAGATGGACTAAAGGGATCCTGCAATTCCATCAGACTACATTTTCTGGTGGTTCATTTCCATCAGTTGTCAGAATCGGGAAGACTGAGACCAAACACATCTTTATGATTAGGACAGTTAGTAGGGCCGCCCACTGGCAGTAAAATCTGGAATCACAAAATTATGTGTCACAGGATCACAGTCTTAAAGCTGGAAGAGAGTTCATCTGATCTTCCACTGCTATTTTACATTATGAAGAAAAAGAAACACAAAGAGATTGAATGATTAGCACAAGGTCACCCATCAAATAAGTTCTGAGGCAAGATCTGAAATCAAGTCTTCCTGATTTCCAGTCCAGCCTTCTACTCACTGCTCCATGCTGCTTCTAAATCTTTAGTATTAAGAGCATGACTCCAAGATGTTGGCATGACAAAAGGTCAGGTGACACCTCACAAATGGAAAATAAGATCCAGTAACCCAGGAGGGTACATCTTCCCAAAGCTTCCTCTTTGGGAAGGCTTGTATGAAATGATACAGAACAAAGTAAGCCAGAAAATGATGACCGCAGGGATGTAAAAAAAAATGGAAGATTTCAGAATTCAGAACAATACAACGCCCCATCATGACATCAGGGGACCAACAGAAGTGGTAGACAACCAATGTAGAAGAAAGCATCGAGTATTAGACATGATCAATGTCTCCACTACTGAAGAGCATGCCATGCTCATACAAATGCCAGGCTTGAGCCCTGGGTTACAACTGATTTATTTGGCATGCCTGTGCTTCTCTGCTGCAGAGGAGAAGTCAGAAATGAAGAGGAGAGGTCATGAGGAAATGAGAGCAGTATAAACTAAAGCCTCGATAAAACATCTTAAAAATTCAACTTCTCTTGTCTTTATTTCAACAGGACTAACATCTATGAGATAAAAAAAATCAATTCTCTATGTACAACATGAAACATAATTTAGTCTTATGTATAACTTTTAATGCCAGAGGCTGTCAGCACCAAAAGAGTCATCACCAACCATCTTGATCACTGCTTTATTATAATTGTATTTTGAAAATGAATGAAGTAATAAAGCTGAATAACACATAATTATATAGATTCTGTTCTGACATAACTTCAACAAAGTCATTTTTCTTGGATGCCCAATCACGGATAGAAGATAAATGAGTATGGCATGGAAATCACTTATTCCAGGGATGAGGAATCTGCGAACTTGAGGCCACATGTGACCTTCTAGGTATGGCCTTTTGACTGAATTCAAGTTTCACAAAACAAATTTTTTTATTAAAGGGATTTGTTCTCTGAAGTTTGGATTCAGTCAAAGAACTGCACTTGAGGATCTAGACGGCTTCAGTGTGGCCTCGAGGCTGCAGGTTCACCATCCCTGACTTATTCCATTTCAATAATAACGAAAATAAGAGCTCATATTTATAAACTCCTTTATGATTTGCAAAGGGCTTTATTCTAATATTATATGTAATATATTATGTAATATAATATTCTATAATGACATGTATTATATGTTATATTATGTGTTATATACATACACACACACACACACACACATATATATATGAAAAATGTGATCTTTACAACAACCTTTAAAGGTAGGTACTATTATTTTACAAATCAGGAATCTAAGACTTAGAGAAGTCAATTGACTTGCCCAGGGTTATACAGCTAGTAAGCGTTTGAGATAGGATTCAAATGTAGGCCTTTCTGACTCCCAGGTTCAGTGTTCTATCCACTGGGCCACCTAGTTGCCAAGTAAATGAGACATTTTAGCTAAATTTGTCAGTCATGTACAAAAGAAAATATGTTTACTAAAATGTAATATTGCTTCAGACATAGGAGTCACTTAACTTTCCTGTGCCTCAGTTTCCCCATACGGAAAATGAAGGGGCTGGGTTTAATGACCTCTAAGATCCCTTCTAGCTCACAATCTATGATTCCATATTTCTGTGATTTCTGAAAGATCAATTAAGAGAGTAGCAAAGGAGGTAATTATACCAGTCAGTGTTATTCTCATTTCTGCAATTCTTGTAGAAAGTTCTTGGTAACCTCTCGCCTCCCCCAACCCAGGACCACGACAACCAGGGGTCACAAACAAACATACAAACCAGAAATGCTGAGCTCTTTTCTAACCAACATCTGCCTCTGAGATAAGGAAAACCCCAAACCCACTAGTATGTAAATTTCACTTTGTCTCTTAATGATGCAGATCCAGACTGCACATGTCTTATATGCCTGTGTTGTCTGCAGAAGTGCAAAGGTAACTCAGCCCCTGGAGGCCACCCCCAAGGACGCCCACGGCCAGTGAGGTCACAATCAGAGCTTTTTCACTATATGAGAATTCTCTTTTATGGGGCATTTGCTTAAAAATGTAAGCAATTTCTCAGACGAAAGATCTGAGTAACTCGGAAAAGGTCACTTGCCTCCCTTCTCCCTGCAAATTTAGTTATTTTATCCTCCCATTCACGCTGTACTCCTTGGAATGTTTTCATGGTTAGTTTTTGCAGGGCGGCATTTTAGGTCATGATGACCAAAAGTCATGTGCTGCTTCCACTCTTTGGCAACCACCCTTTATAGAACTAACCAGTAACAACGAAACCTTCTCACCTTGGTTTGGAATTTGTCCAGTACCTTCTTTGACACATAGTGTAAGAAAAAGGAGCAGGGCTTTCCTGGAAAAAAAAAGGAAAAGGAAAAAAATTATTATTTCTTGGTCAAAGATTTAGTCTAAGAATCATATTTTTAAAAATCCAAAATTTAATACGGAAGTAAGACAGAAATGAGTCCTTTGACAATGATAATGTTGTGGAATAGTTGCAGTCATGTCTGACTCTCTATGACCCCATTTTGGGGTTTTCTTGGGAAGATAATGGAGTTGTTTGTCATTTCCTTCTCATTTTACAGATAAAGAACTGAGGCAAAAAGGGTCAAACAGCTAGGAAGTATCTGAGGTCACATTTGAACTCAGATCTTCCTGACTACAGGGACATTGTTCTATCCTTTGTGCCACCTACCAGCCATGGTAGTGGTGGTGGTGGTGGTAGGAGTAGTAGTAGGAGTAGGAGTAGGAGTAGTAGTAGGAGGAGGAGGAGGAGGAGGAGTAGAGGTAATAGTAGTAGTAGCAGTGGCTAGAGACCAGTGCAGGAGTCAGGAGGACCTGAGTTCAAATCTCACCTCAGACACTTGACACTCACTAACTGTGTGACCTTGGGCAAGTCACTTAACCCCAGTTGTCTCTCTTGGGTCATCTCCAGTCATCCTGATGAATATCTGGTCACTGGATTCAGATGGCTCTGGAGGAGAAGTGAGGCTGGTGACCTGCAAAGCCCTCCCTCACTCAAAACAAAGTCAAGTACAAGTCATGTCATCATTTCTCTGATGGCATGGTCTTCTTTGGCAACGAAGGATGGACCCATACATACATACATACATAAAGTTTACAGAGTGCCCTACATCTTTTTTCATTTGAATTTCATTACAACTCTGTGAGGCAGGTACTTTTGATATTATTTTACCTTTGAAAAAAACTGAGGCAGAGAGAAGTAATAATTCCAAGAATCACATAACTAGTAAATGTCTGAAGCAAGATTTGAACTCAGAACTTCCTGACTGAGGTTCAGCATTCTGGTCACTGAAACACCTAGTGCTTTTGATTAACAAAATATTATCATGCCAAACGACTGCAAAGCAGGAAAGGATAGACACTAAGGATGGTAAAAAAACCTATATCCCCAAAGCTCTTGAAAAGTTGCAAAAATAGGTCAGATCTAATGAGATTAAACATTACAGGCAAAGAAAAAGTCACATATTTTATCCAAAATATCAATTGTAAAATAATAGGATAGTCAGACAGAAATACATTAATTTACTTAATATGAGTAAAGAATTGATTCAATTTCACAAAAAATTAAAATGACAGAATAATAATTTCTAAATCAAGGAATCCATCCTTCATGATCATAGGTCTGGAGACAGAAAAGACCCCAGGATGGGGAGGAGTCCATGGATGTGCCAAGCCCTGGAATAGTGCTGATAAGCCATAGACAAAAATAATAGCTAATAAAAATCACCGCACTTTACCATTTACAAGCACTTTACAATTATCTCATGATTTCCTACCCTCAAGGAGCTTATATAACAACCTGTACACAAATAAGCATATTTGGTTTGATTAGAATTAGTCTTGTTATTTCACTACTATCAGGAAGTCTCAAAGAGGGAAACTATGCAGATTGCTATGCGCAGGGTTATTTATAACCTTTCATGGAGGTTAGCAAACCACGGGCAAAATCTAGTCCCCCAACTATTTTTGTAGGGCCTGAGAGGTAAGAATAGTTTTTTACATTTTACAATATCTTGGGACATATGAAAATAAACAGAGGGCTTGATTTAGCCTGTAGGTCATAATTAGTCAACCCCTACCTTGGAGAGTTACCTGGCAAGCAGAGAGATTGAGTGATTGTTCAAGGTCATGTAGCCCATCTGTGTCAGAGGAAAATATGAACCAGGTTTTCCCAAGTCTAAGAAATGCTCTTTATCCACCATGCAAAGCTGCCTCTCAAATACCAAATATAGCTAAGGTAATTGAGTAGAGGGAAGCTTTAGAAGGAAGACTGTAAAGAAGGTAAAAGGTGACACTGTCATGTATGCCATACTCTACTCTAGTCAGCCCATATCTGAAATAATGTCTTCAGTTTGGATACCATACTTTAATAACACATCCCAAGGAAGGAAGACAGAACGGGGAGAGAAAACAGAAATCATGCCTTGTGAGGGACACTTGGAGGACTTGTGGATGCTTAACCTGGAGAAGATGTTGTTGGGATTTTAGAATATTTGAAAGATCATCTTGGGGAAAAGACATTAAATTTATTCCATGTGACTTCAGAGAACTAAACTAGAGACCATCATCAGAAGTGTTTAAGAAAATGCTGGATTATAACCTATTAGGAATGTTACAGAGATATTCCTTCTTCCTTGCATGGGCTAGGTGATCCCTAAGATCCCTTCCAACTAGAGACTCTGTGATTTTTATTAGTAGACAATAATGGGTATAAACCAAATACTATTAAAATGAGCATAAACCCCTTGACTTCAGTGATTGTGCAATATGTCTTTTTTACTATGGTAACTCCACTTTATAAAATCATAAAATAATTTAATTGACCACATCAGCTCAAGAACTTTTCATGGTTCCACTTGGACTTTGGAAAAAATGTAAATTCCTCTCTCTAGTACCTAAAATCTTTCACAATCTGGATCAAACCTAGCTTTCCAAATTGTCTACCTAGATCAGTGGTTCTCAAAGTATGAGACTTCGGGGTCTTTAGACACTTCCAGGGGGTACATGAATGAAAAACTTATTTTTATAATAATACTAATATGTCATTTATCTATTTAAAATACTATTCTCTTTTTTCAACTGCTCTGTGTAAAACCAGATTTTTTTCATGTAGTTCAACCGAAACATAGGGCAACAACTGAATGCAAAAGTAGACTGAAGAAACCAGTCTTCTACTAAGCCAAACATTAAAGAGATTTTCAAAACTATAGAAAATAATGCTATTCTTCTCATAAATATTTTCTTTAAGAAAATATAGTTAATTTTCATAAAATATGTTATTCATATTAACTTGAAATGAGATTATTCCTGTTATTTTTAAATGAATTCATAAACAGAACACAGCTTGTCATTTTTAATTTCTAATATGAGAAATGCTGATAGATATAGCCTATGTGAACAAAAACTTTTGGGGGTCCTTAATAATTTTTAAGAATTATAAGGGGGTCCTGAGATCAAAAGTTTGAGGACTGTTCTTCTACAGTAAGGGAAAAATACAACAGATCTATCATTATATATGCTGATTAATTGCATCAATTCAATTCAACATTTATTAAAAAGCTAATGTGTATAAGACACAGAATTATCTCCTAGGGGTACAAAGATAAAAATTGAGTGACTTCAAGAAACTTTTGTTCTTCTTAGAGGGTGCGATGAGAATACAACATATATCTGAATATATAAATAAATTCAAAGCAATATCCAAAAGAAGATAGTTAATAACTCGAGGAAGGCCTTCAGAAGGATCCTATCTCATCTATGGGCTTAGTAAAGCATTCATGAACATTCATCCATAGCACCTAAGGTGATACGAGATGTCATAGTTATTAATGTGTTAGAGGCAGGACCTGAACTTCATGCCCAAACTAGCAATCTTCCCTACCCTATCATATTCTCCCTCTTCGCTATGATGCTGACCTCTTTAGCAATGACTGACTGAATAGGATAAAGCTAGATAAATCAAGGAATGAGCACAATTCTTATTCATTTTGAGAGTGATTCATTCATTAGTTATGTAATCAAGGTACGGTTGCCAAAATAAAAAGTTTGGACTAAGGCTCTATTATAAGTCATAATTTTGATAGTGGGCTTAATGATAGGTAACCAGTTTCAAAACCTCAAGACCTGAGCCATCCAGACATTCCACAGTTCAAATGCTGGTCAACCTTAAGTTGCTCTCATGGAAGCAGTAGCAAAATTATAATGTGGAGTCTTTAAAAGACATGTAGCACAAAAGAACATCACATACATGGCAATCCATTTAGATGATTCTTTATCTAGAGATGTATCATATTTAATAGTTTTGATCACTGTATTTATTTACAATATGAATCATTCTATGGTATATTTATCTATTGTATCCTTATATGATATGTTGAATCATTTCAGTCATGCCTGACTCTTTGTGTCTTCATTTGAGGTTTTCTTGGCAAAGATACTGGAGTGGTTTGTCATTACTTTCTCCAGTTCACCTTATAGAAGAGGAAACGAGTATAAACAGGGTTAATTGACTTGCCCAGGGTCACACAGCTAGGAAGTATCTGAGGTCATATTTGAACTCAGAGTGGTAAGTCTTCCTGACTCCACACCTGGCACTCTATCCATGGCACTATTTAATTGGTCTTCTTTCCAAATTATTAAAATATTTGACTTTTTTTTCTTTTCTGCTATTGCAAGGAAAGCTATATGTAGCTTTCAACAGCTGGAGCTATGGATGTGAAGATTTGGCACCCTTCTGTTTGGAATGATCTTTGACTAATCTGGAGTAAATTCTATGGTACTCACTCTAGACTGGTGAATTCCAGTGTGGCCTTGAGTCTTAAGTGGCAGGAGGCTGTCTTCCTTCTTCTCTGTGTTTCCATGCATTAAAATAGTATGTATATAGATCACCCAGACTGGCAAGAAGCCCAGAATTGCCACCATCAGGCAATAATTCATCTGAATCATGCTGCCTTAGCAAAGTATGAGTAGGGGAACAGGCAGCACCTGCCCCAGGTACCTCTGGCACAGGCTGGAACCTTAATCACTTGCATAAGTTGACAGATGGAAAAAGCCAACCCACTAGGCACTCATCTGCTTGCCATGAAGGCAGAGAAAACACCTGCAAGAGACATTGATGGGCTCAGCACCTCCCCCACCAATGACCTCAGGGAAAAAAAATGAGCTTGTCCTAGACATACTGACAAGTTCATTCATGGTTCCAGGCAAGAAAACCTAAACTTCTCAAGTATCTTTTTCTCTTGCCTTATCCAGGTGATCCCAGGAGATTATGACAAATCAGTTAGACCATACCTTATGTAACTGTACTTATGTACCAAATTCCATGACTAATGGAGAGGAACAGACAGATGGCTGACATATGCAGTCTTTCCTTCTTTTCCTTTGATGTCAAGGAGTCAAATTTAATCAAGAAAAAATAATTAAGAAAGAGGTCAAAGACAGACACTTTACTGCCTTCTGTTCAGAGAACTGTATCTGCCACATCTGCTTTTGGAGTATTGAGGAAAGAGCATGGAACTAGGAATCAGTAGACCTGACTCAGATCAGTCTATGACCTGGGATAAGTCACACACTCTCTGTCCATCAGTCACTTCATCCTATGACAGGGGTACCAAGAACACCCACACTACCCACCTCCGAGTTGTTCTGAGGAAAGCATTTAGGTAAATATGTGAGTTATAATGAGTATTTCACTGTAGGCAAAATTATGATGTGAAGACTTCTAGTTTGACCACCTGAAGTAGAGAAATAAGAACGCCATAGAACATGGTATTATGGTTGGGAATGTTCAATTTTTCTCACATGTCAAAGAACCCACAAAAAGAAAAAGGTCTTAAGTGAGAACATTTGGTTTTTAATAGACAGCATCTAGGATTATAAACTCCAGTGGTTTCCTATCACCTCCAGGATAAAATACAGTAATCCCTTCTACATTGCAACTTTCCCCATTGCTGTTTCCATATATCGTGGTACGGTATAAGAAATTAAATGGGAAATTGGAGGGAATTTTGAAGAAGCTGCAGATGATGCAGAAAAAGTTTAGAAACTCAGAAATGCATAAAATATATCTGTAGTATTATATAATGTCAATATGTTTTATCTTTTAATACCATAATAATTCAGACTTCTCTAATACAAAGGCATGGTCAAATAATTTTACACAGATTTTCCAAATAGCACCACATCCCTGACCCCCGCAATAGGGAAGGGGTAACTCAATAAAAATCCTGCTTGGCATTTAAGCTGTTCACAATCTGGCCTCTTTCTACCTTTCCAGTCTTATATTTTACTTCCTTCCACATATAATATGATTCAGCAACATTGACCTCCTTGCTTTTGCTAAAACAAGACACATCTCTGGACTCTGTGCTTTTTCATAGGCTGTTCCCTATGCCTGGAATGCCCTCTCTCCTCATCTCCTGATTTCTCTGGTTTCCTTCAGACACTAGCTAAAATCTTATCTGCTACATGAAACATATTCTTATCCCCCTTATTTCTTGTGCCTTCCCTCTGTGGATTACTCCAATTTAGTCTGTGTATATGTTGTTGGTGTGTAATTGTTTTCCTGTTGATCTTTAAAAGCAATGACCATCTCTTTGCCTTTCTTTTTACCCCAGGGCTTAGTCAAGTGCCTAGAACATAGGTGGCGCAATGGATAGAGCACCAGACCTGGAAGCAGGAAGCATCATCTTCCTAAATTCAAAGCTGGCCTCAGACATTTACTAGTTGTGTGACACTGGACAAGCCCTGTATTCCTAAATTGCTCATCTGTGGAAGGAAATGGCAGACCACTTCAGTATCTTCACCAAGAAAACCCCAAATAGGGTCACAAAGAGTCAGACGCAACGGAAAACAATTGAACGCAATAAATGTTTGTTGACTAACCAACATACAACTTGCCAAGGGTCACCAGTGCAGGTCTGTAGCTTCTCTGAAATGACAGAAAGATCCCTGGAGCACCAAGAGGTTAAATGACTGTACTGCTTGTATACATACCCACACATATGTGTGTATATACATATATGTATACATGTGTACATATACATGGATATATATGCATGTAATAAAACTATCAGTAAATAATAAACTAAATTACAGAATTCCAGGATGCAAATATAGGAATATCTAGTGTAATATGTATGTACGTATGTATACATCCCTTGGTATGAGATTTTCTCCTTATTGGTAGAGATGAATGCCCTGACCTGTGTGAGGAGTGGGGCAGAGTTAATGAGAAGAAAGAGCTTTTTTCTAGAGAGTCCTTTTTTGGGACTCTCCCATGAAATTTCCCTTCAAGTCTCCCGGGTGAGTCTCCAAGAGGATTCATCATGCCTCAAGTCTTCATCAATCAGGGTTGGACATGCCGAATGTTCCTGGCACTCATGGCTTCTAGCTTCTAGAAAGAAGATTAAAGAGGTTGATCCCACTTCAGGTTGCTGAAGGGAAAGACTCTAGGAAGAACCAGGAAGACCCAGGAAGAGTTGGTGGTCTCCATCATGGCCCCAGACTTTAAGGAGTTCCCCCTTGGGTCCGATGCAGGACCCTCTCTCTTGGTTGAGCTGAACTTCTTGACTTTGTATTACCTGGTAAATATTCTCTGATTTCTGTTTTGCTATGATTTGACTAAATGAGTTTCTTTGCTATTTGCTTCATGTGTTCAGTGTGGAACTAGCATTAGGTAGGGAAGGAATAAAGCCTTTGATGGAGAAGTTGGGGTCCTTCTTCCACCAAAATTACAAAGTGATCATTAGGTCCCTCTCTATCATATCCCCTCGACAAGCAGTATTTAAGGGAGCAGACTTTCTCTCCTGTGAAGGCCTCTGACCCCAACCTCCTGTTGCTCCACCTTCAGGAGTGAGAATGTCTCTAGGAGAAGGGTAGAGGGGAGAAGAGACTAGGAATGTCTATTGTGCCTCCTTTGGAGGTATGCAGAGTAATAAAGACAGATAATGACAGATAGAACATAGACACACACACACGCACATGTGCACACACATACACACACAAGGCAATATATTGAATTGAGAGCTAGTCTTAGAACCAGGAAGACCTGGTTTCAAGTCCCACTGGTACATACTGGCTATGGGACCATGAGCAAATCACAACCTTTCAGTGGCCAAGAAAATTCTTTAAGAATATATGGTGGAGAGAAGTGATATGCTTTGGAAAGGGCTTACCTCCGTCTGGAGATCCCTATGCTCCTTAATCACAGTCCCAACTCTGGATATTCACCATGCCACTTTACATCTCATCATACGTATACGGATCCCTTGCAGCTATCAATCTTATTATCCTAATGATCCCCAAAGTATCCATTCAAGTTCTAAAATCCTACAATTCCAGGATGACTGTTCATTCTTTGCTTTTAGAGGACAATGCCAAATTTATAGACAGAAATGATCACCATAGAGACAGGAGACCATGATTTGATCCAATAGTACAATCTGTGGAAAATTTTGAGTTTTACTGTACATTATTTCTATTAAATTATGTTACAATTCTCTGATAAATCATTCATACAATCTGCTCATGTATCTAGTTTCCTCTAATGAAATGTCTAGCTGCAGAACTCAGTAGAAATTTTTTTTATTAATTTTTCAATGAGGCAAAGAAAACTTCTTTCTTTATCATGTTTGTGATATTTAGGATCCCAAAGCAAACCCAAGCCAGGTATAAAAATTAACACAGAACCTAAAAGAAATCTGACCAACTTGAAAAGAAGTTGGTTAGAGGGCAAGGGAAAATTTAATAAAAGTGAAGAATATGACCCACGGCACTGATTTGGGTAGACTTGATACAAAGAGCTAAGGGACAAGACAGAGTCCCAATTGTTTCAGCCTCTTGGGTGGGTGTTTACAAAGCAGCAGGCTACCATGTAATTGATGTGACTGTCCCTCACACACTGAAAACTTCGGAACTTTCCTCAAAGCCAAGCCTGGGAATCCTAAAGACTCTTGTATTGGGAAGCAAGATCCTTCAGCATATATCCTGGAGATTTGGGCCCCAGAATAACACTTCTACATTTGCTATCGTTCATGTTCAATGCATCAGATGAAAAGTGAGAGGGTGGTGGGGGCTAGGGACCCTAGAACATATCTAGGACCCCAAACTATATCTAGGACTCCAGATCATATCTAGAACCCCAGACCATATCGAGGACCCTAGAGCATATCGAAGACCCCAGATCATATTAAGGACCTCAGAGGGCCTGTGACTTCTGAGGGGTAGAAGCTACCTAGGCAGCATCCAGAACTTCTTATTTTTCCCTCAGTTTGACTCAAGGAGCCCTCAGAAATTCTATCTGATTATGACTCCATGGAACACTGTGCTTCTATTTTTTAAGGTTTTTGATGCTGACTGTGGTCATTGCTTTTACTTATTCTGAGGGGTACTATAAAATTTAGGGGACACTTTGGGTGCATTTATGGAGGGGAGTGAGTGAATTTCTTTTAAACCAATCAATCTAGCCCTCATCTCATCTGTAAAAGGAAAAATTTTGATGAGCTCACCTCTGAGGTCCAACTAGACCAACTTTCTTGTTTTACAGATGAGGAAACTGAGGCCTAGAAAGGTTTTCTATTACAAGTGATAAATGTTCTTTTTTCTTTCTTTTTCTTATTTTCAATTGAATCAAGTGAAATCAGATGAAGGTTGTTCACTATCTGATTCTTCCTGACCCTATTTGGGGTTTTCTTGGTAAAGACACTGGAGCAGTTTGTCATTTCTTTCTCCAGCTCATTTTACAGATGAGGAAAGTCAGCATTAAGTGACTTACCCAGGATCATACAGCCAGGAAGTATCTGAGGCCAGATTTTAACACATAAAGATGAGTCTTCCCAACTCTAGGCCTGGTTCTCTATCCAATATACCACCCACCTGCCCCAGTCAAGTGATTAGAGGGAACTAATCTAAAAAAACAAACTTGTGATGTAACAGGATGGAGTGGAAAGAACTCTTGCTTTGGGAGTCAGGAAACATGAGTTCAAATCCTGATCTTGATACACATTAGAGGTGCAACCAGTAGTACATTATTTCATCTCTCTGGCCTTTATTTCTCATCTGGAAAATGGGAATAATTAGACTTGGATTACCTGCTTCAGGGGGTTGCTAAGAGAAAAATGCTTTGTAAATCTTAAAGGACCATGCACATGTGTGCTTATTATACATATCAGTCTGACATGGTATACAGTCTGATACATGATATATACAAATACGACATTTATGAGTCATGATATATACATATCATGACTCATAAATCAGCAAGTCATAAATCTCAAAAATCGGCAATTCTCTTAATGCTCTAGGAATGTGCTATACTGGAAATACTGTTGGTTCTGAAGTCAAAGGACCTGAGTTCAAATCCCACTTCTAATGCTTACTCTCTAACAGGAAAATCAGTTAATCTCTGTGGGTCTCATTTTCCTCATGTGTCAGAGGAGGGGAAGGTTAGTCCAGATGATCTCCAAGGTCCCTTCTGGCCCGGCAACTCTGATCTTAATGAGTTTTCATGCTAAAATATCTAATGGTCCCAATAGTTTTCCAGGTTTTCCTCTTTACCACCTTTCACAGAATCAGAGATATAAGAGCTGGAAAGGAGTTTAGAGATCATCTCTAACCCCCTAATTTGGTAGATGAAAAAAATAAGGCTCAGAAGGAGGCCATTTGCACAAGGTCATGCTGCTAGGAAATGGCAGAGCCAAAACTCACAATGGGGTCATCTGAATGCAAGTCTAGTGTTTAGAGGTTTCTGGAAAGGACCAACTCACTTTACAGATGAGGAAACTGAGGCCCAGAGTAGTTATTTCATTTAGGACAATGGATTAAGATAGTGAAAGTAATTGAAGTTCAGGAAATTGAACTCAGGACCATAGGACTACGGATTATAAACTAGGAGGACCCTCAGGGTCCCAGAGGCCATGTAGGCCAATCCTCTAATTATATAAATGGAGAAACTGAGGTCTACAAAGGTGTCTGTGTTACTTCTGTTACAAATGATAAATATCTTTTTTTCTTTCTTCTTTTTTTCACTTGAAATAATAACTATAATTTCTCTGACAACCAAAAGGGGCAGCTAGATGGGTCAGTGGATAGAGCTCCAGGCTGGATTGTTTTCCTCAGTTCAAATCTGGCCTCAGACACTAGCTGTGTGACACTGGGCAAGTCACTTCACCCTGCTTATCTCAGTTTCTTTATCTGTAAAATGAGCTAAAGAAATGGCAGACCACTCCAGTATCTTTGCCAATACCCCAAATGATGTCATGAAGAGTTGGACATGACCTAAAAAATGATTGAACAAGTGACAACAGGAGCCAGACCCAAGAAAATGAGGTAACCTCTCCCCTTCCCTTTAGTTAGATGCATAAGCAAGGAAAGGGGCCTAAATATACGTTTATTTTGGAGCTTGTACTTCCAGGTGAGACCTAAATCATACTATGAATAAAACTTGCCCTTATTCAACCTCTCCCATCCCAGAGCAGAATCCTACATTTAAATAAATAACTACATTTCCTTCTGCACATAAACTGTTCTACTGTAAACACATATTTAGACTACATAGACCACAAAGTCACTTTAAAAAATAGAAACGGGTGTCAGCTAGGAAATAGATCCTCTCTTAGAAGCAAAACATTCTATCTTTTGTCACTGATACCCTTTAATTACCAGGAGACTGTGCTGGGTAGGCTCTCCCTCATGCTGTCCCATTGGTTCAGTAAGTTAAAGACTTCAGACAAGGCAGTGAGATCTAATGGAAAGAGCATCATTCTTAGAATCACAGGTGGTTGTTCAGTTGTTTCAATCATGTCCAACTCCTTGTGACCCCATTTGGAGTTTTCTTGGCAAAGATACTGGAGTGGTTCACCATTATTTTCCTCCTGGTCATTTTATAGATGAGGAAACTGAGGCAAACTGGCCAGGGTCACATAGCTCAAAAGTGTCTGAGGCCAGATTTGAACTCAGGTCCTCCTGACTAAAGGACCAGTGTTCTATCCATTACTCCACCTAGTAGTCATGGTAGTAGTAGTGGTGGTAGTAGTATCTCTCTACTGCACCACCTAGCTGCTCCTAAAGCACAGGACCTCTGGGGTTTACTAGCTGTGTGATTTTGGACAAGTCAATAATGACAGCAGCAATAACTAACATTTGTATAGTGCTTACTATGTGCCAGGCACAGTATTAATCACCCTTTCTGCTTCAGTTTCCTCCTCTAAAATAAGACATAAGACTAGACGGCCTCCAAGATCCTTTCTAATTCTAGACCTACAGTTCTTTAAGACTTTCTAGTTTTACTGTTTCCCTTTTGCTAATTTTACAGGCTTCCACACTTGGGGAGATGATTTAAAAGCAGTCACAGGAAATATAATATGCCTTTAAAAGAGGTGAGCTTGAAATGGGTAGCCCTCCAAGTGGTTTCTGGATGCCTGAGTTCAGGTCTATGATGAAATGAAGCTTTCTTTCCCCTCCCAAGGGCATCATTGCAAAAGAATCATGGAAAATGAAAACTTCACAGCTTTCAGGAAGGAGCCGGGGCTTCAATGAGTGGTTTACCCTTAACATCAGCTGCTTCTCCCCTGCATCTCCAGGATGCTTCCAGCTTCCAGTCTTTTGGGTATGGCTTTCAATTTCCATTTCCCCAAGGAAACAGCTCTTCTTTCCAAGATTGATTCTCAGGGTAAAACTGAGGCAGGAAGCAGGAGGGGGATTAATATTATATAACACTTGCCCACCCTTTCTCTTCAGTACTATTTACTGCTCATTCTTTCCTGTGCTTTGTAAACATGAAGATGAATTTGAGAGTTTGTGTTTTTTCTTCTCTCCCTCAACTGAAACAAAATAGGTTTTAACCTAAATTATACAAATAAATAACTATACTTCCCCGTAACCTGGGACTTCCATCCCGTTGAATTTCCCAATAAAGTTTCTCCCTATTTTGTAAACCATTGCAATGTTCCCCTTTCAAATCATTTTGTGTCTCCTTCTGCCCATCCCTCCCCCCAATCATCTGGACCCAATTTACAAACCCCAAACTGCCCAGGAATTTATGCAGGGCCTTTTCTCTGAGAGTCTGGAAGGGGAGTGAATACCAGACAAGAAGAGACCAGAAGCAGGCGTAGCTTTAATCCGTGAAGTTGGTCAGGACTAAGAAAGAGCAACATTTAGCAGCCAGTAGCTTCAGGGGGTCCTGAGGAGATAAGGGATGGAGCAAGGAGGGGGCAGGAGGAGAGGAAGAAAAGTAGGAAGAAGAGAAGGAAGAGGATGATGAGGAGAAAGAAGAGGGGGAAAAAAGAGTCTAGGCTCTTACATAATTGCAATATAATTCAAAGATGGTGGCAGCTAAGTGGTGCAGTGGACAGAGTCCTGGACCTGGAGTCAGGAAGACTCATCTTCCTAAGTTCAAATCCAGCCTCAGACATTTTCTAGCTGTGTGATCCTGGGCAAGTCACTTAAATTCTGTTTGCCTCAGTTTTCTTGGAGACCTAAAGAAGGAAATAGCAAATCACTCTAATATTTTTGCCAAGAAAACACCAAATGGGGTCATGAAGAATGGGACATGATTGAAAATTGACCAGACAACAACAAAACTCAAAGATACTGGGTATAACCAGAGAAACTCCTCTGGGTTTGGACCTGTTGATGGTGGTGGGTGGCAAAGAGTTGTCTTTGGCCATCTTCTTGATGCCTGCTATAGCTTGCATAGTATGTCTGTCAACAGATAGAGTAATCATGTACCTGGGAAGACTGACACTCTACCATCAGAGGGAACAGGCACATAGAAGCTAACCAGAGTCCTGAGAAAACGCAATATAGATCTCATATGCAGATCTGTCTCTGCCCCCACCCCATATTTCACAGGCCATTGAACTTGGGTGTTACTTCAAGCCAATGTGCTTTTTTGTGATACGTAAAATGGGAATAATCCTTACCTTGCAAGGTTCTGAGGAGAATCAAACAAGGTATGTATGGAAAGGGCATTGCAAACCTCAAATCTTCAAATGGAAGTGATTATTATAGGTCACAATCTATATCTAGAAAGGATCTCAGAGGTCATCTAGTCCAATCCCCTCATTTTACACATGAGGAAACTGAGGTCCAAAGAGTTTAACCAAACTCACCCCAGATCACACAGGTAGTGAGTGTTAGAGGTGGAGTAGAAACCCAAATCCTTTGATCCCAGAGCCAGAAAATAGTGACCCTAGTGGTCATCTTGTCCAAACTCGCATTTTAAAAATGAGGAAACTGAGGTAGAGAGAAATTTATGGAAGTGTTCAATTCAGTTCAATAATAGCTATCATTTATTAAGCGGCTACTACATACTAGGAAGGAAAGACATTCATTATGTGACAGGCTCTGTTAAAGTTAGAAACTTTACAAATATTACCTCATTTGATATAGTATTTTATAGTTGAGGAATCCAAGGCAGAGGTTAGGTGACTTGCCCAAGGTCACACAGCTAGTAAGTGACTCAGGCTGGATTTGAACTCTGGTCTTCCTAAGAGGAGGCTCAGGCACTTACCACCGCACCACCTAGCTGCCTCAAGCCAAGGTAGGCACTGGGGTTAAACTAGAAAGAAAAGTAGAAACTTCCTGCCTTCTAGGAGTCCCTCACAGGGCAATACCTGAAAAGGCTGTCTTTGATTTAGACTATGTCCTGATCAATTCCAGCCGGATGTTGTCAGATCTGACTGAGCACAAGTAGGAAGCTCATATTTTAACCTACCCTTTTTTTCTAGGAAATTAATTCCTGAAAGTAGTTGTTTCACCCCTAAATCTCATGACCCCATAAACCACCCATTTCACTCTCCATCTTTCTTTCTTTACTTATTCTCGTCTAAGACTTTACTATAGGCTGGGGGAGAGAGAAGAAAAGGTTCCTCTCCCAAAGGCTTTGTAATTAGGAGCAAATTTTGAAAATAAATGAAAGAGAAATTGAAGGCTGTAGACGCCGCCCTCCATACACACCTCCATCCCAGTCCAGGTCTCTGACATTTTATTCCACACGAAGGATGAAGTGCAAGTTTGTACGCATCCACGCTGCCACTGTGATTGAGGGACATTTTTAGATTTACTCACAACCTTCCCGCTCGGTTATGATAGCCTCGTGATCCCTAAAGTTAGCTAGCATCCACTAGTCTGCCCCCATCCCTTCCGGTTAACCTAATGCAGGGGCTACGTCTTTGTTGCAAGGGCTTATTGAAGTATTCGGTGTCCTCTCTCTACTCCCATGCTAGAGACAAACTGATCTGTAACATTCAGAATTCAAAAGAAACCCCTTTCAGAGGAGAACTGAGAAGTATCCTGTCCACACACTCCCCTTTGAGACCAAGAGAGTCTGAGGGTGGGGTGAGACGCAGGAAACACACAGAATTCTTAAAAACAAACCAGGAGAGCCACAATAATTCAGCTACATCAGATCCTTCAATTTTCACCGGAGAGCTCCGCCCTCCTTCCTCCCTTCCCTCTAACCCGCCCCGCTTGTCCCGCTTCTAAGTCCCAAATGACAGGATAAGCGCAGAGAACCAGGCGAGTTGGTGCAGTTTGCCTGTAGTGACGGAAGGTGAGTCTGTAAAAGGAGATCCCAGCATACACCTTAAGTTCCAACCAGACGTCCTTAGGGTTATCGCTCCCGCACTCCTCCCTCAACCACTTTCTCCAAAGGACTTGGAAACTGGGGCCCGAAACTGGTTCAGAATCCAGAGACCGAGAGAGAAGCACAAAGCAGCGGGCAGACTACCAAGGAGAGAGTCAGGGAGGGAGAAGGGAAAGAAGGGAGAGGAAAGATAGGAGTGAGGAAGAGAAAAGGGGGAAAAACACCGGGGTAGAGGAGAGAGCAAGAAGAAAAAGACAGAAGAGAGAAACAGCAAGAAAAAGGGAGAGAAGGGAGCAGAGAAAAAGAAGAAAATGAGAGAAGACAGGAGAGAGGAAGATAGGAAGAAAAAGGAGAGAAAAAGATGAGACAAGAAAGGGAGAAGAGACAGAGGAAAAAGGAGGAAAGGAGAGGAATAAGGGAAGGGGGAGAGCGCAAGAAAGAGAAAGGAGCTTTGGGGGTGGGAGGTGGGAGGGTGGGTGGGCAAGCCCACAGGAGCCTGATGCATCTCCCTGTAGGGACCAGTGCCAGTTCCCTTTTCCTCCCTCTCAAATGATGGTTTTAACATAAACTGTCTGAGATATCCTCTGGCAGGGGACTCTCTTTCAAACATGGTATGTTACAAATTGAAAAGACAAGGGGAATGCCACCGCTGGCCTGCGAATCCCACGCCAAAAAGTGACAGGGAGCCGGAGCGCAGCCCGCCTCCAGGCGCACAGGAAGAGCCCAGCTTGGAGACGGTCTGCCGGCTCTCCTGCTCTCCTGCCCCACGCTTCCCGGGGCGGACGCTGCTACTTACGTGATCGTGATCACCGTGGGGAAGACCTTTCCACGCCTTGTCCTGTGGGCTCCTAAATGCATTTGTCTGCATCTGTCCAAGCAGCGAAGTGCTAACCGAAAACAGAAGCCAACTCCACGCTGCTGGACATACAGGTACTGTCCATGAAAAGGGGGGAAAGAAGCACAAAAACAAATAAGGATGCTTCGAAACGAAACAAACACAACTTTACAACAACTAGCCAAGGGAAAAACAAGCACCCCTATCGGAGCACAATGGGGAACCGGGAAGTCTGGTTGACAGCCCCTGAGGGATGGCTCTCCCCAGGGCCAGTGGCCAGGGGAGCGGAGGGCTGGCTCGCTGTCTGGGCAGAAGGACAGACGGCAGCATCGGTAGCGAGCACCGCACGCCACCAAGCAAGCCCTGGAGCTCACTTGTGGTTCAAAGGCGACTCCAGCGGAGCTCTTGCTCCGGGCTGAGGAGGAGGGAAGGAGATGGGGGGGTGGGGGAAGTCCTTGCATCTGGGGAAGGAACCACACACGTACGTACACACACATGCACCGCAACTGCAACCAAGTCGCTGGAAGGGGCTGGCGGCCACTGCGAGGAGGAGGCTTTCCGCGCCGAGTGCCGCCCCGGCCGGCTGCTTCTCTTTGCGGAGGAGAGGAGCCAACTCCGAGGAGCAAATCCGGCCGGTGTTAAATTTCACCGCTTGCGGACTGGCAATGACATCACCAAACACAGAGCACACCTCCCCCCCCCTTCCCTTCCACCCGTCAACCTTCTCCACCCCCACCGCTCTCCTCCCGCCGAGCCCAGCGGACGCACACGCTTTGGGGCTACCTTGTCTGCGCCCGCCCCGGCGGGCTGGAGCTGCGCGGCTCTCCGCCAAGCCTGTGCGGTGCCACTCCCGCTCGGCTGCACTGCCAGGGGAGCAAGCTCAGTGATGGTGGGCTTCCTTCCTTTTCCTACTGTCCTCCTGAATACCCGGCAGTTCGAGCTCTTAGGGAACTCCCTCTCCTTTGACAAATGAGGAAACTGAGGCCGAGAGAAGTGATTTGCTTCAGATTACCCCATCCCGTCCTCCCTGACAAGTATTTACTACGTACAAGGCGTTGGACCAAGAGTTGGGATTTCAATGGCAAAGGCAAAAGTTCTGCCTTTAAAGAACATTTATGATGGGGAGGGTAGCTAGTGATACAACATTGATACATGATCATGTGTGGAGTGAGAATACCTACACGTATGGGAATTCAACTTAATAAACATTTATGAAGTGCTTACTATAAAGAGGTCATAGTGGTATAGAGGATAAAGAGCTTTCCTAGGAGCCAGGAAGTCCTGGGTTCAAGAACCACATTTTACACATAACAGTTGTGTGGGTCTGGCAAAGTCACTTAATACGTCTATGACTCTAAGTTTCAGAGGGAAGTATAGATTGGCATTAGTAAAAAAGAGCCCCCTATTCCAGTGAAATCATGGGTCCAATCCCTGTCCCTCTGTGGGAGGTACTTTGCTTTAGAACCTGGGAAAAGAAAAACCAAAAAGAAAAAAGACTAGTTTGAATAAAATCATCAAAAGTTTCCAGTAAAGTAGCTCTTAGATTTAGAGGCTCATTAGGAGGGGGGAGAAGATATCTCCTTCAGTTCCTTTTCAATCAAACACCTTTTAAAAGCAAACATTACTTTCCTGATGCCGCTTCACCCACCCTCCACCACATAATTTTTTTCCTCGTTTTTTCTTCTTGAATCTGTGAACACTCATGGTCCCTGATTTCAAGTCAATACAATTCAACATTTGACCAATTTATCCATTTTCCTTACAAATGCACTTATAATCATAGTAAGTCACAGGACTGAAGATTTCTCTTTCCTGGGAAGATGGGAGGAGTTACACTCTATTTCTTCGCCCTTTCTCCATTTTCTTTTTCCTTTTTTTTTAATTCTAAATACACCGCATTCAGTTACCATTCCTTTCTCTCTCCCTCACTCAAAACAAAGTCAAGTACAAGTCATGTCATCATTTCTCTGATGGTACTATCTTCTTCCCTAACAAAGGATGAACACAACACCAATCTCATAGTGGCAAGAATGCTGAATTTTGAGTCAGTCAACTTGGTGGAAGACTTTGAATTTAAATTCCTAGTTTCAAATCCTGGTCCTGTTGCTTTCTTGCTGTGTGACCTTTGATAAATTATTTCATCTCTCTAGAGTTCCTCATCTACAAAAGAAGAAAACTGGTACTAGACAGAAGAACCCATGTGGGAGACAAGGGACCTGCTTCTAGGAGAAGGGATCTTGTGCTCCTCTGCTATGTGTTTGGGAGCAGACTCTTTACATCTACTGCAAAGCCAGAGCTAGCTGCATCTTTAAAATTGCCAGACTGGGACAGTCTCTCTCAATTTCTGGCAGCATCCAGGATAGGAAAACCTTCTTCGATGGATGCTTAGGCACCTTACATTGAGTTGGGTTTGGGGGAAGGGTTATCTTTTTCCCCTCTCCCTTTTAGGCCCTGTGGCCCCTAGAAATCAGTTTGAAGTTTTGGTCTATTTCATGTGTCCTTTTTAGTTATGGAGCTCAAGCTATGGAGACTTTGGAGTCAGGATTTCTGGGCAGATGTTGCTGTCAGTCCAACTGGGAAGCTCTGAGAAGCCAGGGTTCTGGGACTCAAGCCCAGAGTAGCTTTGGATCTTGATGGGACCGTGATATATAAGAGCTGAGTTGAGCTATGAACCTAATCTCTCACCCAAGAGCCTGAGGTGATGTAAGGGAGGGTCTATATCCCCTAAGTATTGGGAAGGAATATTTGCTCTTGCTAAACCTTTAAAATAAACATTCTTTTGTAAAAGCTAATCTGACTGTTCAGTGGTTAAATGGAATTGGTTTACAGGGGCCTCCTAAAATTTGGGACCAGTAGCAATGGGTATTTAAACCAGTGACAAAGAGAGCAAACACCCTCAAACCCTTTAAGTGTACTTGAGAACAGTGAGGATGGGATGAACATACTTGGACTACATGGTGGGGAAGCAGAGAAGTCACAGTTATACACACATTATGTATTCCCTAGGTGCAAGGCACTAAAGACACAAAGGTGAAGAAAAACAAAATCCCTTTGTTCAAGAAGCTTACACCCTATAAGAAGGACATACACAAAAGAAACAACATGAATTTTGATGTTTTAAAATAAAAATTAAAAATTAATGAAAAAATAATAAGCATCCATACCATACCTTTATGAAGAAACATTAACTAGTCCAGGACTAGAAAAAAATCATGGTCATGGGGGAACTGAATGACAGTACCAGACTTTTTTATTTTGACTCTCAGCTCCATTAGAAGCTTGGGCAATTCTACTCAAAGAATGCAATTCAACCCAGAACACATTTATTAAGCACCTATTGTGTACAGAGTACTATACTAAACCAGAGGAGGAGACAAAGTTTAGGTAAAATACAGACCCCTGTCTTCATAGCACTTATAATGTTTTAAGAGAAAACTATACTTTAGTTTGCACTCAGAATTCATCAGTTCTCTCTCTCTGGAGTTGGATAGCATTTTTCATCATTAGTCCTGTGAAATTGTTTTAGATTATTATATTAATCAAAATAATTAAGTCTTTCACAGTTGATCATATTATTATTTCAATATTATACCTGTGTACAACAATCTACTGGTTCAGCTCAATTTATGTTATGTCAGTTTATATAAGTCTTTCCAGGGTTTTCTAAAACGATTTCCCTCATCATTTCTTATAACACATTATTATTCTATCATAATCATATATGACAACTTGTTTAATCCATTGCTTAGTTGATGGTCATTCTCTCAATTTCCAATTCTTTGACACCACAAAAAGAACTTAACAGTACATACAATTACTTTTCCTTCTTCTTTGATCTCTTTGGGATACAGGTCTCATAATCATATCGGTGGGTCGAAGATTATGCAGTTTTTAGCCCTTTGGATATAGTTTCAAATTGTTCTCAAGAATGGTTGAACCAGTTCACAACTCCCCCAACAATTTATTAGTGTACTTATTTTCCCACATCTCTTTCAGCATCTGAGAGGTGGTGCTTTAGAGTTGTTTCAATTTACATTCTCTAAGTGATAGTGATTTAGAGCACTTTTTTCCATATTACTATAGATAGTTTTGATTTCTTCCTTAGAAAATTGCCTGGAGGGCAGAGCCAAGATGGTGTAGTAAAGGCAGGGATTTGTCTGACCTTTCCTCCAAATCCTTTCAAATACCTTTAAAAAATGACTCTAAGCCAACTCCAGAGCAACAGAAGCCACAAAAAGACAGAGTGAAACAAATTTCCAGCCCAAGACAAATTGGGAGGTCAACAGGAAAGGTCTGTTGTACTAGTCTGAAAAAAGAGCATAATCCAGCACAAACCACATCAGCACAGCCCTGCCCCCAGTAAACGAGGAGCAGGTCCTGGGAGTTTAATTTCTTTTCTTCATCATGATTTCCTGACAGTCCAGTAATTCTTAAATTATCTCTCATTGATCTATTTTCCAGCTCAGTTGTTTTTCTGATGAGATACTTCACATTTTCTTCTATTTTTTTTCCTTCTTTTGACCTATTTTATTGTTTCTTATTGTCTCATGGCCTCATTAGCTTCTATTTTCCCAGTTCTAATTTTTAAGGAATTATTTTCTCCCCTGAGCTTTTGTACCTCTTTTTCCATTTGGTCATTTTTTCTTTTTAAGAATTCTTTTGATTTGTACCTTTAGCTCAATACTGTGTTTTAAGGTGTTATTTTATTGAATAATTTTTCTGTAAGCTGCTTTTAGCAAGCTGCTAATTCTCCTTTCCTGATTTTCTTGTGTCACTCTCATTTCTTTTCTCAATTATCTTTCTTGTTATCAAATTAGCATTTTTCTTTGAGGCATTGCTGGTAGCTGTTTTCATGTTGGTATCGTCATCTGAGTTTGTGTCTTGGTCTTCCCTGACACTCTAATAGTTTTTTTTTTTCTGGGGGGTGGGGAGAGAGGTCACTTTAGTGCTGTTTGCTCATTTTCCCAGCCTATTTCTTGACGTTGACCTTAATATGAAAGTTGGACTTTGTTCACATGAGAGTGGAGAGGCACTGTTCTAAGACTCATGTTTTTTTATGCTATTATTTTTAGAGCTAGTCCTGGAGGGTCTTCAAAGTTTTTGTTGGTTTGGTTTTTTTGTGCTTCCACACTCTTGGGAGTCTTTTAAGCAAAGCTTCAATGGTCACCTTTTGAAGTAAAAGAAATGATACTTGGTCAGATTCAGGTAGGAATAGATGGCCTCTGGAGTCCTAAAGTTTTGTGATTTAGTGGGGAGAAACTGGAAGTTTTAAGTAGGGTTGTGACCAGTCAGAACTATACATTAGGGAGATAATTTTGGCCACTGAATAAAGTGTGGATTGGAAATGGGGGACACTGGAAGCAGAGAAACCATTCAGGAGGATCTCACAATAGTCCAAGTGAGAGATGATTAGGGCCAAATTAAGATAGTAACTACATAAGATGAGAGTGTGAACATGAAAGATATGGTAGAGGCATATATAATTGATAAACTAAAAACAAAACAAAAACCTGAAGGTAATAGTGTATCAGTATTTACTTGGGATTTCTGGATAAAAAGGTAAATTGGGTAATGAAAATCCAGGATAGGAGCTGTTCTTATTATATTCATAAAATGATTTTGGGATATCCAATGAAGGGTTATTTTATATTTTAATCAGAGCCTATTAGGAGGAATGCAATTATCCTAGATGATCTGCCATCTAATCTGAGTAGTATTATATTTTTTTATACAACTTGGGTATATTTAATCTACAGGGTCTCTCTATGATTCTCTTTTAAAATTTTCTTATCCTGGGTAAATAGCCATCTTTTCTATCTAGTTCATCATATGTATTATAGCCTCTCAGGAATAATCATGAACAGTTTTATAGGCCTGTTAACAGAGTAATATAAAGAAAACATTGTAATAATAGCAAAAGCGTAAACTAAGCATTTTATTTAAAAATAACATTTAAGAGTGATGCTTCCACAAAGTCCCCTCCAGATGCTGGCATGGAGGTGGCACATTAAGTTCTCAGAGCTCCATGCCAGAAGTACATGAGCTTGGGAATGGAGTACCATTCTGAAAAGGCCTTGGTTGGCAACACATCAAGTCTGATTGCTGTGCACCAGGCTAGCAAAGCACAGAGAGGCTCATCACCAGCAGTCTGGCTCTTTGGTGATGAATTCTTTAGCCATGGAAACCCATGAAACAGAGACAAATAATGCTGTGGAAGCTGTATCAGTTGCCCTCAGTGAATTCCTAGAGCAAAATTTAAAATTATTACAAAGCTAGAAGAAAGAATAAAAATGATGAAATGATATGGTATATGACTGAAATGACTCAGTCCTGACCTATAAGTTATTCATAACAAAAATGGGTAACAAATGAATGAAAGGACATAGGCACTTATTACAATAATCTCATACAGAAATTTAAACAGTATAAGTCAATTGCATTAACAAGGAGATTTTTTTTAAGCAAAAAAAAGTGTCTTAGCCAGTTTTTTGACTCACATGTCAAGCGGAAGGAGACAGCAGCCAAAGGCAACCCTGGTTTGAATAATAAAATCATTTGCAACATCTTACAGAAAAGGATGATGGAATATTAGATCAGTACTACCTCATAAAGCAGAGTGAAATGGAGGGTAAAATTGGAGTAAAGGAAATTTGACCAAAGAACCAGTTAAGGAAAAAATGATAGCAAACAATGAAAAATGTAAAAGATCTGCAAAGATGTCTCATACCAGAACTATTTTCACCACCAAGAACAGCAGTCCCACTATATCACAGAGCCAGATGCAGTAGTAGACTAATTGACACTAATCAATAGCAAGGGTTAAATAAGCAAGTATTATGGATACAAAGAAGGGCAAAAAGCAGTCCATTCACTCAAGGTGCTTACATCCTAATAGGAGAGACAACATGTAAATAAAGATATATCTACACATATATATTATATGTGTATATATACATATATGTATGTATATACATGTGTGAAGGTGTCTGTGTATATACATATATTTACACATAAACGTATACATATACACAAGATACACATGTCACAAATGGAAACTCTAGCAGTTGGGGTATACCAAGAAAGGTTTCCTGTAGAAAGCATCCTTGGAGTTGTGTTAAAGGAAGCTAGAGGTTTTAAAAGGCCAAGAAAAGGAGGGAGAGTATTCCAGGCAAGGGAAAGAGTCAGTGCAAAGACGCAGAAAGAGCAGATGGAATATCATGTACAAGAAACAGCAAGTAGATCAGCATGGTTAAATCACTGTAGTGAATGAAGCAGGTGGGGAGGGTAGAAGTGCGAGGGAGGGAGTAAAGACTGGAAGAGAAGTCAAGTTGTGAAAAACTTTAAAGACCGGACAAAAGACTTTATTACCGTATATTACCTAGAGGTAATAGTGAGCCACTGGAGTTCACTGAGCAGTCAGGGGAGGCAGGAATCATGCTCAGACTTAGACTTTAGGTAAAACACTTTGGCAATTGAGTGGAATAGGGAGAGACTTACGGCGAGGAGACTAGTAAGAAGGCTCTTGCCATAGTCCAGGTGGCACTAAAGCCTGAATTAGACCAAGTGTACATAGAAAATATCCATGTTGGAAGCAGCACAATTATGAGATCATTGTTTCACAGGGTACCTGAAGGAAGTGAAGATACCAAAGGATGGTGGATAGGGGTGGGGTGGGACTTGAACCTTATCAATGCTAAAAAATAAATCAGTAAGGACTGACATACTTAGCTATCTATATTAAATTTTTATGAGGATCACCTGTATTTGTGTATATACATAGACATACATGTATATACACATATATACAAATAAATATATTCATATACACACATATAAAAGAGTCAACAAATCACTAGAAAAAGACCTCCCTATTATCACTGAAGTAAAGTCATGATGTGGTCCGGACAGTTAAATGAGGGTAGCCTCTTTCTACCTAATAAGGAATGAGGAATCAGGAACAGGGAGCCAGGATAATTAATTCTGTGCCACAATGTAAAAACAGAATGGTAGGAGGTCAGGGTAGGTGGAGATTGATCTCTGGGTCAGTTAAGCCTTAGTATGTATGTATCTGGGGGCGAGGGCTAAACCAGTAAAAGTAGGTTTTACCATCTCATTGTAGGAAAACAGGTAGACTTTTGCATGTGATTTTCCATTGTAAATAGATCTGGTAGGATGGTAGTTCAAGCTTTGGTCTTTGAATAAGAAACACCTGAGTTCAAGTCTGACCTCAGGCACTTACTAGTTTTGAGATCCAATCTTTTGATGTCTGTTTGCCTCAGTTTCTTTCACTATAAAGGATAATGATAGCAACTACCTTGCAGGATTGTTGTGTGGATCAAATTAGACCATATTTGTAAAAGAGCTTAGCATTTGTGGTTTGACCTTAGCTCTAGAACAGGACCAGTTATGTCAGAAAGGTGATGTCTTGACTTGCAGGCGAACTGGATTTAAATGAGGCAATCCTGTGCAAAGTCAAAGTGTCTTTGACTTTATCACAGTAGCTGACTATGTAAATGCTTAATGCCTTCCCTATATATCCTATCATTACTAGCACATGACTTAGTAAAGGAGAGTGGAGAATATGAGATCCTACTGTCCTTATTGCTTGTTGATTATACAAACGTATTTGTTTAGGAAGAACAACGCATAATTTTACATACTCTCTTTCTACAAGGTATCTCATAAGCATACATCAAATTATTCAAGCTTCCTTGAAAAATATAATAGCAGAGATTGCTTTGCTCAAGGACTCTCTGATCCTAAATATCAGAAAGGACAGAAAATAGGGAGTGGAGCTGTCTACTTGTCAAAATGTTTTTCTGCTCTGATGGAGGAGATGCAGCCCAGAGTCCAAGTTGAAGAAGAATTGAATTCCCTATGGATGGTGAGATCTTTCAAATATTCCTCTTGACAAGATATATATTGATTACATCAAACCCCAGAATATGCAGAGCTATAAGAGATTTTTAACCACTCAAAAGGCTTTGGGCTGACTATTTACAAGAGCAAAACCAAGTGGATGAAGAATGTCTATTACTCAGATTGCAATAATGTATACTTAGGTGCACTTAATGTTTGTCCATTGATACATACTTATATATGTGGATTTATATATAGATATGTGTGTATACATACCTATATCATTTCATATATGTATATGTGTACATTGTATAAAAATATACAGTCATTTCTCATCATTTGCAGTAGTTATGGTCTGTAAAGTTGCTGTGAACACTGAATTAGCAAAGGCTGAATCATTGATCTTAAGGTTAGGATCTTGTGAGTCTCTGATCACAAAATTTTCATCAATATATAACCATGTTTTATGTGTATTTCTGCTTAAAGACACTTAGTGTCAATTTCTTACAAACAGCTAATTATATGTGAATTTCCTTTTCCTTTTTTTGGATGTACCATATTGTTGATTCATTAACATTGAACTCATGACCAACAGCATTATAACACGTGCCTGAATGAAGCTTATCTAATAATTTATTTTCTCTGTAAGGCACATCATAGCCTTCTTGTGTTTAGGAACACTAAACAACACTTTCACACTATGCTTACAGATCACTTTAAATGGTGAAGTCACCAAGTAAAAGCACAACAATGTAAAAAATATGATACTAAATAGGCCATGACAAGGACATTTTTTGACAGCATGAGAGGTCAAATAAGAAGGCAGAGAGTCTCCTTGTCTGGCTGACCTCAGCTGGAAACATGCACACTACAAACTCAATTTTTCTGCTGCTCTGAATTTCCATGGCCAACTATAAAGGGTCCATGAGTGTTGTTTTTTGGGGTTACAAATACATTTTAGTGAGTAGATGAATAGGAAAATCTGGAATCTGCAAATCATGAGGATCAACTCTATGTGTATATGTGTATATGCATATATATGGCAGATGAGAGGATAATTAGATTATATCAGATTACTATGATGTATACTTAGGTGAGAAACCTAAGTATGTTTGTCCGTAAGCACAAATATATGTGTATGTGTTTGTGAAAATGTGTGTATACATACATAGTGGCATAGCAAGTAAAGCCTTGGGCCTGGAGTCAGGAAGACTCATCTTCCTGAGTTCAAATCCAGCCTCAGACACTTACTAGCTGTGGGACTGTAAGTCACATAACCTTGTTTGCCTCCATTTCCTCATTTGTCCAAAGAAGGATAGTGCAAACTTCTCCAGGATCTTTGCTGAGAATACCCCAGATGGGTCACAAAGCATCAGACATAACTGAAAAACGACTAAACATATGTATACGTACATACACGCACAGTGGATGATACAAATGGTCGGTGAGTTGGGTGTAGAATTTAAGAGGAGAGCAGATCAAATTGCATTCATGAAATTACAAATCTTCATTAAACTTTTTCTAGAAACAAAAACCTACCTTGTTAACACTAACATTCTACCTGTGTTGTATGACTGGGAAAAACAGAACACTAGTCTCTGAACACTAAATATGAGCATTACACAGAGGGCAATGGTGAGACACACAGCTGGTGTGAATAGGTTGCAATCTACAACAAATAAGAAGCTTTGAAGTAGAGTCAAAGATGTCATCAGAAAAATGGGGGGAATTACAAAAGATAGGCTGGTCCCATGGAAAGAGAGAGGGCTAAGGAATGGAGAAGTCAAGTGTTCCACAAGTATCTTTGTAACACCAAGAGGAAGTAAAACCCTCAGCATGTTAGGTGGATCCCAAGGGCAAATTTTTAAGAGGAAAAAGACAAATGTCTCCCAAGATGGACAGGCCTAGGTGGGTTGCATGGCATCCACATTAGTGGAATGGAGCAAAGCTACGAAACTGTGGGTCTCCTTATAAATTCAAATGCTTATATTTATTTAAGAGGAATATTTTGTGAGTTCATAAAAGTTTTATTCTGATGCCTCCTTGCTGTAGAGAGATGACCCTATGCTATCTGGAAAGGCCTTACATATGGCCCTGGTGATATATCATATGTCTATATGATTTATTCTACATTCTAGCTATATTCAAAGAGGCTCATTACCGGATTGGCTTCTGATCCAGACTCTGCCACCATGACTCTTATGCCCTATCATTTTGGAACTTTCCTCACAAGGCCTGGGGCTTTTTTTTATATTCTGGAATATAGCTCTGCCATTCTGGCCCCTTTCTCCCATTGGTGAGTTCCTTATAGAGATTTCCATTTGGGGAATGAGTCCAGGTTGGCCATGCCACATTCCCTTCCTGGCTCTCTGGACTTCACCAGGTCCCAGCATGGGGACCTCCTCCCTCCCACACACTCCCCCCACCCCTAAGCCTTTTAGCTCCTTTTTATATGTTGCCTTCTTAATGACAGAATCTGACTCTTTGCTGGTATTTGTATTCTAAGTGCTCAGCACATAATAACCACACAAATAAAAGCTTGTTGTCTGCCCTCGGGGTACTCAGTTTTTGGCTATGACAACTGTTGAACTACATGGATGGAAAGAGTATCCACATCAGTAAAGTAGCAGATACTTAAACACTGCAAAAAATCTGCAAGCTTCTTTTATTTTCCTGGGATAAAATAGCACAAGCACAAATTATTCTGATGAGAAAGAAGGCAGCTACATTGAGAAGTGGATAGAATACTGGACCTGAATGGTCAGATCTTGAAAAACTTGAGTTTAAATCGAGACAGATACTATCTGTGACCTGGGGGAGTCATTTAATTGCTCTGTGCCTCAGTTTCTCCATTTGTAAAATAAGGGTAATAGCACCTGCCTCCCAGGCTTATTGTGACAACTGAATAAGATAATATCTATAAAGCATTCTGCAAACCTTAAGATGCCATATGAGTGCCAGTCGTTATCATCTTTATCAGTCAGCAAAATTCATTAAGCACATACCACTGTGCTGAGCATTGGGCACACAAAGAAAGGTAAAAGACAAATCCCTCCTCTCCAGGAACTCACATTCTAATATTGCAGACAACTTGCAAATAATTGTGTACAAATAATCTATATACAGGAAAAGTTGGAAACAATAAATAGAAGGAAAGTACTAGAATTAAGGGGACATTATTTTCGTTAACATCATCATCACTAGCACCACTACCACCACCATCTTCTTCTCCATCATCGTCATTATCATCATTGTAGCTGTCTAAAGAGTTAAATGTGAGTGCACCAGAACCCCACTGACCAACTAGATTTTAAAAAGGCATGCACAGAGTAAGAAATCAACAGCAAAGAATTAATTATATTTTTAAAATATGAATTAAGTATCAATAAAAAAGAATGGCATGGTCCTGTAAGAACAGTCAGGAAACTAAAACTGAGAATGAACTGATTTGCCAGAAATCCAAAGACAATAAATAAAGCCTTATTAACTATATTGGATGCAAGAGGAAGATCAGAGAATTGATAGCACATGTCACTGTTGGGTGTATGGGAGAAGAGTAACCAGTGAAAGCGGGAAACAAGTATAGCTAATGTAGGCCTATTTTGCTTCTGTTTTCTCTGTCAAGAAGAATGATATTTAGATAGAATAGTTTGAATATTGAAGTATTTGTTATACTTTCTAGTTCTCCAGACATAAGCTAAAAGTATTATGATTTATAGTTCTCTTATTACTAATGATTTGGAGGAATCTTTCATGCAGCTATTGTCATTTATATCAAGGCAGCTAGGTGGTACAGTGGATAGAGCACCAGTGCAGGAGTCACAAGGACCTAAGTTCAGGGGCAGGGCCAAGATGATGCACATATACTAGCTCTTACCCCACAGCCCATAAAATACCTGGAAAGAATGCTGAACAAATTCTAGAGCAGCAGAAGCCACAGAACAACAGAGTAGAGGAGATTTCTATCCCAGAGTGACCTGAAAGACTGATGGGAAAGGTCTGTCACACACTGGACATGGAGCAGAGCCCAACCCTGCCTTGGCCATGCAGCACTGAGAGGAGGGGACAAAATCTCCAGCAGCAGCACAGACCCCTCAACCCACAGGCACCAGAGGTCAGTGAGAGGGTCTTTTTGTCTGTCCGAGAAGGGAGCAGCCGTCCCCATAACTCAGGCCTCCTCAGGTGGCAGCAGTAGAGGTAGCAGAGGGCTCCGAAAGCAGACAATAGCTCAAATCTATTGTTGAAGGTCTCATCATAAATCCCCTGAGGGAACTGAGCCCTATGTGATGGCCCTGCCCTCAACTGAGCAGCTAATCTTAATCTCACACTGAATAGCAGCCCTGCCCCAGTCTAAAACCCCTGAGGCTTTGCAGCAGTTCATCTGAATCTCAGCCCCAAATGCTGACTTGGTGGAACTGGAGGCCAGGAGGTTGTGGAGAGGAAACTCAGAAGTCAAGTAACTGGCTGGGAAAATACCCAAAAAAGGGGAAAAAAAAGACCATAGAAGGTTAATTTCTTGGGGAAGAGGTATCTCTCCCTCATCAAGATTTCTGATGAGAAAGAACAAGGCATATTGTCAGAGGAAGTCAAGGCTCCTGCCTCCGGGCCTCCAAAGGGAACTTAAATTGAGCTCATGTAATAGAAGAGCTTGAAAAGCGAGTTAGCAACTTACTAAAGGAGAACCAAAAAAATGCTGAGAAAAATAACAGCTTTAAAAAGAGGCTAACTCAATAGGGAAAAGAGGTCCAAAAAACCAATGAGGAAAAGGAGGCTTTAAAAAGCAGAATTAGTCAAATGGAGGAGAAGGTTCAAAAGTTCACTGGACAAAATAATTTGTTGAAAGAGAGAACTGAGTTCAGGGAAATGAGTGGCTGAGATAAACCAAGCAGTTAAAAAACAAAACCAAAAGTTTGAAAAAAAATAGAAAATAATGTGAAACATCTCGTTGGAAAAATGACTGACCTGGAAAATAGATCCAGGAGAAACAATTAAAAAATTATGAGACTACCTGAAAGCCATGATCAAAAAAAAGAGCCTAGACACTCTCTTTCATGAAATTATCAAGGAAAACTGCCCTGACATTCTAGAACCAGAGGGCAAAATAAATATTGAGAGAATCCACCTATCATCTCCTGAAAGAGACCCAAACAAGAGAAACTCCTAGGAATATTATTGCCAAATTTCAGAGTTCCCAGATCAAGGAAAAAATACTGCAAGCAGCTAGAAAGAAACAATTTGAGTATTGTGGAAATACAATCAGGATAACACAGGATTTGGCAGCTTCAACATTAAGGGATCAAAGGGCTTGGAACGAAATATTCCAGAGGTCAAAGGAACTGGGATTAAAACCAAGAATCATCTACCCAGCAAATCTGAGTATAATACTTCAAGGGAATAAATAGTAATTCAAAGATACAGAGGACTTTCAATCATTCATATTGAGGAACAGACCAGATCTGTATAGAAAATTTGACTTCCTAGGACCTGAGTTCACCTCAGATACTTGACACTCACTAGCTGTGTGACCTTGGGCAAGTCATGGGTCATCTCCAGTCATCCTGATAAATATCTGGTCACTGGATTCAGATGGCTCTGGAGGAAAAGTGAGGCTGGTGACCTGCACAGCCCTCCCTCACTCAAAACAAAGTCAAGTGCAAGTCATGTCATCATTTCTATGATGGCATGGTCTTCTTCAGCAATGCAGGGTGAACACATGCATCATTTACATCATCTATAATGTTTTTGGGGGGAACTATTAGTACAAATATGTTGGCTACTTGTCCATTGTGGAATGGCTCCTGGTCTTACACATTTACGTTAATTCTCTATGTATTTTGGATATTAATGGCCTTTGTCTGCTCAATTCAGTGGTATACTGGATATAATATTGGACTTGAAGTCACAAAGACCGGAGTTCAAATCCTTCATCAGACTCTTAGGACCTTGGACAAGTTATTTAATCACCGTCTGTCTCAGTTTCCTTAACTATAAAAGCAGGATAAAATAGTTTTTACTTCCCAGGATTGTAGCAGAGATAAATGAGATCATTGTAAAGTGCTATGCAAACCTTGAAGTACTGTATAAATGCTAGCTGCTGCTACTACTACTAGTCTACTCTCAATATTGTCTCCACCACAACAGTAACAGCTACTACTACCACCACCACCACTACCATTATTACTCCTCCTCTTCCTTTTCCTCCTCCTACTGTTACTCCTATTCCTACTGTCACCTAAGAAAGAATTCCTTATTTGATGAGAACTAGTGGGAAAACTGGAAAGGAATCTGGCAGAAATTAGGTATAGAACAACATCTTATACCATATTTCATAATATATTCAAAATGGGTTTATTAAAAATTAGAAGAGAAGTGGCTCACATATGTTTCACAGGCATGGGTAGTAGATAAAATCCTAACAAAATAAGTAACAGAAGTGAAAGATTAAGATTGGTCATTCTATTGCATGAAGTTGGAAAACTTTTGCACAAACAAAATGAACTCATCTGAGATAAGCAAAGAAATGATTAACTAGGGAAAAAAGAAACATTTTTATGAAATAACTCTGATAAGATTTTGACTTGCAAGATATATAGATAACTGACAGAAATATGCAAAACTAGAATTTCCTAATAGAGATGTTGTGAAAGGATATTAATAAACAGCTTTAAAAAGAATTGCAAACTATTGACAGCATTATGAATGTTCCAAATCACTGACAGTAAGAGAAATGAAAATCAAAACAACCCTGAGTTTTCACCTTAAAGTTGTTTAGTCATTTTCAGTCATATCTGACTCTTTGTGACTCACTTTGGGGTTTTCTTGGAAAAATACTGGAGTAGTTTACCATTCCTTCTCCAACTCATTTTACGGATGAGAAAATTAAGGCAAGGAGGGTTAAGTGGCTTTGCCCAGAGTCACACAGGTAGTTAAGTATCTGAGGTCAGATTTGAACTCCGGTCTTGCTAACTCCAAGTCCAGCATTCTATCCGCTGCACCACCTAGCTGCCTTACATCCAGCAGATTGGCAATGATGACAAATGAAGGAAATATTTTATAGTGGAGAGTTTGTGGAGGATCAGGCATACTGGTTCATTGTTAGTGGAGCTGTGAGTGAATGATTGATTACAACCATCCTGGAAAGAAATTTGGAATTATTTAAACTGAATGATTAAAATGCTTATGTACCGTAACTCTGAAATCAAAATATGTTCACATCTTGTAAAGGGATTACAAGATGTACGTTACCCCTTCCCTTACTTGTGTGTCTTTCAGATAAATTATAAATTCCTTGAAGGTAGATACTATTTCACTTTTGTTTCTTTCTCTCCAGCACATGTGACACATAGCACAGTGTCTTAAGCATAGTAAGTGTTTAATGATTACTGATTGATTGACTGGCATGAGAGGCAGATCATTTTGTACTAGCCAGTTGAGGGACAGAACATATGTGAGAATATGCTTCTCATGTGCCATTTCAGCTGATAAGCTGAAAATTCCAAAGGTCAGTCACAGAAAAAAATCAGCTCTATCACTATATCCATCAACCATAAATATTTTAGGAATTAATGACAGCATAAAGGCAAAATAATACTGAGGTGCTCCATGATGAGGTTGAAGTCAGGGGAAGGAAGCATGATATCTGACATATGAAGAAATAAGGATCAGTGTTGGCAGGGATAGAGAAGCATTCTTACTCAAGAAGGAATTTCCTATAGAAGGAAAAGAGTTATCAAATGAGATAGCAATGATGAATTGTCTTCAGTGGCAGGCAGGTTCTTTCCATGGTTAATGGACACCATGTCCACATACACTTGCATGAACTTTTATGCTTTATCTTAGCTTAACCTATTTTCCTTCTCTAGCAACTGGAATAGACATAAATGAAAGATTCTTTTATACATGAGCCAATGGGAATAGAACATTCCATGGGGAAATGATGGGATGATAGTTGAAAAAGCTGTTTAAACATCATACATTTCAAATTAATATGCTAGCAAATAGAATCATCTAAGATCTATAGAATATTACCATTCACTCATTAAACATTTATAAGTTCCTACTATGTGCCAAGCCCTGTTCTAGATGCTAGGGATAAAAAGACAAAAATGAACAGTTCCTGCCTTTGATGAACTTATGTTTTATTAGGAGAACTATGTGTGTAGTTCAATAAATGCAAAATGCTTTCATAGGTTGCAAAGGAAAAGAGGAAAGGGAAGAGGCATTTATTGAGCATCTGCTATGTACTAGTGTAGGTGCTTTGCTAAAAGCTGGACAAATATTATCTCATTTGTTCCTCACAACTCTGGGAGGTAGGTCCTGTTATGATTTTCATCTTACAGATAGATGACCATGGTCAACCCTTGGGCTGAGTTGTCCTGCTCATAGACTTCTGTGTGCTCCATTCTTTAAGGATGGGAAGGAGAAAACAGCTAGCCAAGTCCTAGTCCCCATTTCTTGCATTAAGAAAGTAAACTGTGAAAGAAATTAAAACTCGACAGTGAGAATGTTTGTTACTGTGGGCATCATGCCTGTATAGTAAAGCACTGTAGTGGCGCCATTCATCCTGCCGCAGGGAAGAATCTGTCAGCATTTCCATTTTAGCCCCCTTCTGAATGAGTTCCAAAAACGACGGCATTAGCAAGAAGCCCATTAGTCTTCAAATGTATATAGAAAGCTAAATTAAGGTAAGGATAGCAGAACTTGCCTTCACCACTCTCTGGATTTCTTTCCCCTGAATTAGGAAAATAGCCCAAATCCCCTTTTAATGATTTGACTTCTGACACCAGATGTCCAGGCGTACTGAGAACTAAAGAGGGCTTTTAGATAGAGGGAGAGCAAGGCTGAGATATTTTTTCCTAAGCCTTTTGTGTTTCTCTACCAGAATCCCTTCACAGAACTATTCATTGCAGAAGCATTTTAGAGGAATAACAGGTATTTTAGGAGTGAACATTTTTTTTTTATCCAGGCTGACCTTTTTTCTTTATCTCCTAAGACCAAATATCCCATATTTTCTAGGACATAATTCTCTCCCAAATTTTGGTGAAAATAGCTTGTCTTAAGACTTATGATGAAAGAAATTAGCATGGTTCAAGTTCATAACCATACTGAGAGTATTTGAAATACTTCCACTAGGTGAAAAGACTTGAGATCTTAAGTATCACTGCTTCCTTCTCTCCATCTCCATTACTTACAAGGAGAAACTTAGGAGCAGTTGAAAGATTGAAGAGATTTTACTGTAGCTATGGACATTGTTTAAATCCTTGGGCTGTCTTCCTTGAACTTTGTTCTGATGCTTAATCAGTTTAATCAGGCCAAGGAGAGCAGGAGCTCATTGATGGCACTGACTTCCTGAGATGTCAGTATCACAAGACCAGTCAATGTTGGAGCACTATCCATTTAAAAGATGCCTTTGCTAACTCGATGCCCAGTCAGCTGTGTGAAGCTCAGGTGTTTCCTTTATAACTTGTGCGATGTTGGACAAAACCTTTAACTTCTCCAATGCTCAGTTTCATCTGAAAAGTGAAAGGATTGGTCTAAAATGACCCCTAGGATCCCTTCTAGCTCTCAAGCTGATCCTTTCCTGCTATCTCTATAATCCCATTAGTACAAAGTCCGTCTGGGATCGTTGGATCTTTTGATCTCAAATTCAATTTTTTGAACCTCATCAATGGAAGAAACTAACCCAAATATATAAAAATTATTTTAAGAGTTTTATTGGCTTTTGTTTTGGTTTCATAGACGTAATCTTTTGTCCTTCCACACATACACACATACACCCACCTCACCCCCATCTCTGGAAGCAGAGAAAAAGAAACAATTTTAAAAATTGATGTGCTAACTTCATCTGAGAGTACATACACCATTTCACACACATAGTCTCTTGACTTTTAAGCAAAAGGAGAATGAGAGATTTCCTCATCCTTTCTCTAGGGATCCAATATTATAATTACATGATATTCAATTTTATTTTATTTTGTTTTTCATTTATACTGTTGTCATTTCATGTATATTGCTTGAGGAATTTTGTTTATTTCACTTTGCATAAGTTCATTTAAGTCTTTTGCTTTTGTGAACTTCTCCTACATGTTTTTTTTTATATCACAGTGATGTGCTATTACATTCAGTGATAATAAGCAACAGATTTCACTTAAGCATGTCAGGTTACAAATGTATATTTTTAAACATCCCTTACTTAGGGAAGTATATAAAAAAACCTTAATGTTTTTGCACTGCAGTAGAACATAGAATCTTCTAAACTTGCCATTTGGAATGCTCCTCTTAAATGATTTGGCTGACTTCTATTCCTCACAGAGTTTCCTGTATCTTTTTTTGGGCTGAGACAAAAAACAAAATTACAAAGAAACACAATTTTCTGCCCAGGGCTTTCTTATTCAGTTAAACTAACAGAGAATAAGGAGAGCAAGAATGCATTCATATTATTAGCTAACTAAATTGTCAATCATTCTCAAACAAATCAATAATAGTATAATATAAAATAAAATATCAATTTGGTTTCTTTTCTTGGAGCTTAAGTCTTCAACTCATCATGTGTTTGTCTTGACCATGACATCAGGGAAATGACATGACTTGCAGTTGTCTTTGATTTGACTGAGGGAGGGCTCACTCAAGGTCACCAGTCTCACTTTCTCCTCCAGAGCCATCTGAGTTCAATGGCCAGATATTCATCAGGATGACTGGAGATGGGCCAGGATGCAGTGGGAGACCCTGGCCCTTTTAGGCTAGGACCTTTTCAGGTTCTCACTTAGAGTAAGGTAATGGCCATTCAGTGAATAGGCCTCTTTAAGAAGTGAGTCAAGGGCTGGCCCTTTTAACTGGTGAAAATGAATCCCCAAAGAGGGCAGAGACCTATTGTGGTCAATCTATGAGCTTCAGAGTGAAGGTTTTAAGGAAGGAAGGAGGGAAGGAGGGAAGGAGGGAAGGAAGGAAGGAAGTTAAGAAGTACTCAATTCGCCATTCATTCGCTATCTAATATCTCTACTCAGGAGCACCTAGATCAATAACAACAATTGCTAGACAGACAGATAGATAGAAAGATAGATAGATAGACAGAGCAAATGGAATCTCAGAAGAAACTGGGGAAGGAGATAGAGGGCTGGAAAAGGCCTCATGAAGAAGGTGGAATTTGAACTGAATTTTGCACACCAGGGAAGCAAAGAGGAGGAAGAGAAGGAAGAAGGAAGCAAATATTTGCTAAAAACCTACTATGTGCTAAGTGCTTTACAATATTATCTCCTATTATTTACATATTATCTCATTTAGTCTCATAGCAATCCTGAGAGGTAGGTGCTATTTTATATCCATTTTACAGGCATACAGAGGGTAAAGGGACTTGCTCAGGGTCACAAAGCTAGTGTAAGTCTGAGGCTGGATTTGAATTCAGGTGTTTCAGACTCCAATTCCGCTGTTCTACCTGCTTTACCACCTAGAGATAAGAAAGGGAAACATCGGGGACAGCCAGTGAAAAGACATAGACAGAATCAGGAAATGAAGTATACTATGCAAGAAATAATTGCTGCTGGATCATAGAGGAGAGACACTAATTCTAAGAAACTGTAAAGGTAAGAAGGGGCAAGGCTGTGAAGAGCTTGAAATAGCAGAGGATTTGACATTTGATCCCAGAAGTAACCAGGGAACCATTAACTCATTAAGTATGTCCTGGGGGATCAGGGGGAGTGCTGTGGTTAGAATTGTACTGTAGGAAAATCACTTTGGCAGTTGAGTAGAGGACAGATTGAAGTGATGACAGACTTGAAGCAAGAAAATCAGCTAGCAGTCTAGATTGGGAGGTGATGAAGGCCTGAATCAAAATGGCAGCTGTGAGAGAAGGGGATATGTGTAAGAGATGTGGAGGTATAAATAACAAGACTTAACAATGAATTAGATGGAATAAGCAAGAGATAGACATTGGGGATGACGCCAAAATTTTGAGTCTTGATGACTAGGAAGATGATGATCCCCTTCAGAGGGATAATAAGTAGTTTGAAGAATAAGAAGGTTTTGGGGGAAGATAATGAGTTTTTCTTTGGACATATGGAGTTTGAGATGCCTATGAGACATCCCCTTAGAGATATCCAAAAGACAATCAAGTTTCAGTGTGGTTAGGTACTGGACTTGGAATCAATAAGACCTGAATTTGAATCTACCTGAAATACTTACTAATTATATGATATTTATAAATCACTTAACATCTCTCAGCCTCAGTTTCCCCATTTATATACTAGAGATAATAGTTGAACCTACCTCACCAAGTTACTGTGAGGGTGAAATTAGATAATATGTGTATAGTGCTCATAAACCTTTTAAAAGCTATATAAATGGTAGCTATTAATGTTACTAATTATTCCAGCCCATTGGAAGATAGCATGTGGTTCATAATGTAACTCTTCTTTTTTTCTTCTTTAGAGAGGATAAATTTTAAAGAGTCTGAAACATGTCTTCAAGTCAGTGGAAGAATTTGATTACTAATATTAAGACAGAGTAATGAGATGCATAGAAATATCTAACCTTTAAATGGGATATTTAGAAGAATTTTCTATAGTGTTATTTCTTTGTCCTCTTACCTACTTCCATCCCCTGTAGACCACAAAATGAAGTACTAGGCTACATACCAATTTTCTTTTTAATATAGATCCAGGGGAAAATGCATTTAGAATTCTACTAACAGGGGCCAAAAGTAAAGAACTTTGCTTTGGTTAAAGAATCACCAAACTATCAAATGTGGATAGAAAAAATAATTCAGGAAATCAGAGCAATGGAAAGAATTACAACATGTTTTCCACTGTAACCCGATTAATTTTAGAAGAGATGGCTATTTTCCCTTAAAATAAAAAAACCATCAATGATTTAGGTTTTGGGTTTGAATAGAATGCAAGAGAAACATTGTTGGGTTGGAACAGTTTGCTAAATTTCCCCCGACTTCAGTACTTGCTCTTTTGGGGGACAAAATAAATGTGAAATATAGGATTTTCAACCTTGTTTGTGAATTGTAATGTAACTGTATAAAAAATAATAAAGATTTTATTTGTTTATTGCTTTCTAGCCAACTTCCTCTCTAGCATTGGTAGCAGAATATCAGACTTCATATTTGTATCCACAAAGATAGGTTTTGCCACAGAGAGGGTTCAAGAAAAATATTCTATAACTTCCCAACATAAACCATCCTGACCATCTGTTAAGCATCTATTAAGTGCCTACTATGTGCCATCACCATGCTAAGTTGAACCTCTATAGCTTCCATAGCCTCAGAAGAATCAAACTGGCAGGTGAGCCAAAGAGGAATAGGCGGTACAAGCTTGCTTTCAAGGCCTGGAACATTTGGGTCTCACTCTACCTTTCCAAATGTATTTCTTTGTGCATTTCAGACAAGTTAAATTACTCCCTGCACCCTTATTCATGCCCCTTCCCCACACATGCTGTGGGGTTTCCCATCTCCATGCCTTTGCTCATGCTGTTCATGGCATCATAAATCTAGAGCCTGAACCTCAGAGACCATCTGGCCCAACTTTCTCACTTTGCTCATGAAGAATCTAGACCATCCTGGAAGAGTGACTGTTCTCAAGCCACATATTAATTAATAATATTATTAATCAGCTAATTAATACAGTGCAAAGGACATGGACTCTCAAATCAAAGGACCTGAATTTTCATCCCACACCTGACATTTATCACCTGCGTTATCACTGAGTTATCAAACTCAGGCTTGGCGGGCTAACTGTCATCTGACAATTAGCCTGCCAAGCTTCAGTTTTCTCCTCTGTAAAATGAATTAATTGAGCTAGAGGTCATCACTCCCAGTTCTAATTCTAAGACCTATCAGTAATAGAGCTGAGTTTCAAAGCCAGGTCCTCCAGCTCCAAAGTCAGCTCTTTCTACTGTGCATGCTCCATCCCTTTACTTGAAATTTCTTCCCTCTATGCTTTCACTTTTAAAACTTCTTTCTTCCTATTCTTCCTTTAAAAGCTTAAATCAAATATTACCTCCTGAATGAAATTGCCTTGGTTTCTTAAGCCCCCTTAGACATTCCTATAGCATTTGAACTGTATTGTACATTTTGGCACTGAATTATATTCTCACGTACTGTTATTGCTTGTTCCCTTTCAAAGAGGACCAATGATATCTCAGGGTAATGTCTAAACTTGAGCTGATTTGGATTTCAGAGAGGCAGAGTTGTGCAAAGTCATCAAACTCATTCTCTCTTCCAGGGTCCTTGAAATCGAGAGGTAAGACAAAAGTCAAGACAACTGGTAATGGCCTGGGATGCAGTGAATGACCTTGGTGTCTTGGATGTCTGAGCAAGTGCTAAGCACCTGCTTCAGTCACTTTCATGGCCATTGAAACGAATTGTTGTCATTCACCCATTCCACTGGGGGAGTAGACATCCCCCTAACTCATTGATGGGTTTGAGGTCTATTGGTTTCCCTTAACTTAGTTTAGCTTATCTGCCAATACAGTTTTACTAGGGTGTGGCTATGGTGCAAACAACATCTTCTGGATTTAGGTGAAAGGTGGATACCAAGGGGAGATGAGAAACACTGAAAAGAGCTCAGCAGCCCTCACACCAAAGGTGCTAGTCCTGCCTGAACACCCCATATACTCCGTCTCATGCACTAATGATCCAATGATAAGATCAGAGATCTGTAACTGAAGAGACCTTGGAAGAAATCTGGTTCAACTCTCTCATTTACATTAAGAGAACTAAGTTTCAAAGAGGTTAAGGAATTGACCAAGGTCACATAGTGGAGGAATTTAAATGCAGATCCCCTCACCCCCACAGCCAGTGTGTTAATTTAATCAGTCTTTCTAAATTATAAATTCTTTAGGTACAGAAAACCCTGATGCTAAAGGAGATTCTGAAGATGTCATGATGTCTATCTCAATGCTGGAGACAACAGTTATTTTCTAATTGAGTGAGACTCACTAGAAAACTGGAATAAAGTATGTCAGGAGGGGATGTGAACAATTCAGAACTCATAAATATTTTCAGCTGTTCCGAGAGTCAACATAAAACCAGAGCTGGAGGCAATTAAAGAGAAAACTCTTGGACAACCAAAGATTTCCAACTTTGTCCTAGTCTTTCAGATAGTGTTCACCTGGGGATGGACTTGAAGATTTTGCAACATGTCATAATTACTGTGGTCATATTTATGCCGTTTTTACTGTTTCAATTGGCCCAGATATATTTTTTCTCATTTTTAAGTATTATGGAGTAAAAGTTAGATCATGCCCACAATGCTTCCCAAAAAAGATTCTCTGTATGTGACCATACCAACAAAACAACCAGAAACTTTAGGATGAGCAAGGAAGTTCACATCTCTACATGGAAACAACACCTATCACAACAGCTATGCTTATTGGGAAGGTACCTGAACTCATGTACCAGAGATTGTTTGGGGCTAGACATCTTTCATGTATTTATTTACTAATTTATTTTCTAGACATCTTTTAAAGTTCGTTTGGATTCAAGGGGTCTGTTGTTCTTCAGATTAACTATATTATCAGCTTAAACTGAGAAATAACCTGCTTCAAAAAAGAAGGGGACATAGAAAGTGGTACCAACTACTAGTTTTGACGTTGGTAATTTGAAATTAATGAAGTAACTGGAAAGAGCTTGGCATAGTCCAGGTGTTTTATGTCATAGATACCTTTGGCAGTCTGGTGGAGTCTATGTACCATGTACTCCTCAGAAAAATGGCTCCCCGTTAGTTTAGATTTGATGTTGGAACAAAATGAGATACCCGCAACCTTCAACAATTAACAAAAGCTTTACTCAACCACAGCAACTCAATAAGAATGCTGCAGCATTTAGCTTGGGTAGATATGGTCAACTTCATCTCCATAGGGGAAGCACATGTGGTCAGCAAGGCAGAGTGTGGCAACTCCATCACTCTTAGGACATTTGCCTAAGGGTCCTAACTCCATTTTTATGCCAGGAAATGACAGTCAATGTAGTCCAAGGCTGCATCAAGAAAAACAGCAACTTTGCCCTTTGTGCCAGTCAAATACTGGGAATAAATGTGTTACTTTTCAAGGGAAAAATAGCCTGACTCATGTGGATGGGGTGAGAGAACCTGGTAGATGATAATTTTACCATAGTAAGTTAACCTGTCCTGAGAAGGTAAAGATTGGGTCTGTTCCAGGTCTTATCCATGACATACGCTGTTTTGTTGTTCAGTTATTTACTCATATCCTACCCATCTGAGGTTTTCTTGGCAAAGATACTGGTTTGCCATTTCCTTCTCCAGTTCATTTTACAGATAAGGAAACTGAGACAAGTTGGGTTAAGTGAGCTGACCAGGGTCACACAGCTAGCAAGTATCTGAGGCTGGATTTGAACTCAGGAAGATGAATCTTCCTGACTCCAGGCTCAGCATTCTATGTACTACTCATTAAGCTTTACTGACACTCAACACAGTATACTAGCTGAAGGGAATCTTGTGTTCATTTATTAGTGCTCATAAACTCACTGGGTACTAGACAGAAATTAACATATGGAGAACTAAGGCACTTAAAATAGAATAGTATAATAAAATTTCCTTTATTGGCCCCCAGGATCTCAGTAGAAAGTGACTGTGTCAATACAATCCAGGTGTACCTGCCCTGCTTCTTTGACTAAAGGTGCCTTAGTTGTGACTGAAAGGATCCTAGACTTAAATTCATTAAGGTTAACGTCTTTGATGGAGATTTTTTCTTTCTCTCTTTTTCAATGCAAGAATTAAGCAAAACTCACTCTGAAACTGCTCTATTTTGGAGACAGACTGAAATGAATGGCTGTGATTCTTTTCAAACATGATGATTGCTGAAAGACTCAAGCTTGATGGCCAAAATCTTGGTTCCAGAGAGCTGAAAGGAGGATTAGTCAGTACAACTGGAAAGACATATCCCCATTTGGCAAAGGAAACCTCTCTGGGGGTGTTTGAGTTTAATTTACTATTCTTCTGAATATAGAGTGGAAAACATAATCCAGAGCCACTTTTCTGTTCTAGAACTTACAAAATCAAGGGGAGAAAAATTATCCCTGAAGAACCACTCAAGAAAAACCCTACCTTATTTCCAAGTGAAGAGGGACTTTGACATTGAATCCCTAATTCGGGTTTTTCAAGGAAAACAAGATCCACCTGCCTTGACAAACTGGTTGTCAGCACAGCTGTTTTTACTCATGCAACTGGGAGAGCAAGTGGTTCCCATTGACCTTGTCTTCAATCGTCCTCCTGCTAGAGGCCCACAAGACCTAGCTGAGGTTCAGATCAGAAATTAATGTCAACCTACCAAGGTCCCCTAAAAGTGGTAAATGACTTCCCCCAACTGATAATGCTAATCAGAGAAACATCTGGAGACATGGACGAGCCCTCTTGGAAATGGGAGACATAGACCTTGATCAACACAAACCTCATTATTTTGTTATTTTAAGTATTTGGAAAACATTTGTGATTCTTCTTTTTCCTAAATGTAACCTATGCAAGCTCTGAGAATCCTTGTTCCAACTCCCACGCTTACTGACAAGTCAGGTTCCCAGAGTTAGGCTGGCTACATCTCCCCTTCAGGGTTCCAAGGGTACCCCTGAGGGTTGAGTGTTGATTGTTTTCTCAGCTGGTGCTCTTGGTTTGAGCCCTAACCCATGTTCTCTCCCTTAAGATTATCAGATGAAAATCTTTTAGTTAGTCAGCCTTATGTAACATTTAGAAAGTTCTATTTTTTAGGGTGATACAAGATGTTAGTACAAAACATCCTCCTCTCCCTCTTCTGCCCCCCCAAAAGTCTGGGACACAGTCTCCAACAAATACATAGATTATCCAGGGCAAATTTAGCTCAATCTGTATCACCATTTTGTCTTACAGTGCTCACATTGAGCAATAATAATGGCTCTATATTATATTATTACATAATTCTAGATTATATAATTACTGTGCCACCTAGCTATCTATATAACTTTTGGAAAAACTGAAGAGGAAGTGAAATTTTACAAAGAACTTTGTAAAAGCAAGTTTATGTAGCATATTCTTGACTCCTTTGTGACTTCAGTGTACAGATGGATGGCAAAACAATATATTGGAAAATCTGTGATAAGTTTAACAAATAAGTAGCCAAGGTTTGGAAACTACCCCAAAGTCATGTATGTATGCATGCATGTTGTATGTATGCATGTATATATATGTGTGTGCATGTCTGTCTGCAAGTATGATGAATGCTTTCTTCTAAGAAAGAATCAGAAAGCATTGAATATGGCAAACACCATGCAACATCATCAGTATTGAAATTGACTCTATCTTTGTTTATTTTTTAGTGCTATGTAGGTATCTTTTTCATTTTTGAAGTTTTAAGATAATATTTATGTTTGGTATTCTAAACTTAACAAATATGCTCTCCCCCCAAAAAATAAACCCACCCCATAAATATTTCCAATCAACCCTAAATGAAATGATTTGGACATAAAATAACAGATATTCTGGGATAGGCATATCTTAAGACAATCCTGTAATTAGGTTCAGAATTGGAATGCAAAACAAATGATCTTTTTAGGGTAGATCACAAAGAGGTATTTTAAAGGAGAGAGACTGAACAAGAATCTTTAGGGTCTGGGAGATGGAAAGAGAAGAGTTTTGCCTGGGTTGTGCACACTCGACCTATCTCACCATCCGTTATGCTTTGAAAAGAGAGGACAAGGAGGAAAAAGAGGGAAAAGTATGAGAGTAGGAAGAATTGAAAAACATAATTAGCAATCATAACTGTAAGTGTGAATAAAAAAACTCACTAGGAAAACAGAAGAAAGTAGCAGAAAAGATTGAAAGCAGAATCTCGCAATATGCTGTTGACAAGAAACACATTTGACACATAAATCTTCATGAAGATTTAAAATAGGGGGCCAGACCAACATCTACTGTGCTGCAATGGACCTCAAAGAGACCAAAGAAATAATCACAATCTCAATCAAGGAAACAGCAAAAATTAAAAGACTTTAAAGAAAGCTAAATAGGGAAATGGCATTATACCAAAAGGTATCACAGATAATATTTTAATGTTAATACTCAATAAAACTAGCTAGTATTTAAAAAGTGCCTTATGATTTGCAAAGTGCTTTATATACACAATTGTTAATTCATTTGGTCCTTCCAACAAGTCTGTGAGATAGATACTATTATCATTCCCATTTTATAGACGAGAAAACTGAGACTTTGTCATTAAGTGACTTGCTCAGGGCTACATAGCTGCTAAGTGTCATACATAGCTATTAAAAGGTAGAATTTGAACTTGTCTTTCTGATTTCAAGTCATGCACTCTACCCACTGTGCCCCCTAGTTGCCTTATTAACGTGTGTGTGTGTGTGTGTGTGTGTGTGTGTGCGTGTGTGTACAGATGAAATAGCATAGCACTCAAATATGTAAGAAAAATTAAGTGAGTTACTGGGAATAAACAGCAGAACTAGAATAGGGGGAGATATTAATGGATTCCTTCCAGGCGTAACCAAATCTAATGAAATTAATTGTTGGTAACAATATTAATGACAATAACATTTACTTAGTGCTATAAGGTTTGCAAAGTGTTTACAAATATTTCACGTGATCATCATAGCAATCCTGGGAGGTAGGGGCTATTATCTTTCCCATTTTACAGATGAGGAAATTGAGTCAAACAGAGATTAAGTGACTTTCCCAGGGTCACCCAGCTAGTAAGAGCATGAGGTTGGATTTTAAATAAGAAAGATATTAAGGATCTGAATAAAATATTAGAAAATTTAAATATGATAAATCTCCAGGGATTATTGAATGAGAATACAAAAGGATATATATATTCTTAGGGGTATATGGCATCTTTAAAAAAAGACCCTTTTTGGAAATAAAAACTCACAAATACAGAAAAGTAGAAATATTAAATACATATTTTACTTATAATGAAATAAAATTATATTTATAAAAGAGCCACTGAAGAAAGAAGAAACTGAATGGAGACTGCTTAATTTCATTCTAAAGAATTGATGAGTAAAAGAATAAATCATGGAAACACAAGATGACTTCATTAAAGACAAAGATAACAATGAGACAATATGCTAAAATTTGGTATATGTGTGTGGGGCAGTGTGTCTAGTTTTTAAGAAAAAATTTATATTTCCATCTATTTTCATCAACAAAAGAGAGAAAGGAGAGATCGGTACATTGGATATGCAACTAAAAAAAAACTAGGAAACCAACAAATCAAAAACTTTCAATCAAACACTAAAGAAATAATTTTGAAAATCAGAGATTAACAAAACTGAAAACAAAGCCAATGAATTAACAAATAAAATAAAGAGCTAATATTTTTAAAACCAATAAAATAGATAAAATACTAAGTTGATTTTAAAAGGAAAAGAAAGCCAAGATATTACCAAAAATGAAAAAAGTAGAATTCACAACAAATGAAAAAGAAATGAAGGAAATTATTAGAAATTATTCTACCCAATTACATACCAATTGAACTTACAACCTAAATGAAATTGATGAATATTTACAAAAATATAAAAATCCCAGGTTAACAGAACATTATAAAGATAATTTAAATAACCCAATCTCAGGGTGGGGGTGGAATTGACTAAGAGACATGAAATCTCAAAGAAACAAACACTGGAATCAGATAAGAGAATTCTATCAAATCCTGAATGAACAATTAATTGCCAAATTACTTAAATTGTTAGAAAAAAACAATTAGGAGGAATTATATCAAATTACTTCTCTGGTACAAACATAGTCTTGATACCCAAACCAAAGAGAATCAAAACAGAAAAATAAAGTATAAGCCACTATCCTTAATAAGCATGGATGTAAAGAATTTAAATAAACTATTAGCAAGGAATTAAAGCCACATATCACAAAGATTATACACTATGACAAAGACTAAGTTTACACCAGGACTACAAGGTTGGTTCAGTATCAAGAAAACTACCAACATAATAAATCATTTTAATAATAATAATTTTTAAAATCGTGATGATATGAATGGTTATAGGAAAGACTTTATGTAAGATATAATACTCCATACGGTTAGAAATATTAGACATATGCAAATTAAGTTTTCTTAAAATAAGTAGTATCTATCTCAAATCAAGAGCCACTGTTATAAAATAATAGGGATAAATTAGAGACCTTTCTATAAGATGATGGGTTAAGCAAAGATGTCTATAATAGCCACTACTAAAAGAGGATTATGAATAATATTATCTCATAAAGTAATGAATGTTAGTGAAAGATAAAAATCTATACAAAGTTTGGTACAAGACTCAGCTGAGATACATAATCCCAAGAGAATTCATAAATGAAACTAAAAAAGCAACAATTAGATGTAAAATGGAACAAATTAGTTGATTTTTTTGTCATTTGTTTATACACAGAGAAAGATAATATTTGGGCCTTAACATGTCACATCCCAATAGTCAGTCAATAAGCATGTAAGTGTTTTCTATGTACCAGACCCTTTGCTAAGTTTTGGGAATACAAATTTAAACAAAAAAGAAGACAATCCCTGCCCTGTAGGAGCTTATATTTTAATGCAAAGACAACCCATGAAAGGGATCTGAAAAACAAGGGATAAGGCCAGGTACATACAGCAGGATCTAGTAGTAAAGTCTAGAGTGCTGAGAGAGGATGGGATAGAATTATTTAATTATTAATGCATATGACTATTTTGTTAGACGGTTATTTTGTATTCCTTTTTAAAATTCTTACACTACTTCAATTATTTGTTTATAGGGCATTAGATCTTAATCTTAAATTTATGTTCAGTCTCTAGTGGAAGAAATGTGGTACCAATTCAAATTCTTCCTTCTAAATTTACTACCTTTACTCACTTTAATAACCTAGCCCTTAGTTCTCTCATAAGTTTTCTTATTGAGGACATTATATTACGTCACCCTGAAGACTTCCTCCAGCTCTAGATATATGTTCCTATGGTTTGGGGTATCAGAAGTTTTATGAAGATACATAATGCTAAGATTTTTTTTCAATCCATGTCTTTTCTTCTATTTTTAGCTGCATGGATTTTGTTTGTGCACTTCCAAATTTATTATTTTGTTTGTCTTAATATAGGTTATTACTTCCCAAGTAATTTGTGTTCTGAGGTTTAATGAATACTAGTCTGCTGTGAATACAGTTACTTGGTCTAGTTGATCTAATCTATTTGATGAACCTACTTCTTTTCCAGTAGTTTTTACTAACTGCTGTCTTGTCACACAGTTTGTAATGTCAAGCCCTCCTCCTCTTTCTTGTCTTTTTCATTATATATTTTGATATTAATATTTTGTTCTTCTAGATGGATTTTGTTATTATTTTACTTCATTGAATAAAAATCCTTTGTTACTTTAAATGATATAGCACTAAATATGTAGAGTAATTTTAATAATTCCACCATTTTTATCATATTGACACTGCCCAGCCATTGCATGTTTCTCCAATTAATTATTATATTTATTTATGTAAAATTTGTTTTGTGAGTATAAGAGTCTTATGTGAATCTTGAAAGGTTGATTTCCATATGTTTAATGAATTTTGCTTTCTCAAATGGGGATTTCTCTTCCTGTCAATTAAGCATTTAATAGTATTCAGAGAAGCTCATTAATTTTATGGATTTATCTTGTATCCTAATCATTAATTGTGCCTATTAGATTTTTCATTGAAAGTCTATAGTTGTCTAATTGCATTATCCTATGAACACAAAAATAATTTTGATTCCTCTTTGCCTATGCTTCCCCATAATTTTGTATTTTATTATTGCTAAAACTTTATAATTTTAGACAAAATTATAATGAAATTTACATGAAAGATATTTGGGCAAGAACAGTAGGAGGCATACTGAAAAAGCAATCTGGGGAAGGAGAGCTTGGACCCCCAACTTTAAAATATAATACAAAGTGGATACAATCAAAACTATCTAGTACTGAGCAAAAATTAGAGAAAAAAATTCAATGGAAAAGAATGAATATACCAGACAGCCAACCAAATGTATATATAACACTAGGGTTGGACAAACCTTTAGGAAACATAAATAGGGAATGGATTCTCTATTTAACAAATGTACTTGGGAAATTGGTTGGCAGTTTGGTGGGAAAGGGATTGGCCCCACATCAAGAGAATTCCAACTGAATGAGGGACTTAAAACACTTTTTTTTAAAAGGAATCCTAGAAAAATAGAAATAAATGGAGTGAATTATTTATTTCAGTTGTGGAGAGGCGATTATTTTTTCTAATTCAAAAATGGAAGGAGTTATTGGGGACAAGTTAAATGTGCTTGACTACATAAAAAATAAAATCTGTACAGCAAAATATAATTAAAAGAAAATAACACATTTGGGAAAAATAAAAATAACAAGTAAAAACTTGATATCTATGATGTGTAAATGTAACAGAAGGCTGACTGCATCTAACCATCATCACGAAACAGAGTACACAATGAGCATATCTGGAAAATGGACAAAGAACACAGTCCTCATGAGCATGTCCAGGGTGGTTGGCTGATGTGTTATGTGTAGACAATTCTGTAGCTGGCTACAGCCTGCTAACCATATGATGAATAGGAGATGCTTTGATTATAATTAACTATGTAGCCAGAACTGGGGAAGCATTCAAAAGACACTAGTTGATCTCATCCTTTCCCTTGGTTTGGCTTCTTGTAGTCTGGTTGCATTCCTTTGAGAGACAATGCTGGATGGGAAAAGCTTTGAGCCCTCCACATCCAAGGCCATTATGTGGCTCATAAATATGGGCCTTGGTTCTTTGCATTAGTGTTTGTTTTTTCACTATACCTAGAGATTTAAGGCTAAGACACTGAGTTTTGGAAAGCAAGCCAACGGGAGGTATTGTGTGGGGCCCAAGACCAAGTTTGTAGCCTAGTTTATCTGCTCCAAACTTCAGGCCCTAAGGAGCAAGGACTGACTCTGAGATTTATACCAACACTAGGTAAGACAAGAGCAACACAGCTTTTGGACACTATCAATGCTATATAGAAACAATTCTGAATCTGAGCCCACTCTCCCCAGAGACAGAAGTATCCCAGAGGAAAGATTGCCATTTAAGTCTTGGTGACAAAATATTTTTACTTCTGTTCTTGTTGTACCTTTGAAGTAGCCATTCCTTTGTAAAAATAATTAATAGTAATATAATGGTGATGGTTAAAAGGAACCAGTGCTACTCACTGGCAGTTAATAATGCAGCGTACCACACTAAAATTGAGACTTGAGTCAAAAGCATTAGACACCATAACCCCACAAAGTTACACCTATTAGCCTGAGGGGGAGCTGGAGCCCACCTGGTTCTGGGATAGTGAGCTCAGAGAGCCCATGCTATGTAATGACATTAAAAGGTCACATTGGACAAGTACACTATGGACAAATGGTCAAAGTATATGAACAGACAATTATGAAAAAGTAAACCGAAATTGTTGATCACCTTTGAACAAATATTGAACCTCACTCATCAATCATTAAAACAACTTTTAGATACTACCTCATAACCATCAAATTGTCAAAAATAGTTGTAGAAAAATATACACCCTTGACTAGCAATCTAGTGTCTAGTGCATAGTAGGCACCTAATGTTTATTGAATGGTTGATTTATTAATTTATTCTTCCATTACTGATAGAATTTCAAATTACTATCTTTTGAGAGAACAATTTAGCAGTATGCAGTAAATTTTCAAAATATAATCACACTCATTGACCCCAAAATTTTATTTTTATTTTATTTATTAAACAAAAATTAAATCTATTCGAAGATTTTCATGGAAGAATTTGATGAAATTGCAACAAAAAATTGGATGCAACTTAATGTCTAAAAATAGGGCAATGGTAAATAGTATGTCATTAATGTAGCAGAATACTATAAGTCAATCAAGGAGAATGTAGCAAACAACTACTTTTCACACAACTCTAGGAGGTAGGTATTGTTATTACCCCTATTTTACAGTTGAGAAAACTAAGGCAGACAGAGGTTAAATGACTTGCCCACAGTCACACAGCTGATTGTCTGAGACTGGATTTGAACTCAGGTCTTCCTGTACCACCGATCTGCCTATGTTTAAATGACTTTCATTTCTCTAATGTCACTATCAAGAAATACTAATTCCCTTTCTCTTCTATTCAGTATGCAATCCTGGCTTATTACTGAGACTTTTCATACTTTATAAACTTTCTTAAGCTTCTTTTGTTGGCTACATATTAGTCCTGGTTTTGCCAAAAGAATGCCAAATATAGCAATTCTATAAAAAATCCTCTAAAGAATGATATTTAGTCTTTTAGAATGTTATACTTGGATGCAAAAGACTTGTCTTGGTTATTTTCTATATAATATTCCATTTTTTTCTTCCTTTTTCCCTTTTTCATTAATTGTTAGTAGTCTTGAGGTATTCTAACTGGAGTTCCTTGGTATATGGCCTGCCCTATTCTGGCTACATTCTTTCTTTGAAGTAGGAATTCTGGAATTTGACAAGTATATTTCTTTGTGAAATGAATCTGGGCATCTTCTCTGGTATCAATCTATGGATTCCATTGGGCTTTCTTCTCCTCTAGTTTCAATTACTAGCAACTGTATTTTTTTTTTTACTTCTTGACATATGAAATTCTGGATTTTCATTTCATCATCTTTCTAAGAGGCTAATTTTTCTCATTTATTTTTTAAATCCCTGAGACCCTTTCAGCTATATATGTATGATCCTTCAAATTGTTGTATATGTATATAAATTACTTTGCAAACCTTAAAATTACATACATACATACATACATACACACACATATGTAGTACATGTGCTAGCTATGACGTTTTCTTCTTTTTCTTTCTTCCTTTTCTTCTTCTTCTGCTATTAGTACTGCGACTATTGAACATTTTTAGTTGTATCATTGGATTTTTAAGTTCTGTCTTCTCTATCCTTTCTTTTAAGGATCTTTACTGTTTTGTTAAGTTTTTTCTAATTTCTGTCCTAAGCCAATAGTTCTTTTAAGTTTTTCATTAACAGTTTGAATTTCACTCCAAATAATTGAAGTCTTTTCCTCCTTTTATTTGATTTTCTAGCCTTTCTCTTGCTTCTATTGTCATTCCACTTTCTTTTCCATGACTCTAATTATAAGTATTAGAGACTTATAATCTCATTTTCTGGAGCTTTTTCTTAGAATTCTTTTATCCCCTTTCTTAATCATTTCCTTGGCATCTCTGCTGATTTTTCTGTGGTCATTTGATCATGAATATTTTCTTTCTTATTCCTCTTAAGTTATTGTTTTTTTATTTTATTTGGCATATTTCCATATTTTTTGAAGTGATAAGATAGAATTGAGCTTATCCAACCATCTTCTTGGATGATCTCACAGCTCCACCAACAATGAATTAGTGTTCCAACTCTCCCACATCCTCTCCAGCATTTATCATTTTCTTGTTCTGACATGTTTGCCAATCTTATAGGTGTGATTTGGTACCTCAGAGTTTTTTTGATTTGCATCTTTCTAATCATTAGTGATTTAGAGCACTTTTTCATATGATTATAGATATCTTTAATTTCTTCCCCTTAAAATTGCCTGTTCATATCCTTTGACCATTTATCAATCGGGGAATGACCAACCATCTTGTTGGAGAGCTAAGAGGTAGACTTTCGTTATAAATTCAGTATGGCAGACTTCATCTTTAAAGTGACTCAGTTGATTAAAAGATGCAGAGAAAAAAAGACAATGCTGTATTTGTTTGTGGGTCACATTCATGCACACACATACACACACACACACACACATTGTCTTGGTAGGTTTAGAAGACCCTCTGATTACTAACATCAGCCCAGGCATAAATTAGGAAAGATGCATGCAACCTCTCTTTTTTCATTAGTTTCTTCATTATCACTACAAACACACTCTAATTTTCTCTTTGTTAACCAACAACGAACCCTCCCTCCTCCAACATTATCACTCATCTGAGCTACTATAGCATCCCTTTGTTTGATTTCTTCTCCCCTTCTGCCAAGTCCTAAAGAGACTGTAGTATTCTCATTCACTCTTTTTTAAAAAACAGAACCAACTCTATGATCCAACTTCTTTCCCTATCACTCCACTTAGACCACTTTCTTGAAGGCTACTGACCTTCAGTAAATTAGTAAAGTCAGTGTTTTTTTCTGTCTTTACTCTTTTTCAATTTTGGATCATTTGATACTATAAATTAGCCCTCCTACAAGAAAATCCCTTTCTCTCCTGGCTTCCATATTGATGTATTCCCCTCTTTCTCCTCTAACTTCACTGACTCCTACTTCTCTCACTTTCTTAGAATTCTTTCTCCTCTTGTCCCTAAATATCAGTTATTTCCAAGGTTCTTTCCTCAGCCACATTCTTTTCAAGTCAAGTCAACAAGCATTTCTCTCTCTTGAACCTTTTCTGATGTAACATCAACATCACCAGTTTACAGTGTAGCTGGAACTATGCCACCAATTAAACATCACCCCATTCAGGAAATATCCCACAATCATCTACTTCTTCAGACTATTCCCACATCTATGTTTCCAACTAAAATCATTCCTTCTCCAAGCTCCAGTTTAGTGTTTAGTTCTGCCTCTTTGCTGTCACACCATTTGGGGCATGTCAAGCTCAACACATGTAAAAGTGAACTCATCTTCCCCAAACTTACTTATCCTTTTCACTTCCTTATCTCTACTGGCAGCACTATTGCTCTCTTTCCCCCAGGGTCTAACCCTCTTCTTTCCCTTTTACTCCTCCTTCTTGGCCTCCCTCATTCAGTCAATCTAAAAATCTGGCTGAACTAAACCTGCAATGTCTTTTGCTTCCCTGGGATGGCCGCCATCTATTTTCCCCCTTGTTGGAACTATGAACTTCAGAGGCATGGCTATGAGATCATCAAGAGTTCGTATGACCCAGGAAGTAAGCCAGCATAAATATTACCAAACTTGTTATTTATCAATGAATGAATGAATATGATTTAAATATTGTCAAACTTATTATCTATGAATGAATTAATGACTTAAATATTTCCAAAGTTATTATCTACAAACAAATGAATGAATAAAGGAATGAATGAATATGATTTAAGGAGGGAATTTTCATCATTTCCCACCTAGCTACTTCCATAGTCTTTATCATCACCAGAAACTTATCATTCTGCAAGATGAGATCAGCTCTGAAGCTTTCACTTCCCACCCTGTTAGCAAGATTTCATCACCCTTTCCACATCCCCATCCTGCCTTCCCCACTGTTTATGTGTTATCTTCCCCCTTCTCCCACCACATATGAGACCATAGCTCATTGAGTTCAGGTGCCTGTGTCTTTTTTTGTATCCTCAGCACATGCCTAACACATAGTAGATGCTTAATAAATGTTTATTGACTCTGTCTCTGAATGAATAAGAATGAATGAAAATTCATTTACTAAGCACTTATTTTCTAATAAATACTATGCTAAGTGAGTATGGGTAGACCTATAGAAAAATTGAGAAACTTCTTGATCTCAAGGAGTTCACATTAAAACTGGGGGAGACAATACAAAAAGCAAAGTTTATTTGTAGGATGGGTAAAAAGGCCAAGGGGGGTCCTTAAGCTACATGAGAAGGTAATAAGAGACTTGAGGGCATAGAGATCAGGCAGTTTATGAAGTCTAGAGGATCTTATTAGAAAGTTCTGGGTAGATGGTAATGCCTGGCAGGACTCTATTTCATCATTAGATTCCCATCTCATCCCCGTCATGTGATCAGGAAAGGTATGCTTTACTATTCTATGAAGTTTTCATTCATGACTTCCCACAGAGAGCCTGTAAGGAATCTACTCAGTGTACTGAAGAACTCTTCCCAGGTCTTTTATATTTCATGGCTACCACTGCACAATTCAGTCAACTAAGTGGCACAGGAGGGTATCTAGGTGGCACAGTGGGTAGAGCACCAGGCTTGAAGTCAGGACAACTCATCTTTCTAAGACAAATCTAGCCTGACCCTGAGCAAGCCATTTGATCCTGTTTGCCCCAGTTTCCTCATCTACAAAATGAGCTGGAGAAGGAAATGGCAAATCACTCTACTATCTTTGCCAAGAAAATCCCAAATAAGGTCATGAAGAATCAGACAGGACTGAAAAATGACTCAATAACAACACATAGCACAGTGGATAAATTGCTCTAGAATTAGGAAGACCTGAGTTCAAATTCAGACTCAAGACTCAGTAGCTGTGTGATCCTAAGCAAGCTAGTTAACCCCTCTCTGCCTCAGTTTCCTAATCTATAAAACTGAAGGGAATAACAGAGCCTGCTTTCCAGGACTGTTAGGAGATAATACGCATAAAGTGATTTGCAAACCTCAAAGAGCTTTATAAAGGTTGGACATCATTGCGATTATTTATTATCAACAACAAATCATGTTAGACTAACCTTATTTCATTTTGGGGGGGCAGGGTTGCTACTCAAATACAATGCGACAGTTTTATCAAGCATCTACTATGTGATAGACACAAGACTGGAAACAAAAAACAGCCCCTGTCCTAAGAAGTTTATATCCTACTGAAAGGAAATGATATGAATATTCTAACAAATGATAATATTTAAACAACTAATAAAACTTAAACAAAATAATTTCCAAGAGGAGAACCCTAACCCCTTGGAGGAATTGGAAAAGGCTTCATGGGTAGGAAATGGCATTGGAGCTGAGCCTTGAAGGGGAAAAGGAATTCCAGGAGGCAGCAGGGAGGGGGACAAACGTTACAGGCACAGTAGATACAAAGGCACAGATGAGGCCAGTTTGTCTAGGACATGCAACGCATGTAGGGAAATCCTTTGAAATCAGTCTAAAAAAATCTAAAGAGGTCGAAGAAAGCCTTTATGTGTAATTTAGAGGCATTTTATTTTTTTGATGGAAAGGCACTGGAAAGTAAGAAGGCACTCAACAATTGTGGAGAGATTGAAGAGAGTATGGTACATGGAGCCTTCTCTGAGGTCACTTCAGGGTGTCTTAGGAGAACAACTAATTTACCTCTTTATTTTCACTGCTGTACATTTGTTTCATGGTGATTTTCTGTCTGCTTCTGGAGAAAATCCGGAGAGCCTGGAAATTTCTGATTTACTCCATTATCTTCCCAGAATATATCCAGTGTAAGAATATAATGGAATACTATTATGCCATAAAAATGAGTAAAGAGATGTTTTCAGAGAGGCATGAGAAGACATCCATGAACTGATACAGAAGCAAGTGTGCAGAACCAGGATTTATACTATAACATCAATATTGTAAAAATTAATAATTCAGAAAGACTCAGAGATACTGATTAACGAAATGAGCAATAACAATTTCCGAGGACTGATGACGTGCATGGCTTACCTCACGATGTAGAAGTGATTAACCAACACAAAGAATTTGAAATAAATTTTTGGCCCGTGTGGCCAAAGGGGGTGTTTGTTTTGCTTGACTGTGCGTCTATGATACCAGGGTTTTATATTTCTTTCTTTCTTGTTCTTTTTTTCCTCTGTGGAGGTGGGAGAAAGGAAAAAATCAGTGCTTGATAATTGAAAAAAAGATTTGTTATTGTTGTTTAATGAAAATATAGGTTGGAATTAGATGATTAATGACTTTAAATGTCAAACTGGGAGGTCTAAGTTTAATCTTAGAGGCACTAGAGAACTCTAGTTTTTGAAAAAGAAGAATAACAGCTAACATTTTTATAGTGCTTATGGGGCTCCTTGCAATGTGCTTATGTAGAGTCAGACATTGGGCCATGTGCTTTACAATTATTATGTCACTTAATCTTCACAACAACCCTGGGAAGAAGGTGCTCTTATTAACACCATTTTACCAATGAGGAGAGAGAGGTAGAGGTTAAGTGACTTACCCAGAGTCACTCAGCTAGCATCTGAGGCTGGATTTGAACTCAGATCTTTCTGACTCCAGTGTGCTTTATCCACGGTGCCATCTTTTCTTTAGGAAAGCCATTTGTGTGGAGGCTAAATTGAGGAGAATATTATAGAAATTGTTTACCTTGATTTTATTGAACCTTTTAAAAGAGGTTCCCCACGCTTTTCTTTTTGGGAAATATGGCAAAATGGGAGCTAGTTAAGAGCACAGTTAGTTGAATTTAGTATTGGTTGGATGACCAGACTCTAAGAGTCAGGTTTGATATGAACTTAAAACAAAGTATCCAGGGAAGTATCCTGGACCTTAGTCCTGTTTTTATGTGTATATATCAATGACTTGGGTAAAATCATAGATTTTTAAAAATAAAATTTGCGGATGACAGCTGATTGTCATATTGGCTGACAGAGTCGAGATTCTAAAAGATTTTAAGAGGCTAAAATGTTGGATCAAAACCAATAAGCTGATATTGACAAAAAATAAATGAAAAAATGCTAAGGACAGGTTCAAAAACTCATTATCACAAGTTCAAGATGTAGAAAGCAAGGCTGGATAGTCTGACATATGATCAGCGGGTTTTCATGGACTGCATGTACAACATGATTAACAATGTGGTGTGGCCACCCAAAATGCTAATGACTTTGGTACTACACTGACTTGAGAGAACCATAGGGTACTGAGACACTCATTCCACAGCGTTCTTACCTGCCCTGACCATGTGTGGCATGGATTAAGCCAGACTGTTGCTATTCTGCCAAAATTTACTTCCTGAGAAACTGCCTTAAGGACAAAAAAAAACAAAGAAAAATAGAATTTTAGAGATGAAAGTAGCTTAAAAGCCTTTTAGTTCATAGCCACAAAAAATTCTCACTATTTCTGACTCTTCATAACCCTACTTGAGGTTTGCTTGGCAAAGATACTGGAATGGTTTGCCACTTCCTTCTCCAATTCATCTTACAGATGAGGAAACTGAGGCAAACAGGGTTAAGTGACTTGTCCAGTATTGCACAGCTTAGCAAGTGTCTGAGACCAGATTTGAACTCAGGAAGATGAGTATTCTAAACTCCAGGCCAAGCATTCTATTCACTGTACCACCTAGCTGCCACCAGTCTAGCTATGGTCTGACACAATATTTCAGATGTGGTCTGATTAAAGTCCCAAGGAACTATCATCTCCTTATTGAAAGAGGTAATATTTGTAAAGGGCTTAACACAGTACCTGGTACCTAGGAGGTGCTTAATAAATGCTTGTTCCCTTTCCCTTGCTCCTGGAATCTATGCCTTTCTTAATGCAGCCCAAGATTCTATTAGCTTTTTTGACTCATCCTGCTTGCTGACTTCCATTTCTTTTCATTTTAATTAGGATAATTATGGAAGTTTCTTGGACTCCCCAGATATACCCAAATAACAATCCCCAAATACATTAGTTAATGTATCAAAAAGATAAAAAGGTGATGAGTGGGCACTGAGATGATGAAAAGATGGAGTGAATGAATCCATTGGCAAAGGGAAGAGACTGTGCAAAGGTAAGGATAAATGGGGAGTAATCTGCCCACCTCAAGTTCTCCCCTAGGCCCCTCAACTTTGTCCATTTCAAAGCTGTTGGCACTGTCCTTTTAGAGGGACTGGCAATTCCAGAGGTGGCAACAGGGATCTCAGTATCTTTTGAAGCAGTTTCACTTGTGGCCCTCATTGTGTTCAAAAAAAGATGGGATTCAGACAGCTATGTCATTGGAGTCCAGATCCTTCACCTCACTTCTTACAAGTGTGCCCCATACCTGCTATCCAGAAGAGTTCTATCCTTAAAGACAAAAAAGGAATAAATGATCATGACGTATTAAAGTAAAAATCACTACAGCAAGTTTTCATATATGGAGGAATGTATTGAATTCCGAGAGCCTTTTTCTAGGAAGGACAAAATCTGGGAGAGGACAACCAAGGTGGCAAAGGACCTTGAGTCTATGTAGTGCTTGGATCCATGGAAAGAAATGAATACATTTAACCTGGAGAAGAGAAGGTTCAGGGCAGACATTGTATCTGTACGCAAATATTTTATAGGCTAGAATAGAGAGGATGAATGAATTAGGTTGGTTCTGTTTGGTTCCAGAAAACGGGAGTTAAACAGTGAGTGGGTGAAGGATGTAGAGGTTTAGGCTTAATGGTGGGAAACAATGAGAGCTGTCCAAAAGTGGGCTGGACTACCATAGGGAGGTAGAGAAGCCTTCACTGGAAGGACTGAATCATAGATTTCATCAGCACTTGTCAGGGACGTAGTAGCTAGGGGATTCCAACATGGATTCTGGGAACATAAAGGCCAGAAGGCTCCACTACAGACTGAGTAAATTGGTGAAAAGTCTCCTGATGAATCTTGAAGAGGAGATTAAAGCAAGGTCAGGACAAATACAACTGCAAAGGGCAAGAAAATTCTTCCAGACCAGACTTTTTCCCCAACCATAGTGGGAGTGAGAACCTACTTTCCCTATACTTCCTCTCCACCTGATTCAAATTAGACCCAATTAGAGGATTGTTACCAAGTCTGTTGTCTTTCCATGGCAGGATCTCCTCCCCCTCCTCCCCATTTCCCCAATCAGGAAGGATTTGACCCTTTATAGAAAGACAGCGTTCTCATTTTTTTGAGTGTCTGGTCTGTGTTTTCACATACAATCAATCTTAAAAAAAAATCATTCTCTCCTCTCAGAGCAACTCTTTTTTTTTTAAAAAAAAAAGTTTTCTTTTAATTTTTTTCTGCAGTTAACAAATGACAATTTTTTAAAATGACATTTCCCTCTGCACAGTAGAACAGATGATTTTCTATAAATCCATGAATCTCTATGAACTCAGAGCTTGCGTTTGTTGTGGTGCATGCCCAAACTCCCCCATAGGCCGTCCTACTTCTCGTCCCTGGTTTCTAGAGAACCCTGAGGGAGTGGAGATGTCTTTCTGATGTTATATAGCTCAACATTCAACCAAAATTGCTATTTTCAAAGTTGCCAGTGATGTCTTCTCTACCAAACCCAATGGCTTTATTCCACTCCTCATCCTTCATGACTTCTTCCTTCTTCAATCTTTTCTCCTCTTTGCTGAATACTCATAAAAGTGCCCTGTAGGCATAACATGGATTTTTTTGCTGGGTTCCTTATAGACTTGAAGTTGCTTTTCCCCCAAGGGTCTAGTTTGTCTTCAGCCTCTAAAGTAGATACTGCTTCCAGTCATCTACTAGATGGAATGAAAAAAATTGCCATTCTCCATCCCTACAAAATTCACCAGGTCCTCCTCTGGTTAAGGAGTGTGAGGAGATCAAAAGTTTACTCCTCAGCCATTCTCCTCAGGGACATGACTTGAATTACCCCTTCTTTGTCCTCTACTCAATTCCATAATTTCATAGCAAACTTGCTAATTTTATATAAAGTCTCAAGGGTTATAACTGAGTCTCTTAAATCAATAGCACCAGACTTTCTTTTGTATCTAGATGAAAAGCCTTTTGTTGATTGATTCAATGAAGATGTGTAGGCCTGGTTCACACTTGATTCATACCTCTGATTGATTGATTGACAAATAGAAGCATTTTCACTTGCAAAAAAATTATCTGGTCATAACATTTCTTTCGTTATTTAAGTGGGGTGGTAGTGGTAGTGTAGACTGATTGACAAATGCCACTCCACCCTCTCCCCATGCTTACATTACTTTTTAGGATTTATAATAAATTTACCCAAGCTGGTCTGCTTGTCTATCTGGGCTTCTTTTGTTACTTCCCTGTGCATGATCTAAATGCTTTAATGCTTCTCCTTTTCTTTTCTTTTGTTTTTTTTTTTCTTTTTGGCCATAATACTGCTCTCCCCTCTTTCCCTCCCACCTATCCTTAATCCCCCTCTCACTAAAAAAGGACTGGGGGGGAAGAAACAAAATCTTTGTAAAAAATAAACACATTCAATCAAAACAAATCCACTTTTTGGCCATGTATGATGCCTTCCTCTGCATCTAGTCCAGGCGTGGGGAACCTGTGGTCCTGAGGCCACATATGGCCCTCCAGGTCCTCAACATGGTCCTTTGATTGAATACAAACTTCATAGAACAAATCCTCTTAATAAAAGGATTTGTTCTATAAAACTTGGACTCAGTCAAAAGGCAGCACTCGAGGATCTAGAAGGCCACATGTGGCCTCCAGGTCACAGGTTCCCCACCTCTGATCTAGTCTATCACTTCTCTTCAAGAGGTAGGTAGGTTGATCAGAGTTCTCAAATCTTTCAATTATTTTCTTTACAGCATCATTGTATATACTCCTTCTAGTTTTGTTCTTTTCACTCTATATCTAAGCATTTCCAATAAAGGATGATGATTCATCCTCCTCTTTTCAGACCTGAAGTTTCCTTCACAGGATCAGAATCAGCTCACAGCAGGTCAGTGATTAATCTTAATCTCTATCTACCTCCACCCATCCTTGTCCCTTATGGAAGATTTCGCAAAGGTTCCATATATGTGTTCTTTTTTACACCATAGTATTTTCCAAACATAATCTAATATAGCCCAAACTATTTTTAAACCAATACAAACTAGTTTTCCACATGGTTGTCATAAAATTTTATGTTTTGGGGATTCTTCAATTTTTTAAAATTTTCCCAGCAGACTCTTAAAGGAAGGTTCATTGGACAAGTAATTGGATCAGAAATAAATTGATGCGGATTCCTGGACATTGTTATCTATACTTGGATGAATTTATTCCCCTCCCCACCATCAAATGGGAAATTATTGTCTAAGATCATTCTACCACATTCAACATAAATTTATTAAGTGCTTACTTTGCTAAGCACTAGGGATACAAAAAGACAAAAAGAAAAAATGTTCCAGCATCAAGGAATATTCATTCTACTTAGAGTTTATGGAGAGGGGGGAGAGATAAAATATGAATGAATGAATGAATGAACATTTATTAAGGGCTTACCATGTGCCAAGCACGGAGATACAAACAGAAAAAGTGAAATAGTTTCTGCTTTCAAAGAGCTCACACTTAAGGACAATACTTAAAAGAAAGTTCAGTCATAGGACTGATAGAAAATCCTTGATATTTAAAGGGTGCTGTGGTCACTTGGATGGGAAAATCCAGAGGTCCTTGGATTATATAGGTAGTAATATAACAGTGCTGGGAGGACTACTGGTCTTGCAAGTGGGAGTCAGAGGATCTTAGAAGAGAGGAGAAGAGTAGATCATTCTCTTTAAGGTGGGATAGTCCTCCATGTTAACTCTTATCTCATCCACAACTTTGGAACTATCAAGCAGCCTAGGTGAATAGGGAAGGAAAGAGGGGAGAGTATTCCCTGTCCTGGTGACTCTTCTAGATTTGTTGTGTATACAGGTAAACTGAAGATGATTCAAGGAGGGAGAGAGATCCTCCTGCCTAGAGGCTGAGGAAACAAATCAGGGAAGGTTTCCCAGAGAAGGTAACTTGAAGGAAACTAGGGATTCTAAGGAAGCAGATGATTGGGAGGAGAATTGTCTTGTGACCAAAACTGCAACAGTCATATCATCTTGCATTCTCTGGGCTTCTGCAAAAGTTTATTTAAACAACATCCACACTATTGAATGTGCAGATGGTAGAACCTGACAGCAATTCTTTAAAATATATAACTGATACTTTGAAATATGCATTAATAATTATTTCTCAATCTTTGTATTTTGAGGGGAAATTTTAATTTTCCCAAGAACAAAACCCAAATTACATTCACATCTAGAAATCCCCTACACTATTTCTCTGGCTTGGAGACCAGTCAACATGTTCCCAATATAATATACTCTTTAGGAGTAAGTAACATGTTTCATTAAGTTACATTAACTCTTTCAACACCAACCAGTGTCTTGGAGGGAATTTTATTCCAGAAAAGGGACTATACAAATGGTATATATATATATATATATATATGTCTGTCATTAATATTGTCAAGGTGATACTTTAATATGTAATGTGGGCAAAAAAAAATTGAAGTATACACAATTTCAGACTGATAGAGTGGAGGGGGAGGAGTGAACCTTAAATGTCATCTAGTCTAACCTTGCATTTTATAGATGAGGAGCCTGAAGAACAGGGAAGTGATATCAACAAATTCAATTCAATTCAGTTCTATCCAATTCAGTTTAATTCAATTAAAAAATATATGATGCTCTACTATAATGTAAGGCACTGTATGAAGTCTCAGGAATATCTAGCACTGATATACTGCTGTCGGGTCCATGGGCTAAGTATACTTGTATTATACCTGGAGATGGAAATGGACCAGGTTCAGTTCTGGAGGAAGCTTGCATCTAATGAGAGGGATTAAGTTTTCTGTTCTCATTTTCATTTGCTCATTAAGATTCCCACCTACACTCCCCAGGGTTTTCAGTTATTGGGTTGTTTTTCAGATATGTTCAATTCTTCAGGACTTTCCTTGGCAAAGACACTAGAGTGGTTTGCCATTTCCTTCTCCAGCTCATTTCACAGATGAGAAAACTGAGGCAGAGATAAGTGACTTGCCCAGGGTCACACAGGTAGTGTCTAAGGCCAGATTTGAACTCAGAAAGTTGAGTCTTTCTTACTCCAGTGTGCCACCATTTTAAATCATATCACATTTTCAAGCACATCAGGAATATTGGAGGTTGAAAACGTACCTACTACGACAGGTAAACGCAAGTCATTCTTTTCAGTGGTTTCACTCTTTAAAACTCAGAGTAGTAGAACATCAGCTCTTAGAGGTCAGGGACTTTTTCACTTTTGCATTCTGGCACATATTATGATGGCTGATAAATGCTTGTTTAATGATTGGCTAAATTTGGTATAAAATGAGAGGCAAGCTAGTATTGAGCACTTTAGAAAATACTTTAAAATATTATCTCATTTATTATTTGCAACCACACTGGAAGGAAGGTGCTACACCGTCGAAAGAAGAAACGGAGGTTCAGGGAGAGAAATGAACTATTCATAGTCATGTAGTTGTGGGATTTAAATACAAGACTCCTCAGTGTCAAGGCCATTATTGTTTCCTCTAGGCCACACTGGCTCTTATCGAAAAGGACAATGGATTCGGTGGTAAAAGACCTAGACTGGAGTTCCTGCCAGGTCATTGAAATGATTTTTCCAAGCTACATGATCTTCAGTAAGTTAGTGAAGCTCTTTGGACTTCAGGTTTCTCAACTGTGAAATGGGGATATTGGCTTATGTGATTCCTAAGGTTCTCTCCCAATCTGAAAATTTTTTATTCTAATGAGACCCCTGCACTATGTCTGGCCTTGACAGTTTGATCTTTCTTTTGTTTGGGGGTTTTGTTTTCTTCCACAACTGGAATAAAACTCTTCTGCAAAGGGTCTACTCCCCAAATGGCTCATTGGGAACTTGAGTTCTCCTTGGGCGTGTATTAAACCTTGTGATGAGACTGGTTTTTGTCTCTCCTTGTCCACCCCCATGAGCATTATCTTTTTCTTTCACTAGGCTGATTTCTGCCCTGTGTTACTCACACAAGGCTCTCATTGAAGTCCAACTCCCCCACTGGAATGGGATTTGGACCAGGTTTTCAGAGGAAAGAATCTGGCTAGTTAAATGGGACAGTAACCACAAATATGAGACTTAAAGGTAATTGCCTAAGTTGAAGGAAATAAGTAAGGAGGCTCCCATTTTGGTTGCTATGCAGACCTAAATGGAGAGGCATCATGGAGAGAGAGGATAAGCTTTCATGTGAGGATATCCTGGGTTCCAACTATCCCTCACCCTCATTGCTGGCTGTGTCACCTTGGGCAAGGAGTTTAACCAACTAGTTAAGTTGTTCCAGGCAACTTTCTAAGACTCTAAATTACAGAATTGACATCTATATTGAATTTATTAAGTATCTACATCTGTTAGGCACTGTGGTTGGTGTTGTGGACACAAAGACACATTGGTAGATGGAGTTTCTTCACCAGACTTCCCTACATGCTTGAAATTACACACACACACACACACACACACACACACACACACACACACACTCACACACACACACACACAATTACACACACACACATACACACACACACACACACAGCATTAAAATATGCTGAATTCTGACCCCCTTTCAGACACTCCCCCATTATATAGTCACAAACAGTTACTTAACCAATTCATGCTTTGGTTTTCTTCAATTCTTGAGGATCCATGATCTCACTGATATGGATTCTTCCTTCTCAGATATTTACTGTGTGACTGTGGATACAGTCTCAGTTTCCTTCTCCGTGAAATGAGGATAACAGAAACACCTATTTCTCAAGATTGCTCTAGGATCAAATGAGATAAAGTATAGAAATCATTTTACCAACCAAAGGCCCTATATAAGTGTAAATTATTGTTACACGCATTCTTAGGGATGTCTTTTAAGCCACTTATGGAGTAAAAAATCATCACTGGTCATAATTGAAAGCCTACTTACAGTCACTGTGGAACCAGTAAAGTGACTCACTTGGGACCTCCCAGATAGGAAGTGGCCAAGCCAGGATGTAAATTCTACTTTCCTCCTTCTCATGCTTCTGTCATGTCACCACAAGGACCATGAATAGAAACCAGATAATTTCCATTTATTTAAAATTGGGAAGGACAGTTTCCTAGCTTAGCCCACTGTATGCTCTGCAAATGGGAAGACAGAAGGGAACAAACGTTTAAGGGCCTACTATGTGCCAAGCACTGTGCTACAAACTTTGCAAATGGTTTCTCCTAACTCCGAGAGTTAAATGATATTGTTATCCCCACTTTACAGATTAGAAAACTGAGGCATACAGAGGATAAGTGATTTGTCGTGCAGCTACTAAGTGTCTGAGGCTGCATTTTAACTCAGGTGTTCCTGATTCCAGGTCTAGTGCTCTATCCACTGTACCTCCTAGTTGCTGTCCGACAAGTGAATTACATCCAACAGCCTAGAAACCCTCAGAAAACTTCTGGGGAGACATTTTTACCCTCAAGATTTTTGCCCAAAGATAGATGTCTCTTTTCTGGTTACCACATTATCTCCGAACCACAAGTTCTATCATGTTTGACCCAAATAGCCTATTTATTTTTTCATACAAGATCCTTTTAAATCAGGATCTGTTTCAGGTATTTTCACAGGCTATCCCCCCATTTCTGTCTTGACTTTCTTCTCTTCCTAATCATGACTTCACATTCTGCTCTATATTAACTTGAACTCTCTCATCCCCACCCTTATTCATGGGTAGCTGTAGGGGCTGGATTTGCAATTTCATGGGGCCTTCTACCAATTTAAGTCTACCCCCTCCCTTTGCTTAGGCAGTGGCCTAAGAGGTTTGAGAGGTTAAATAGCTTGCTCAGAATCACACACTGTATGTCAGAGATGGGTCTTGAACTTGATTTCAAGATCAGATCTCTATCCCCTATGCAAAACTGCTTCTCTGTATCTATTCCTGTTTATCTATTCCTGTCTATGTCTGTCTGTCTCTCATTTTATTTGGGCTCCAATATACTTGAAAAAGAGGCATATGCCCTTTCCATTATTTAAATTTAATGTGAACCAAGCAAATAAAGCATCTTTTCTCTGGTTTTATGTTGAAGTGTGTTAGATCTGGAAGGAAAATGTGAAAAAACTTTACAAGCATCAACTTTACATCTCAGTTTCTTTTTCAAAAACTTTATCTTGGAGGTAGAGGGGACATTATTTCTAAACTATGAGCAGATATTCATGGAAAAAAGGGTGTTTTCAACATAGGGTTATATTTAAGTAACATTACTGGGCTTTAAAGAGTGTGAGTTATACCCCTAATACTGTGAAACTTCTTTATAATGTTTTCCAGGAGACCAGGTTTTTTGAACTCTCTGTGCAGGAAACCATTACATTGGGGAAAATATTGCTTTATGGGCCTCCGACTGGGACTTAAATATAACTGTTATATGTGGAGAAACATTGAAGTTAGAGAGAAGGGAGAGAGACAGCGTAACAAAGCAACCTTGTTTTGCAGTCCAAGATACCCTAATTAAGTTGGTATTATTATTAGAATAAACTCAGAATTGTTCTCTAGAACCTAGAATATCATTTTTTCATACATTGGCCCTGAGAAAAGCCACCCCAGGTTTGAAATACTCTATGGTTCAACATCTCCTTGAAAACCACAGCTCAGAAGCCCCCAACAATGTGTTAGTTTTTACCAGTCAGCCAGAGGAACGATAATACAAGAGACATTTAATCAAACACTACAGCAAATAAAATTATAAGGAAATATCCCTGCTGTGTTTATACAGAGCAATTCTCCCTCAGATTACCACACTACCAGCTGAGGTAGGTAGACATACAGGGAACATACAGAGGGCATAAATATATCTATATCCATCCATCCACCTACCTATCTATTTATCTTTCTGTGCATCTCACTTTCTATCTACCTATTATTTATCTTTCTCTGTCTTTTTATGTATTAACACATCCATCCATCCATCCATTTATTTATCTTTATGTCTGTCTTTCTGTCTATAATATGTGCAGAATATATTGCTCAGGGAACTTTCATGAAATGGCACAAAGACCCTGTGTATCCAGAGTTCACATGAGGGGAACACCCACCAAGTAGATATGCTTTATGCTGCCCTCTGCTGGACATTGTAGCTTTGCTCTCGGTGGGCTGTATTGTCTGCACTAGATGCGTCATTTCTTCTGTGTGTCATAGCTCCAACTTCCAACCGTCTTATGGTCTTATGGTTACAAGCCTTTTCTCTACTACCATCTTTTGAATGTTAGTGCTTCAGAACAATCTACTGTTCTCTTAGCTCCAATCTTCTGAAGTGCAGCGAGCAGAAATCCTCTGCCTAAAAAGGTAGTTAAGAAGCTCTTTCAGTTTTATCCAAGGGTATCACATCGGTCTAAAGCAGAGGTTCTTAATATGTTTTTGGTGTGTAGATGACCCCTTTGATAGTATTGTGAAATCCGTGGAGCACTTCTCATAGTAACATTTTAAATAATGGAAAGAAATGCTAAATTTCAATTAAAGGTTACTAATAATATAGATGAAATTTTTTTCCCATACGAGGTCACAGACCCCCTGAAATCTAGATACAGGAGTATAAGGGGCTCAGATTAAGAACCCCTGATCCAAAAGCATTTAACAAGTCAATCAAAATATATCCCTATGCTAAGATGAATTCTATGCTTTTTCCTGACTATGTTTGGAGCTGATTTGAAGTTTGTGGTCATAGACAATACACAATTTAGGGTTAGATTTAGAGTTAGAAAATTCCTTTTAACTCCTATTTAAACTCTTGATGGGATTCTGTGAACCCAAACACATTCTAAGGACCCTACCTCCCCACCTAATATAAACCACACAAGCCATAGAAGCTATACAGAGGCAGAAACTACAAGGCCCACTTTGTTCCCAAGATCTTTTTCAAACAGAAATTAAATGAATTTGAGGAAAAACAAAAGTCAAATAAGGAGGGGAAAACCATTTCCCTACTTTCTTTTGGCTCATATCCTGGTAATTTAAGAGTATGTATATACTATGTTTAATATATATGCACACATCTACATTTGTACATGTATCTACAAGCAATAATAAACTTCAGCTTTATGGTAGTATTCATAAACCCATAAACCCTGAAGGAGTGCTTTGTTCCTTCTTCATTGTACTTAATAATCCTTGTTTTTTAAATCCATACCTCATCTGAAAGTGAAATCAGTTTGTAAACTCAAATTAACATAATATGTATGGAATTCTGTAGCACATCTGAGTTTTCCTAATCCTGAGTCTAGGACTAGGACTAGGGGATGTGGCTGTATCAATAAACTGCATACATTGAATTAAAGATCCTGAGCATCCTACAGATTGAAAGAGGACCGTGGATGTCTAGGACATATTAGAGATGGCCTCTGTCTTCACACCTTGAACTTGAGAGAGAGGCAGAGGAAAATTCTCACATCCATGCCACTAACACCACTGTGCTGGAATAATTAGTAGATTCCAGTTTCTCTGTTAGTAACATGAAACTTATTTAGTCTTCTGGGTAGAAGAGAGTAACATTGCTTCAGAATTAGTCAGTAACTCAACAAGTATTTATTAAGTACCTACAAGGTACCAGGCATTCTGCTAAATTCTGGGGATACAAAGAAAGGCAAAAGGCAGTTTCTGCTCTCAGAGACCTCATAGTCTAATGGGGGAGAGAACATGTAAACAATGATTTACAGAGAAGAGAAATACAGAATAGATGGAAGGTAATTTCAGAAGGAAGACATTAGCAATACTTGTGAGGGGTGGAGAGTGGAGGGGCAGGGAATGCAGGCAGACCTACAGAAGGCAGAAACTTGTTTTGAGCCTGGAAGGAAGCCCAGGGAGTCAAAAGGCAGAACTAGAGGAGGGAGCACACTCAAAGTATAGGGGGCATCCAATGGAAAGTTATGAAGTCTGGGAGGTGGGACAGCAAGAAGACCAATGTCTAAAACCTGTTTCTAACACATGGTAGCTGTATCACACTGGACAGTTTAACCTCTAACTCCCCACCTTTGCCCTAGACAACTTCCTAATAGATGGATTGATAATTCACATTAGTGGAAAGACTCCCACACTAGGAGTTCTTCATATTAATGAAATCATGGTTGTTAATTCCCCACACACATGCCCTCCTCCCAAAAGTAATTGTTCAAAGTACTATCCCAGGGACTGAAGATACAAAAATAATTTGAAAAATAGTCCCTGCTCCTAAAGAGCTTGTATTCTACAAGATATAACATATAAGTCAATAAGGTATACACACACATACATATGCAGTATCTCCATTAAGTGTTTATTAAGAATTTCCTCTGTTTCAAATACTGTGCTTGGCAACCAGGTGGCACAGTGGAATCAGGGAGATCTGAGTTCAAATCAAGCCTCAGACACTTACTAGCTGTATGACCCTGAGCAAGCACTTAAACCAGTTTGTCGTAGGTTCCTCATCTGCCAAATGAGCTGGAGAAGGCAATTACAAACTGCTCCAGTGTCTTTGCCAAGCAAACCCCAAATGGGATCATGGAGAGTCGTGCAGGACTGAAACAATTCAACAATAACAACAAAATACTGTGCTAGCCCGATATATATGCGTATCTTTTGATACATGTGTGCATATATATGCATATTATGTGCATATATATAATATGTGTTTATACACATGCACACAGATATATACAGATGTAACCACTTTAGGAAAAAGAGAGTTAAATGTGAAAAATCATTGGCAGTATCCTCTTTATGGTTTGTAAAGATTTTTCCCCCAAAATATATCTCACTCTATTCAGGAGTTAAGGCATCAGATTTTTCTTAACGAGGATGTGCTCTGGAGGAGTATGCTCTGGGAGGCAATTCTGAACAATGGAGAAGGGTATTGCAGCACTAGTGGTAACAGGACATTGTTCTGATTCCAGCTGTTCCACTGATTTTCTGGATGCCCTTGGACAAGTCACTTCTCTTTGATCATCAGTTTCCTTACATATAAATGAGGACATTGGACTGAGTGTTCTCTTAAAATCCCTTTTAGCCATAAATTTAGGATCCTACAAATTACTTCCTTTTCATTTCTCTCTTTCGGAAAGTCAGAAGTTGAGAAGCAAAGTGAAGAGTTTTTGGCCTTACAACCATTTTTCCTACTCTGGTTGTTCAATTTTTTTGGTTCAATTCTAGATTATTAGATGTACTCATGGCATATTTATGATATTATACACAACTAATTTGTTACTCTAGGATGACATAACTGATCATAAATCTTGATACAGCATTATAAAAAAGCAAAGAGAGAGAACTGTATTTTTGTGGGGGTGATTCATTAGAATTAATGACCGAATTAAGAGAGTTTTAACCAAATCTTTTTCTTATGGAAAATACTGGCTCTTCTGCAGTGGGAAAGAGATCAAAAGTTCTTTAAATCAGAAAATCCAGCATATCAAAGTTAGGCATCTCTGTGGTCAAACTTGAGGTTCTTATCATCAATTGTTTGTACTAGGTCACAGGGTATGCATAAAAAATTCAGACAAGGAGAGACTCTCAGTTTATTCCGTCTGAGAGCTCCTGGATGAAGGGAACTTTTCTTTCTCATAACTTTTGTGTTTCAGGCCATGAAAGGTGAAATGGACAGGCCATAGTGTGGGTTAGGATATGCTCTTTTAGCACAATGACCAAAGATCTTACTCCCACCATGTCAACCAGAACCACCCTTGCTGTCCCTTCTCTAGTCTAGACGAATGAGATCTATTTCTTACTGATTTCTCTACTTCTTCCCTACTTTTTCCTCTCCCTATTCCTAAATCCGAGCTCAAAAGGCTACCTTTTTTCTTCTCTTATCTTTTAAGTATGTAGTGAATCTCTGTGAACAATCCTGTTTGGCTTTGTTTAACCTTTTTTTGGGGGGGGGGTGTTTCCAGTATTTTCAAAATGAATATATGTCTGGTTCCTTTGAGAAATCAGGTTGTATTATCCCCGAAGATGAAACAAATTTAAGTGAGTATATTAGAAACATCTGGAAATCTAGTTGCAGATACATCATTTCCTTTAAAAGGTTGGTCAGTGACTATACAATCAAATAAACATTTATTGAGTGCTCATGATATGCAAAATACAATGCAAGGCACTGGGTGATAGTCCCTACCTATAAGTTTATTTTTTTTTTTAAGGAAGGAAGAAGACCTATAAAATACAGAACTGAAGATTGTTGTTGAGTCATTTTTTCAGCAGTGACCTATTCTCTGTGACCCCTATTTGGGGTTTTCTTGGCAAAGATACTGGAATGGTTTGCCTTTTTCTTCCCCAGCTCATTTTACAGATGAAGAAACTGAGGCAAACAGGGTTTTAAGTGATTTGCCCAGAGTCATACAGCTAGTAAGTAAGTGTCTGAGGTGGCATTTGAACTGTTAACAGGAGTCAATCTCTAACCTGAGAATGCTCAGAGCCATACAAAGCAGGTCTAGAGATGGGAGTGTCAGTAATCTAGTAGTTTAATTAATCATTTTCAGAGTGTAGAATGTTCTCTTATCTGAAGTAAAAGTGCAGACTATATATTTAAATCACAACTGGGAAAGGATGGGAGAAGGTGGATTATAAAATAATCATAGAGTGGTTTCCCACAATAAACCCATAAGTCCCACAATATAACAATTCTGGACTCAAAGTCTTTGGGGTTGTGACTCCGTCCTCTAAAGTATAGATAGAACCAGACTTTTGTGACCCAAAAGATTCGACAACCTTTGATTCACTTCACTTAAGGTTCAGTGATTGTTCACATTGCCAGAGTTTTGATTAATGCAGTTTAAGATGCATTGTGAGTCAGCCCTTGAGAGATTATTAGCAGGAGTCAGGAAGATCAGGGTTCAAACCTGGCTTCAATGTAACCCTAGGCAAGTCACTTAACCTATGTTTGCCTTAATTCACTGGAGAAGGAAGTGGCAAAATCACTCTGATATCTTTGCCAAGAAAACTCCATGGACAGTATGGTCACAAAGAGTCAGAAACAACTGAACAACAACAGTTGTACTTACAAAACAAAAGTTTTGTAATAAATATGTATAGTCAAGCAAATAAATTTTCTCTTGATCATGTCTAAAAATATATATTTCATTCTGTACCTTCAGTCTATCAGTTCATTGTTAAGAGGTAAGCAGTATTCTTCCTCTTCAGTACTTGGGAATCTGCGTTGATTAGAATGCTTTAGTCTTTCAAAGTTACATGTCATTACGGTATTACTGTTCTCCTACTCACTTCACTCTGCATCAGTTCATACAAGTCTTCATAGGTTTCTTTGAAAAAGTCCTTTCCACCATTTCTTGCTGCTTAATAGTATTCCAATACATTTATATACTGTAATTTGTTGGATACCCCCTTTAGCTCTCCACTTCTTCACTTCAACAAAAAGAACTGTTACAAATAAGTTTGTGCTTAAGAGTCCTTTTCTTCTGTCTTTGATGTCTTGGGAATACAAACGTAGTAGTGTTATTGCACTCCCAGATTTTTCTTATGGGAGCAGACAGTGGCATTCATGGAGTCTGTTTCGTCTTATAACTAAAGGTAACAAGAACCATCTTTTCATTAAACGCTTAGTCATCTCACCATGAGCGTAAGCAAAAAAAAAAGATCGCCAAGAAGATAATTATAGCTTGTAAACCAACATCTGTTGAATAGGAATAAAGAGGTTAAAAAAATTCTTTCCTAAACAGCTTCTTCAAATTAGCATCTATTTTGATGAATGAATGAATGAAAAAGGTTGCCATGCTAGTACTGTGCTAAAGACTGAGGATATAAATACAAAAGTGGAGATACTACTTTTCTTCAAGGAAAATGCATTCAAATGGAGGAAGATAACACCTATAGGAGATAAATGGCCAAGGAAGAGTATTTCCATTCGGAAAGTTACTGGGATTATGAATATAGTGCTGAGGAAATAGACTGATAAGCACTTTCCAGTGGCATTGGCAGTATTGATCTGATGATGGTCCCATGACTACAGTCAAGGGGTGAAAAGGGTGAGAGTATTCACATGAGAACAATGTGACTGGAAAGAAGATGTCTGGAGAATGAACTGAAGCTAACCTGAGCCACTTGTGAGTCATTACAGGAGAGACCCCAAGGCAGAAACACCAGAGCTAAAAGACTTCTAGGCAGGCTTGTAACTGGTAACTTAGTAACTTCAGCACAAAAATGGATATAAAGGAGGATGGAGAGAAAAGTCATTAGAGAAGAGAAAAGCATAGAGAAACAGGAGGAACAGTATACAGGAAAATAGGGCCTTCTTAGATTACTAAAAAGTCCTGGGACTATATAGCTGAATATTTTCTTTCCTAAGAAAATAAAAAGACATTGGGCATGTTGAACACCAGATAACTTAACATGAAGCAAAATTGAATAGATATTGACATATAGGAAATGACCGTGTAATGATGATATAGTCATATCAGAATCAGCTGTTTCAGAGCATCTTTTCATTGGAATTAAAATCATCACATTAAGAGAAAGTCTTAGAAAAAGAATAAGAATACATGGCAAATAAAACTTTAGCCCAACTTCTTCAAAACATCTATCAAGGATGAAAAATGGGTCATAGAAATAGGTAAAGATGTCATATCAGTCATTTGTCACAAACGCTTAACTGATATAAAAACAGCCATCACAATGAAGAGGCCAAAATAACCCAGAAAGTGTCGGTCAACAAAAATATTGGTCTCTGTGCTGAATGATAACATATTTACAATGCAAACTCAAACATAAAACACTATGAAGGAGAACAACGAAAGGTCATAAGCACTACAATTTTGTAAAACAAAAAAGCATTGGAAAGAAAAACAAATTTATCTTGTTGTGAGAACCAACTTTGTCACATCACTCTGTGAGTTACTTTGTATCATATTGACTCATCTCTACTTTAATTTGTATATATTCATATGTGTCCACGTTATTTCCCCTGATAAAATGTAAACCCCTTGAGGGCAAAAGCTGTTTTGTTTCTGTCTTTGTATCTCTGGTGGCAGAAAAGTGCCTAGCACATAGTAAGCACTTAATACATTTTTGTTGATTGATTAATTAATTAATAAGCATTCCCAGATAAAACTAGAACAGCAAGTAACTAAGAAAGTAGAAGGCAATGTTTTACTGATTATCTATTTTCGTCATCAGTGACAGAAGAATTGCCACATTTGGACCCCCAACATTTTAGAGATGTTATTTGAATAAGTAGGAATTGCACTTTAGAAGACAGTCGGAAACAATATCTATATAACAGATGGATGGTCCAGTTGCTATACTGGTATACACAAGATGTAAAAAGAACATAGGAAGATCTCCAACATTTTGGGTGGCAACCCTATCAAGAGATCATGTATCTGTTTAAGAACTAAAGTATTGAGATTAACCGATGTATTGTTGTTGTGTTGTGTGGGTGTGTGTATAAATGTGAATTACATTAGTATATTCCTGTTTCTATGAGTTAAATACACCTTCAATCACCTTATCTGCAATCTCCAAGCTATCTTAGTTAAATATTACCTAGGAGCAGCTACCAAAGATGAAATCATAATGTGTTAGAGGAACGGGGTGGGGTGGAGTAGGAATGCCACTGTAGAATTACTCTCTAACTATGTGCCATTTTACATGTTGAAAACATTCTATTTTCTCTTTCCAGTCAAAATCAAACTCAAGTTGTGGATTTTGTTTAGGTGGCTACCTTATCTTCCTCTTCTACTCTACATGCAACACTAACTCAATCTCAGTTAAGGTTCTTTGCTGTTCCTCGATATTCTGGATTTTGAATCTCAACCATAGAAATTACTTCCTATTCATGGATCTCTAGATAGATCCACAGATTATCCTGAACATGTATTCTTTCATTAGAATGGATAATTAAGGATTAATGTGTGTGATTCTGTGTTGAAGACACTCTTGATATGAATAATACAATATATGTACTACACAGAACTGTCATTTCAATAGCAAATTAAGGTTAATAAAATACTTTTCTCACAACAACCTTGCAAGGTAATTAAGGTAAGTATCATCCCTCTCTTACAGCTGGTGAAACTGAAGCTCAGAAAGCTAAAAATTATTTGCCCATAGCCTGATAGTTATCAGCATCAGAATTGGAACCTGAATTTTCCAAATTCAAGTTCCATTATACAATATTGCCATTCAGAAGTCAGTATATTTATGTGCATGTTTTTTACATGCCATCTTGTAGTATAAATAATAATTAGACATGACTTTCTTGTAGAAACTACCTTGTATCTGGCTTGTATTTCATTAACTATATGTAGATGTATGCATATAGGTATATATGAATATGTATGTACACACATATATCTTATTTCACTTCAATGAAATGTAAATTCCTTAAGGAAAGGGAATATTTCATTTTTGTCTTTGTGTCTGTCAATGCTAAGCATATGCCTGGCATATGGTAGGGGACTTTATTTATTGAATTTAATTGAGCTAGCTTTCTAAAAATAATGTCAAATGGTGATTGATATATGAGCCTATGTGTCTATATCAAAACATTCGCTATATTAAAATATGTGACCTTAGGCAAGTCAACCAGAATTTGTTATTAAGTACCTTCTGTTGCATCAGGAAGTGTGATTAAAAAGCTTTTGTTTCAGTGATGTTTAATATAAATCAGATTCATTCTAAGGTCTTATGGATACTTGGTCTTTATCTTTAAGTCATAAAGATGACCTGAATTAAGAAGGTTCAGAAATGCTAGAACCTAGGTGGTAAAGTAGATAGAGTTCTGGTCCTAGAATCAGGAAGATCTGAGTCTGAATAGATACTTACTTGGTATGTGATCCTATTCAAGCACTTAGCCTTCCTCAACTTCAGTACCTTCATCTGTAAAATGGGGACAATGATAGCATCTACCTCCCATTGCTGTTGTGAGAATCAAATTAGATAATATTTGTAACAAGTTTTGAGACCTGAAACTACTAGATAAACACTGGCTATTTTTATTGAATTGTTCAGTTATTTTTCAGTCATGTCTGATTCAACAAGACCTTATTTGGGGTTTTCTTAGCAAAGATACTGGACTGGTTTGCTATTTCTTTCTTCATCTCACTTTACAGTTGAGGAAACTCATGATGAGGCAGACAGGGTTAAGTGACTTGTCCATGGTCACATAGGTAGGATCTGAGGCAGATTTGAACTCAGGAAGATGAGTTTTCCAAAACCTGGCATTCTGTCTACTGTGCCATCTAGCTGTCCTTATTTTTTTTATTATTATTTTGGCATTAATAAAATAAGATCACTTATCCCCATTGACATATTAACTTTCCTCCCTATAGTTGGTTTTCTTTTGAAGTCAAAGAAGAAGCAGAAATTTGCCACCATTGGCCTGATTAAATGAGTATCTTACCAATTGGCTACTAACTTTGCCTTCAAGTTTTTCTTTTAAAAAAAAAATTTTGTCGTCACTCAGCTGGGAATGATAACCAATGATCTTGATCTAAACGAGAAGGAATACAATTGTCTATGGTCATCTTACAAACCTTAATACAATAAAGTAGGAGATGCAGTCATTCACAATAAGTCCCTGAAACTAGGAAGACTTTATGGGGAGTCAAAGGAGTCATTCACCTTAGGGCTCACTTGAATTTGAAATTGTTCATCAACCTTTAGGTCCTGCTGTGTGTGTCTGTGTGTGCAATAGTGTATGTGTGTACATACACAGATCCATGTATATGCTGGGAAAAGGAATAATGGGATAGAAGCATTACGCGGAAGGCACAGGTCTTACTGCATAGATTCCCCATTTAATCCATCCAAGAGAAGATGATAGTTCTTCAGCTTTCTTTTCAAAACTGATTGAGTGGCAAAGAAGAGATTATTAAAAGAGCCAAGCAATTATACAATTGTCTTAGGACAATGCGTGAAGAGCAGCTTGATAATTCCCAAGATGTCTTGGCTTCATATCACAACATGCTCGACTTATTTGGCCTTCTGGAGGTTGGGGTTCTGACCACAAACAGCTGTTTCATGTTGCAGTTCATCAGTGACCTTACACATAGTGCATCACTTGAGAAGGGCAATCCTTTAGTTCTGCAAATTTCAACAGAATTTAACCAAAAGAGTAGCCTCAATGATTCAAAACAAGGGTGACGTCAGAACCAATGACATTTTACATTTTCCTTCCTCCTAAGCACTAGTAAGTTTTTCAGTTTAAGTGTTTATGACTAATAAACTCATGGGGATGCTTTCAAGCTTGGGCATTTTTTCCTAGTCCCCATCTTAACTGTTTCTTCCTTCCTTTTTTCTTTCTTTCCTTCCTTTTTCTTTCTTCCTTTTTTCTTTCTTCCTTCTTTTGTTTTTCTTTATTTCCTTCTTTTAAAATAGAGTTCAAATCTAACTTAAGATTGCTAGTCATTTCTGTTCTAATCAGCACTTTAATGAAATTGGTTTGTTGTTATTAAATTATATAATAAGAAAAAATATATATAAAGCACTTTGCAAATCTTAAAGCAATATATAAATGCTAGCTGTTGTTGTTGTTATCGACTTATTAATTAATCAACATGTACTTATTAAACACCTACTATATGCCAGAAACTAGGCTAGAAATGAAACTGGGAGGGGAGTGTGGGAGGGAAGGAAAAGAGAGAGACGGAGACAAAGAGAGGTGTGTATGTTCGTCCTTCATTGCCGAAGAAGACCATGCCATCAGAGAAATAATGACATGACCTGCACTTGACTTTGTTTTGAATGAGGGAGGGCTGTGCAGGTCATCAACCTCACTTCTCCTCCAGAGCTGTCTGAATCCAGTGACCAGATATTCATCAGGATGACTGGAGATGACCCAGGATGAGGCAATTGGGGTTAAGTGACTTGCCCAACATCACACAGCTAGTGAGTGTCAAGTGTCTGAGGTGAGATTTGAACTCAGGTCCTCCTGTCTCCTGCACTGGTACTCAATTCACTGTACCATCTATCTGCCCTAGAGAGAGAGATAGACGGGATAGACAGAATGAGAGAAGGAGAGGGAGAGAGAGATAGAGAGGGAGAGAGAGAGAGGGAGGGGGAGAGAGAGAGAGAGAGAGAGAGAGACTTGTAATATTGGGCAAGTCATTTAAGCTGAGCCTCAGTTTCATCATCTGCACAATAGCTACTAACACCACGTATCCCACAGGATTGTTTTTGGATAACAAGAGACAATGTATGAAAAACACTTTGCAAATCTTAAAGCACTATATAAATGTGAGATATTGTTATTTTGAGAAGTAGCTCCTTTTCCCTACTATTGGACAAAATTCTAGAAATGCTAGAAACAGCAATAAGAAAATTTAAAGAAATGAATGGGTTAAATAGGTAAAGAGTTGTCAAATAACTCCCATTTACTGATCAAATGATGATTTGCCTAGAAAATCCCAGAGAATCAAATATGAGACATTAGTTCCAGTAAAGTACCAATAGAAATTAAAGTACAATGTAAAGTACAATACAAAATAAATTCACAAAAATTCTTCTAAGGATTATATTATCAAAGGAGAAGTTTCATTCAAACTATTTACAAAATCCATAAAATGTCTAGATTTCCATCTACCATGACACTTGAGAATTTTGTTTTTGCTCAATTGATTTTAGTCATGTCCAACTCTTCATTACCCCATTTTGGGGTTTTCTTGACAGAGACGCTGGAGTGCTTTGCCATTTCTTTCTCCAGCTCATTTTATAGATGAGGAACTGAAGCAAACAGGGTTAAGCAACTTACCCAGGGTCATGCAGCTAGTGTCTGAGGCCAGATTTGAACTCAAGAAGATAAGTCTTCCTGACTCCAGGCTAAGCATTCTATCTACTATGCCACCTAGATACCTAAGACTTAAACATGTACATATTTTAAAATTGTAATCTTTAAATGTAATTAAATGTAATTATAATCTTTAAATAAAGAAAAAGAAACAAATTATTGGAGAGATATTCAGTGCTCATGGTAGGAACATACCAATATAAAAATGATAATACTACCTAAATTAATTTGTTAGTGTACTATAATCAAACTTACAGGTGATATTTACAGGATAAGGGCAATAAGGACAAAATTCATATGGAGGAACAAATGTCAAGGAAAATAATGATAAAAAATAGTTATGAAAGGGGACCAGACCTTAAGTTATACTGTAAGGCAATAGTCATCCAAAATTATTGGATATTGATTACAAATAGACAAATAGATCAGTGAAGTAGGGTAGATAAAAAGAAACAATTGAACTCAATAAATAAGTCAGTCAATAAACATTGTCTATTAAGTGCCCACTGTGCTGCCAGTTACTGTGCTAAATGCTGAGGATACAAAAGGAGGCCAAATGCAGTCTCTGGGAGTTCACAGTCTAATGGGGGAGATAGCATACAAACAAATATGTAGAAACAAGCTTTATTCAGAATAAAAAAAGAATCATTAAAAGAGGGAAGGTAGGTGCTAGGATTGAGATGAGTTGGAGAAGGCTTCCTATAGAATATGGGATTTTAGTCCAGACTTAAAAAAAAACAGGGAGAGGAGGCAGAGATGAGGAAAGAAAACATTCCAGGTATGCCCAGAGCCAAGAGATGTGTCTTGTTCATGGATCAAAAATGAGGTCAGTGTCACAGGGTTGGAGAGTATGTGACAAGTAGTCAGGTATAAGAGGACTAGAAAAGTAGGAGAGAACTAAGTGTTTGATAAACCTGAAAACATGAATTACTTGGGCAAGAACCCCAAATTTAACAAGAGCTATTGAAAAAACTGGAAAGCAAATTGGCAGAATTTAGCTTTCAATCAGTTTGTTAAATCAAATACCACAATAAGTCTCATATTTACCAAAACATTCTGAGAAGCACTTTTGTGGTAGCAAATAGCCTGAAAAAAGCAGAAATCCATTGATTGGGACATGGACAAACAAAACTTGGTCTATGCATATGATAGAACACTGTTACACTGGAAGAAAAGATGAACTTGAGTAATTTATTTTAAATGTAAAGTGAATACATAGTTAAGTAGTCAGAACCAAAAAAACATATAGTCAATTACCATAATCATGTAAAGGAAAACAACACCGAAAGACACCAGAATTCAGATCAATGCTATTGGTGTTCTTGATAATAGGGAGTCAGCTGATGATGAAACACATCTCCTTTCTCTCAGTAAGGGAGGTAATGAAGTTTGGGTAGGAAATGAAGCATTTTTTTGTTCAATTGTTCTTTTTTATTATAGAGGATGATTCTGAAGATGGAGGATTAGAGGTAACCCAGCTAAACTCTTCTAACATTCCTCTCCAAACAACTTTGAAATAACTCTTCAATGCAAATTTGAAAGTGACCTAGCCAACAAACAGTCAGGCTAAGACATTTTTCCAGCCTAAGGAAACAAGAGGTTGGCAGGAGAAGTTTGTGACACTGAGGTAGAAGCCTATTCAGAGCACATACACAGGTGGCAGCAATAGCTTTGGGACCTCTCAGCCCAGAGATGGTAAGGAAATCAGACTATGGGTCAGAAAGAGATTAAAAGAAACTATTTGCTGGCATTGGGTACAGCTGGCACTGATTGGCAACGCTATTACCCAACTTCTGGGTCACAGATTAAGGGCAGAGAGGAACACTGGGGGCTCAGTCACAAAGGAGCAGAGACCCTAGTCACAATTCCAAGGCAAAGAGAATATTAGCACTTGTGGCTGCAGGAGACCAGGGTCCTTTCTGGGTAAAAACCAGAATACAGACCAGGAGAACCTGGGGTCACACCCCATCATGTGTATCAAAAACTTGCAGACTCCCAGAAGTAGCCCTGAAAACACAAGTACAGAAAAGTCTGAAGCTTGGGACAGTTTCACTTCACTTCAAGGTAAGCAAAACCCAACTTTAATATAAAGTTAAAAGTCAATAAAGAGGCTGGAAAAATGATCAAGTAACAACAACAAAGTATTTGACCATGAAAAAGCTACTACAGTGTTAAGGAAGACCACAATACAAACTCAGAAGAAGACAACAATGTAAAAACAACTACAAGCAAAGACTTAAAGCAAAATGTAAATTGGACACAAGTCCAACATAAATTCTGAAGAGCTAAAGAAAGAAATAAAAGTGGTAGAAGAAAAGTTGGGAAAAGAAATGAGAGAAATGCAAGAAAATTATGAAAAGAGAATTAATACTTAGGTAAAAGATGAAAAAAAATACCAAAGAAAATAATACTTCAAAACCAAATCGACCTAATGGTTAAAAAAAAGGCACAAAAATTCACTAAAGAAAATAAGTAAAATGGAAAGCGAGGCACAAAATCTCACTGAAGAAAATAGTTCTTTAGGGGGCGGAGCCAAGATGGCGGAGTAGAAAGACTCACCTATGCTAGGTCTGAACCCACAGCCCATAGATTTCCTGTAAAAAGAACTCCTGACAAATTCTAGAACAGTGGAAGCCGCGCAGCAACACAGTGAAGG
>CM053770.1:657549296-657564324 GCA_028658325.1 Potorous gilbertii
CATCATCATCACCATCATCATCATCATCATCACCCTCATCATCATCATCATCATCATCACCATCATCATCATCATCATCATCACCATCATCATCATCATCATCACCCTCATCATCATCATCATCATCACCACCATCATCATCATCATCATCATCACCATCATCATCCTCATCATCACCCTCATCATCATCATCATCATCATCACCATCATCATCACCATCATCATCATCAACCATCATCATCATCATCATCATCATCACCATCATCACCATCATCATCATCATCATCATCATCATCATCATCACCATCATCATCACCATCATCATCATCATCATCATCACCATCATCATCATCATCACAGTAGCTGGACCAGCAGCAGCAGCAGCAGCAGAGGTAGCAGTACCATGACATAATAGAAAGAGGGACAATCTGAGATCAGAACCTGGATTCAAATCCCACCATTGCTCCTTATCAGCTGTGTGACCTTGGGCAAGTCATTTCCCTTCCTCTGAGTCTGCTTCCTCCTCTAACCTAGTAGGTAGATAAGATGAATGTAAGGTCTCTTCCACCTCCAAGTCTCTGAATCCTTTACTGAAGGAATATAACAAGCCTTGGTAGAAGCAGGAATGACTGGAAGCTTGCAGAATTGGACACTTAATTTAGCTAAAATACTTTCTCAGGAGTAACCAAAGGATCTACTTTCTCATTTCCTTTTCTCATCTGTAACTTACAACATCCATAACTTCCCTTCTTCCTTCCTCCTTGGAAAGTTGACAAGACTCACAAAGAGACTTTTCAGGCAAGGCTGCATCCAGTCTAACGAGCCCAACTCCAGCTAAATTAGAGGGCAGCGAGGTGCTGAAGTGGGTAGAGAGCCAGGGCTGGAGTCAGAAAGACTCACCCTCCTAAATTCAAATCTGGCCAGACACTTACCAACTGTGTGACCCTCGGGAAGTCACTTAGCCCTATTTGCCTCAGTTTCCTCATCTATAAAATGAACTGGAGAAGGAAATGGCAAATCACTCCAGTATCTTTAGCAAGAAAGCCTAAAATGGAATCCTGAAGAGTCAGACAGGACTGAAAACGACTGAGCATCAGCAACAGAGTTAAATCAGACAGACTGCTTTAAAATTTTTGCTTGTCATAGCATACATCCATGCGTTTCTTGTACTATTTTCAATTAAACTTTCCCCACAGGAACATAAAAAAACCATTCTTTTTCTATGCTTTTTTCTTTCACCTATGATGAAACCCATCTCTAAGGCTCTCCTGTAAGAGCCAGTCAAAATACCTTCAAGAGGAATTTAGAACCAGGCAAATTGGTGGAATTCTTACATAAAAATACACGTAGTGAGAGACAGTGTGGTATAGGGCAGACCCAAAGTCAGGAGAGAACTAAGTTCAAATTGGGTAGCTAGATGGGCTAGTAGATAGAGCATTGAACCTGGAGTTCTAAAGACCTGCATTTAAATCCAGCCTCAGATACCTAGTAGCCACATGAACCTGGGGAAATCATTAAAAACAAGACAAATAAACAGCAATAGCTGTCTGCCTCAGTTTCTCCTTTTATAAAATAGGGAGAGTAATAGCACAGGCCTTCTAGGACTCTGTTGTGAGGATAATATGTGTAAAGTGCTTTGCAAATGCTAAAGCACTAATTAAATATTGGAAAGTCACTTTTTTTCTGCCTCACTGGTAAAATGAGGTGAATATTTATGTACCTATTTATCCCTAAGAGTTGTTTAGAGGATGAATCAGGAGCGTGTGTTAGTCCTTAACTACTGAAGAAGACCATGCCATCAGAGAAATAATGATATGACTTACACTTGACTTTATTTTGAGTGAAGGAGGGTTGTTCAGGTCACCAGTCTCACTTCTCCTCCAGCGCTATCTGAATCCTATTCATCAGGATGGCCAGAGATGACCCAGGATGAGGCAATTGGGGTTAAGTGACTTGCCCAAGGTCACATAGCTGTCTGAGGTGAGATTTGAACTCAGGTCCTCCTGACTCCTGCACAGGTGCTCTGTCCACTGCACCAGCTAGCTGCCCCAGAGGATGAATAAATGAATGAAAAAATACTTACTAAGTGCTTGCTGTGTGCCAGCCATAATACCTGCCCTCAAAAAATGTAAAGAGATGTTGATCACAGGAGGGAGTTTTCATCTGGGGAGTCACAGAGATAGTGAGCTGATCCATAGGGCAATCAATGAACATACCCTTTCAAAAAGTAAGGGCGGTATGGATTTGATTGCTGCACTCAGAGCAATAGGTGAACAAACAAAGGTCTGGGGAATAGATAAGTTAATGCTTAGAGAAGTGGGGTGGACAGCTATATAGGAAGAAGGTGAGTATGGTCTGATTTGGAGTGTGGAGCCAACTAGACATCATGAACTAGGTAAGTTTGTCCTCAGTCGCTACTTGAAGCAGTTTGATTCCAAAGTAGGAGTTCCAAAAATAACTTTATTAACTTCCTCCGGCACTAGAGGAATGAACTGTGGAGGTTTTGCCAAGAGGACCTATGCAGAAAGTCATGCAGACCTGTAGCAAGGTGGCCTGGGGGGATAGCTGGATGGGATGTGGGATTGAAGCATGAAACTGAGCTCCAAATGGAGCAAATGAGATAATGGAACGGAAGCACTTGGCACAGTGAAAGTGTTAGGAAAACATCCGTTTGTATTATCAGAAAGTAAGTCCATAGCTAAAAAGAACCAGTAGAAAGTTTTCACACACCCTGAGGATCTTTCAGAAGGTGGTAATAGAGGGAATCCCACGTGGAGCTGAGAAGGAACAGGCCTTCTCAGTGGACTCTAGGTCTTTACCTGAGGCTTGTGATAGAGCTGACAGGAAATGGAACAGGGCTAAAGAAAGCCAAAGGAAAGAAATTTGGCCCTTTTTCTCAAGATAGAGTGAGCTCTGCCCCTTCTACAGGCAGTATAAAGAAAGGGGATGGAAAAAATAGGTATAATGGAGAGAAAAGAGAAGGGAATTTAAAAATTGAGAGGAAGAGTCAGAAATATGGCTAAAAAAGAGTATAAGTAAATAGATAACAAACAGAATTCTCTTCTTTCCCCAAAACAAACAAGTCCCTGCCTTCAAGGAGCATGTATTTTATAGACCATGGCCTATATCTACACAGAGTTCTTGTAAAATGAGGGGGTCAACTGCACTTTACCCATTTCACAAACTAAAAGAAGTTCATCTCAGACTGGACAGCACTGTGATCAAGCTGTAATTGGCATCAAAGGATATGGATTCAGATCCTTACATTCTGATTAACTTGTATGACCTTAGGCAACTCTCCTTAGATGTGAAGTGAGGGGGTGACTAGATGATCTCAAAGACCCCTTCCAGTTCTTGATATATGGTCTTTTTGGATTCACTCAAAGCGCCCCACTTGAGGACCTAGAAGGCCACATGTGGCCTCAAGGCTACAGGTTCCCCACCCCTTTCTTGGATGATAGCGGGTAAGGTGAAAAAGAGAACACAAGCTGAGGAACCATTACGTTCCTTCTTATGTCTGCCCATTAACAAAACTATCATGGCAAAACTCAGATGAGAATTTGAGGGAAAAAAACAAGGCAGAAATGGGTTCACCAATGAAGATATGGGTGGATCTAAATAAAAACTGAGATAAAATTGGAAGAAAAAAATCACCATCCTAAAATCACTTTCAAATACTTCCTGGGCTAACTCTTAACAATAGGTTATTCTCTTTTGGCAGAAATCTGTCACTTTACATCCAAGCAAGCACCCATGACCGGATGGTATAGAGTCAGACAGGCAGGACATGTCTGACTGATGCATCTGGACAGGAAATCTTAAATATGGTTTTCTTTTCTTGAAAAGAAAAAAGTAATCTCAACCACACGTGTTTTTACTTTCATTCTCAGCTTTCTGCTGTGAAAACACTGGACACGTTATTACAGGTCGAATTTCTCAAGAGAACGGTAGCGCTTTTGAAACATTCCAAGGGACCCATGAAATTCATACTGGAAAAGAGAGATTTAACTATTGTTTTTGTCTCCCGTGCTCTTTTGAAATAGATATTTATTTTTATACGTTTTGCCCCAAATAGACTAGGATGGTGTGTTTCCTCAAAGGGCAGGAAAGTGATGCCTGTTCCAGAAATAACTCAATGCTACTCCATCAGCAGGAACCTATTAGTGAGGGTGTCAAGTAAATCTTCTAGAGCCCCAGGTTAAGGATCACAGGACTTTAGGACTGAAAATAGCCTTAGACATTGGAGCACTCACTGAAATTACTTTTACTTGGATCTTGTTCTTCATTGGGATTGGGTAACGAGCAAATACACTTTTGGATCTGAAAACCCTGAGTTAGAGATTCATCAAATGATGCAGTTGGAAGAGACCTCAGAGCTTAGCTAGTCTTATTTAAGAGATGAGGAGAGCGATGCCAAGAGAGGTAAAATGACTTGCTTAAGATTATACAAAAAAGTGGGAGAACCAGGTTTTGACCTTGGGACACTTATACTCCAAATCCAATCTGCTTTCCACCATAATATCTAATTTTGTAATAATTTAAGTACTTTTAAACATCCTGCCTTTCCTCAGAAAAGCTCAGGGCATTTCCAAACATGTTCAGCTTGAAACTGTGTGAAAGCCTGAGGGTAAATATTTAACTACTAGGATGCACCTCCACCACTCCCCATCAATGTACCAGATCACATTTTTAAGTTTAACCACCACTAGTAATAGTTTCTCCCTTACTTTTTTAAGTCTAGAAAATCAATAAAACAATAAATCACATTTTCAAGGAGTAAAAATTCACACTGAAAATTTAAGTCAGTTCTGGAGGAGCTCTAGCTTGCCCCTGGGTAGAAGCTTCTCACAGGTAGACTCATTCTTATTTTGTAGATGGCAGAAAGATTGCCATGGCCACCCAGCTAAACTGCAAAGGGAATGGAATGCATCTGAAAATTCTTCATCTATTATTTTTCCACTTACCAGTCTCTTTTTAAATTAGTAATCTGTTATTTCTATTGAGTATATGACTACCCTTTCAGTCCCCTATATGAAGACTTGGAGTCATCATTGACTCTTTCCTTATTTCCAACATCTCCACATATTTAGTCAGTTACCAGGCTTTACATTTATTTCCACTAGCCTATTATTTCATTCTCTCTATACCCCAGGCCATCCCTCTAATTCAGCCCTCACCACCTCTCATCTAGACTATTATATCAACAGCCCTCTAGTTATACCTTGTACTTCCTGTCTAATCTCTTTCTGATCCATCCCGTGCACCATTGCCAAAATAAGTTTCCTGACACTCAGGTTCGACCACATCATTTGCTACTCAAAACTCTTCTCCTTATCTCTCACAGAATAAACTCCAAACTTCTCAGCTTGGCATTCAAAGTCTTTTGTCATCTGCTCCCAGTCTACCTTTCTAGATGTTTTATACTAGTCAGTGCAAGTATTAAGGTATTTACAGTGTTCCAGACATTGAAATAAGCCCTAGGGATACAAAAAAGGGCAAGAAGGTAGTCCCTACCCTCGAGGAACTCGTGTTCTCATGGTGGAGGCAATGTGTAAAAAACTGTACATATAAGATATATGGATGGAATGCATATATTGTGTGTATATACATATCTGTTTATATTTATGTATGTCATGATTGTGACTTGTTCTTCATTTTCGGAGAGGACTGTAACATCAAGGAGATGATGACATGACTTGCAATTGAATTTGATTTGAGTGAAGGAGGGTTGTGTAAAGTCACCAGCCTCACTCGCTCCTCCAGAGACATCTAGATCTAGTGGCCAGATATTGATCAGGATGACTGGAGATGGCCTTCATTTACATATGTAATATATTATAAAAAGAAGGTAATTTATATAAACATTTTTCTATATCAACCATAGAAAGTACATACTACAGGTATTATGAAGTCCAAGAGCAGGGTGGGATCATCTAAGAGCCATCTGGGTCTAGAGATTAGGAATATAATTTGGTCCCTTAGAAATTTACATGATAAAATATTTAATAAATATCTCTTTATAAAATATATACACATCAACATACATAAGTGCACACGTGTATGTATATTCATATGTGGGGCATCCCTACGCCTTAGTGCAATTTGAAGCTTTAATAAGTTCAGATGTACAAAGGCTATAAACTTAGAAAAGAAAATCATTTGAAAGTTTAGTTATTTAAATTGCATGTAAACATGTTATTTTATGAAATTTGAATAAAAATTTCAATTTTAACAAGATTTATGTATGCCATAGTTTCTGGATGATACTTGGTCAATAGAAGACATCCTCTTGCTGGACAACTTTGATCATATGTTCTATTTCCAACATACCTGAATCCAGTTTTTAAGGCTAGATCTGTACCCACTTCAACATTCTCTCTGTAGATATATAAATAGATGGATGGATGGATAGATAGACACAGACCAAAAGACAGATGAGAGGTGAATGGATAGATAGATATGATTTTATATACATATATATGTATATACCAATGCTTCTATTCTTAAGAAAGATATAGGAAGCAAGGACAGACTATACAAAGACCAAGAGAGGAGAATTGAAATGTTGACTAGGAAATAGCTAGGATATTAGCTAAGTTTGTATGTACAGTGAATCAATGCATGGGAGTGTGATATGAAATGTCTGGGGAAGTAGGCAGGAGTCAACTATGGAGGATTCAAAATGAGGTCCCTTTTAGCTCAAAAATCCATGATCCTGTGGTACTATTAAAAAAAAAAGAATGAGGAGTTTGTGGGTTATCCTCATGACTACAGGGAGCCATGGAGCTTTTTGAACTGGGGAATAAGGAAGACCTTTATTTGGGGAATACTAATCTGTCACCTCTGTGGACAACAGACTGGAAAGGGGGAAGAATGAAGACCCAGGACCAAATGAGAGGCTCTGTAATTCTAAAAAGTGAGAAGTTGACTGAAATACTACTTTAAACAATGGGAGAAAGTTTGATGAGATAGTAGCTGGCAGACCAGCCGGCTATATAGAGACTGGAGTTCATAGCCCGAGAGAGGCCCAATTTCAAAGGGCTAACTAGGGACTGACTTGGAGCCTGAGCAGGGGAAACCATATTGGCAAGCAAAAAGCTTTGTTTCATGGCTCTGGTTCATTTACTGAGATTCCTTCCACGTCAGGGAAGGGAATTGATTAACAGATGCTGATGTGAGCAGACCTGGCCAAAGCCATGAATCAAAGTAATTTGATGAAGGGGAACTGCAGGATCACTCCACGAAAAGAAGGGTGCTAGAGAAATGTCAACAAACCCAAGAGATACATGGAAATGACTGGGGAGAAGAGTGCAGGCTAGTCTGTGGTGGTGAGAGGTAGGTCTAATGAGTATCTCTGGGGAGGAGTCTTGTTTGGGAGGATCCAGGGTACCTTTAAGGATGTGACAGGATGGGCAGAATCAGTAGCAGCACCAAGGTTTATATGCACATTTCTGGATGTCACATTTTTGGGTAGTTTATGGATAAGCCAGAGGGTCCAGAGAAGGGAGATCAACATGGTCAAAGGTTTTAAGAGCATGCCCTAGAAGAATCAGTCGAAGGAATTAGAAATAAGAATACACTCTAATCTACTATTCCTCAGGCTAAATAGCCCCATACATGCGACCTTCAAATATTTAAAGGGCTATCAGGAAGCACTAGACTTAGTCTGTTTAATTCCAGAAGGCAGATAGGGGCCATGGGAGAAGGGAGAAAGTAAGTTTTAGAGAAAGTAAATTAGTGGCACAGTGGATATACTACCAGGCCTGGAGTCAAGAAGACCTGAGTTCAAATTCAGCCTCAGGCACTTACTAGCTGTATGACCTTGGGCAAGTCACTTAACCCTGTTTGCTTTAGTTCCTCCTCTGAAAAATCAGTTGGAAATGGCAAACTACTCCAATATTTTTGCCAAGAAAACTCCAAGTGGGGTCACTGCGAGTTGGACATGCTTGAACCATAACGAGGAAAACATCCTTAAAACAAGTCTATTATGACAGCTATATGCCATAGGGGATAGAACTGGACTGAGGAAGACTTGACCTTGAATCCAGCCTCAGACACTGGCTGTGTGGTCCTGGATAATCACGTTCAGTCTCAGTTTTCTCATCTTCAAAATGAGGCAAAAGAAAGCCATTATCTCCCAGAATTACTGTGACAAATGATATATATATATAAAACCACTTTACAAGCTTTAAATGATATATTATAATAATAATAAATGTTCTCATATAAAATATATAATTTATTGTTGTTTCTGCTGTTAACAAGTAGAGCTATTCCAAAGTAGGATGGGTTGCCTCCATTGGTAATAGTTTTCAAGGAATTACTGTATACCTACTTGACAGGTATACCTGAGATTAAGTGACTTGCCCAAGGTCACATAGTAAATGTATGCTAAGGTAGGACTTGAACCCAGATCTTCATGAGTTCATGATTACCATTCCAGGTACAAATTTGCCTCAGTCGTTTCTGAGATCACTGCTAATTCTCTAATTCTTTGCTTTGGTGATTCTCTGATTTGTGAAATCTAGGCTATTCCTATCATGTTGTACTGAGATTATGGAGATGGTAAATCAGGGCTTAACAACCTCTTGTGGCATTACTGAAATCCTTACCCTAGCCTGCTCTGCCCTCACTCAGGTACTGGCCACTCAGGTTTCCAGGGAGAAGGCAAGGACTGGGGAGAAGGGAAGCAGGAGAAAGGAGGAGAAATCCTTAAAAAGAAGTTAGAGGTTTTGAGAGTAAGGATCTTTGTTAGTAAAAGTTTTCTAGATGAGTAAAAGTTGTTTTTATGAGGTGGCAACCTTGGGAAACTCTGATCTCTAACTAAGTGTTCTTCAGTCTGGTGCATGGATTCAGGGTAAAAAGGAACCACATAAATCCAAATCCATGTACCATTCTTCTGGCATATATGATCCCTGGCACATGCTGATATTGCTCCTTGAGGAATCTCTTTGGGTGTGTGGAGTGCCTGAGACTGAACAGTAAAAGGTCAAATCCTCGCAGCACGTGCTGAGCCTGGCAAAGTATAATCCCAGAAGTCTTGGCTTTCTTTAGCTTTCTGGATGTCCTGATTGCCTTTTGGCTCATCTCAATACTGAATTTTCATTCCAGAGTCTATGTTCTTGGTCCCTGCCTCCCAGACTCTCTGATTGGACCCTTGGCCCAGACTCAGACCGCTGTGTTCCCTCTCTGTCTATTCTTGGCTCTGACTTTGGCCTAAATCATTCACCCTAACCCCTCCCCATGGACAGCTATCTCCTACTTGATGATGCCTTGGAAGTTAACCTTTGCCCTGGTCAATGCCAATTGAGTGGACACTTCAGTTATAGGGCAGGGGTCTGGTTTATTGGCCAGTAGCCCTGAGGACATATAAACTTAACCATTATTGGAAAGCCTTTTGTGAGTTTGCATAGGGCTGGTGAAAGGACCAAACCTAGGCATAATTATGACTTGTCATATAACTGTGATGGTTCCTTTTCTTCACTGTTTCTTTCTTCCCCTACAAACCTAGGTTCTCACCAGCAGCATGATATGGTGGAAAGAGTGAAGAATTTGGAGTACGAAACTCTAGGTGTAAATCCTGACTCTGCTTTATGTAAGTCACTTGAGTTTTGGGGGCCTCAGTTTTTCATTTAGAAAAAAGGAATGGACTAGAGGGACTCTAAGGTCCCTTTCAATTCTCTATCTATGCTTCTATAATGTTTTGTTCCCTCTGGCTATTTTTTCCCTAGGCAATGGCACAAGTTCTAGACTTTTACTTATTCTATCTCAGACTTCAATATTTGCCTGTCCTACATCCCCTTCCTTAGGAAACTTACTTGGTAACTGCTTAAGTAATTTAAGAAACTATTTGGAGCCCAGATGTTAATGGCTTAATTTTAGCTTAATGCTTTATTCCCAATAAATAACACTGGCATTTTGAGAAGGGCCTTTGATTCCTTAATTTAAGAGAGTGAATTGTGATGGAAATTTCAGACACCATAGCAGGCCTGAAAGAAGAAGACATTTTGATTAAAAGGAGGAGGCTTTTTATCTTAGTAGATAGGTATCTATCTGGAAGATTAGCCCTAGATGAGGGAATCAAGGTCACTCCATAGTAGATACTTAATAAATGCTTATTGGCAAAGAATTGGAAATTTAGGGGATACCCATCAATTGCTAAACAAGCTGTGGTATATGACTATGATGGGATATAATAGTGCTATAAGAAATGATGAGCAGGATGCTTTCAGAAAAACCTGGAAAGACTTACATGAACTGATGAAAAATGAAGTTGGTGGAACCAAGAGAACAATATACACAGTAGCAGCAGAATTTTAAGATGATCCACTGTGAATGGCTTAGCTCTTCTCAGCATTACAATCATCTAAGGCAGCTCTGAAGGACTTATGATGAAAAATACTATCCATCCCCACAGAAACAACTGATGGTTTCTGAATACAGATTGAAGAATACTTTTAAAATTTTTCTTTATTTTTCTTAGGATTTTTAAAAAATCTGTGTTTTCTTTTACAGCATGACTAATATGGAAATATGTTTTGCGTGACTACACACGTATATTCTATATCAAATTACTTGCCTTCTCAGTGAGGGGGGGGGAAGGAAGGGAGAGAATTTGGAACTCAAAGTTTTAAAAATGAGTGTTAAAAATTTTTTTTAAATGCCTGTTGACTGAATAACTCCGTTATAGATGAGTAATTAGTAGAAATTTTCCCCTCTAAACAGGTTCTGAAGGTTGTGCACTATGTATTTACAGATGACAGCTCAGTTAGTGACAGTTATCCTGAGCTTTTAAAAATATGTGGAGAACATAAGCTTCAAAAAATCCTACTCCCTATTTTTATAAAGCTCTTGGATCCCAATCTAGTACAACACTAGTCTTGCAAAGTCTGCAACCTGGAGGAGGAGAGGATTTGACTTCTGGTCTTTGTCCTTAAATCTACTGTAGTAACCAGATGGGGTGGTGCACACCTATAGTCTGTGTTACTGGGGCACTATAGGCTGGTGGACTGCTTGAGCTCAGGAGTTCTGAGTTGCAGTAGGGTTAAATGCTCACCTACTGGTCACACTCAAACTGGCATCAATATGGTGATCCCTGGGAGCTAGAGGGCACCAGACTGCTTTTTTTTATTGTTCAGTTGTTTCAGTTGTGTCCAACTCTTGGTGACCCTATATTTGAGGTTTTCTTGGCAGAGATACTAGAGTGATTTGCCATTTCCTTCTTTAGCTTATTTTACAGATGAGGAAACTGAGGCAAACAGGGTTAAGTGACTTGTTCAGAGTCACACAACTAGTAAATGTCTGAGGCCAGATTTAAACTTGGGTCTTCCTGACTCCAGACCCAGCACTCTATCCACTGTGCCACTTAACTGCCCCCTCTAGTATTATTAATTATAAAATATTATAAATTATATTTTATATTTAATATTAATAGAATATAATGTCATGTCCCCCTTACTTTAATTCTACTTCTCGAAAAACAAAAATATATTATAAATAATTGTATTGTTAATTATATATGACTATAGTTATATTAACCTATTAATTATATTACTATATTTGTAACATTGACATAATGTTATATAATTACATAGTATATTATTATAATTACATACTACATTCTCAATGTGTTATATATTATGTACGCACATGCACACTGACACAGTTCCTCATTTCACCAGGGCTAGAACTATAGGGTCTTACTCATAGACCCAGCCCCACTGTTGATTGACTGGAACAAATGTTTTAACCTGTGCTGTTTTCAACCTGAGCCTTAGATCTTGAGAAAGATGACTTTTTCTGCCCCACCTCACCTGGGTTACATGGGTTTATTTGATTTCATAGGGTCATAGATGCAGAGTTAGAAAGCACCTCATTGGGCATTAGTACAACCCTCTCATACTACTGATGAACAAACTCAGGTCTAGAGAAGTTGATTTGTCCAAGGTGACACAGGAAACAAATGGGAGAATCAGGCTTTAAATTAAAGTTTTTCTGCTGTAACTCATTGCCTCCCTGTAGATAGACTTTCTGGGAAATGCGTGCAAATTCTTTTACTGTAATATGCCAACTCAGTCCAAAGGCTTTGACTCCTTTTTCAAATTTGGAGAAGCCTTCCTTGGGAGATGATGAGCTGCAAAGTCGTCTGCAGAAGAGACTGAAGACCTTTCTAGCTTGGCAGCACAAATGGGATGGTTGTAGGGCTTGAGTAGGTATAGCTTTGTAGCAAGACCCAAGTCCAACAGAAATCTATTCTCCAGTGTTGGAGAATCAGTTGCTGGGTGATGTATAGAGTCACAAAACTTTACCAACCCCAAATCTGAGTTCTTCCTCTTCCCTGCTGTAGGATCAAATCACTTCCCTTTTCTGAGTCTCACTTTCCCCATCTGTAAAAATGTACCTTGACTATTTAGCACTTAAGGAGCAAATGAGTAAACAGGATGATATGGAAGCCTCCAAAGCTATGCAAGGGGGACATAACAATTGTCTTCAAGTATTTGAATAACTGTCACCTGGAAGAAGGATTAGAGTTGCAATACTTGGTCTGAGAGGGCTAATAAGTGGAAACAATGACTAGATAATGGGGCATCTCGGTGGCACAGTGGATAGAGCACTAGTTCTGGAATTAGGAGCACCTGAGTTCAAATCTAGCCTCAGAAACTTATTAGCTGTATGACTTTGGATCAGTCACTCAATCTTAATGGCCTCCAAAATGAAAAAAATTGGTTAGAGAAAAGTAAATTGTTGACCTGATGTGAGGAATTTTTTTTTAACAGTCACAGTTATCTCAAAGTGGGAGGGGTTTCCTCTGAAGGTTTCGCTCCCATAGAGGTCTTCAGTTAAAGTCTAGATGATCTGCTGAGTATGTTGCAGAGGGAATCCATGTATAGGTATGGATTGGATTAAATGGCCTCTAAGACCCTTTCCTTATCCTAGCATCTCTGATTCTGTGCAATGGAAGAATGATGGACTGAGTAGGAAGAGAATATTAAGTAGGGGTGAATGGAGAGCCATACACTCAGGTTTATAAAATCATTTTCATGAATATAAATAGGGTGGGACATAGGTAAGGAGTTCAGTTGGAAAAGATCTGTGAAGTTTTAAGTGTACTATAAGCTCATTAAGAACCAATACTGTGATATGGCAACCTGGAGAGACTGCATTGAGTAGAAGAATGTGCAGAACACTGGTCTCACTGCATTCTGTCTTGGTCAGACCACAGCTAGAGTAGTAAGTTTGTTTCTGGTAATCACATTTTATTTTTTTATTTAAATTTATTTAAGTTTTCAACAGTCATTTCCACAATATTTTGGTTTCCGAATTTTCTCCCCATCTCTCCCCTCCCCCCACCTCAAAATGCCAAGCATTCTAATTACCCCTATTACCAATCTACCCTACCTTCTAACATTCCTCCCTTTCCTTATCCCCATCTTCTCTTTTGTCCTGTAGGGCAAGATAACTTTCTATATCTCATTACCTGTATTTGTCATTTCCTAGTTGTGTGCAAGAACAATACTCAACAGTTGCTCCTAAAACTTTGAGTTCCAACTTCTCTTCCTCCCTCCCTCCCCACCTAACCCCTATGGCCATTTTACAAATGACTTCCATAATAGTCATGTTATATAAGACTAACTATATTTTCCTCCATCCTACCCTGCCCCCCATTTCTTCTGCTCTCTCTTTTGATCCTGTCCCTCCCCAAGAGTGTTGACTTCTAATTGTTCCCTCCTTCCATTGCCCTCCCTTCCATCATCCTCCCCACCCTGCTTATCCCCTTCTCCCCCACTTTCCTGTATTGTAGGATAGGTTTTCATAATAAAATGAGTGTGCATTTTATTTCTTCCTTTAGTTGAATGTGATGAAGGTAAGGTTCCTGTTTTTTCTCTCACCTCCTCACTTTTTCCCTCCACTGAAGTCTTTTACTTGCCTCTTTTCTGAGAGATGATTTGCCCCATTCCTTTTCTCCCTTTCTTCTCCCAATACATTTCTCTCACCTCTTAATTTCATTTTTTCAAGATATGATCCCATCCTATTCAATTCACCCTGTGCTCTCTCTCTCTCTGACTGTGTGTGTGTGTGCAATGCCACCAACTACCCAGATAATGACAAAAGTTTCATGAGTTACAAATATTGTCTTTCCATGTAGGAATGTAAACAATTCAACTTTAGTAAGTCCCTTATGTTGTCTCTTTGCTGTTTACCTTTTCATACTTCTCTAGATTCTTGTGTTTGAAAGTCAAATTTTCTTTTCAGCTCTGGTCTTTTCATCAAGAATGTTTTAAAGTCCTCAATTTCATTGAAAGACCATTTTTACCCTTGAAGTATTATACTCTGGGTAGATGATTCTTGGTTTTAGTCCTAGTTCCTTTGATTTCTGGAATATCATATTCTATGCCCTTCGATCTCTTAATGTAGAAGCTGCTAGATCTTGTGTTATCCTGATTGTATTTCCATAATACTTGAATTGTTTCTTTCTAGCTGTTTGCAATATTTTCTCCTTGACCTGGGAACTCTGGAATTTGGCCACAATATTCCTAGGAGTTTCTTTTTTTTGGATCTCTTTCAGGAGGCGATTGGAGGATTTTTTCAATATTTATTTTGCCATCTGGTTCTAGAATATCAGGGCAGTTTTCCTTGATAATTTCATGAAAGATGATGTCTAGGCTCTTTTTTTGATCATGGCTTTCAGGTAGTCCTATAATTTTTAAATTGTCTCTCCTGGATCTTTTTTCAAGTCAATTGTTTTTCCTATGAGATATTTCACATTCTCTTCCATTTTTTCATTCTTTTGGTTTTGTTTTGTGATTTCTTGGTTTCTCATGAAGTCATTAGCCTTCATCTGTTCCATTCTAATTTTTAAAGAACAATTTTCTTCAGTGAGCTTTTGAACATCCTTTTCCATTTGGCTAATTCTGCTTTTTAAAGCATTCTTCTCCTCATTGACTTTTTGGACCTCTTTTGCCAATTGAATTAGCCTATTTTTCAAGGTGTTATTTTCTTCAGCATTTTTTGGGTCTCCTTTAGCAAG
>CM053770.1:657570653-657602062 GCA_028658325.1 Potorous gilbertii
GAAGGAATAAAATGCACACTCATTTTGGTATGAAAACCTATCCTACAATACAAGAAAGTAAGGGAGAAGGGGATAAGCAGGGTAGGGGGGATGATGGAAAGGAAGGCAATGGGAGGAGGGAGCAATTTGAAGTCAACACCCGGGAAGGGACAGGATCAAAAGAGAGAATAGAAGCAATGGGAGCAGGATAGGATGGAGAGAAATATAGTTAGTCTTACACAACATGACTATTATGGAAATCATTTGCAAAACTACACAGATATGGCCTATATTGAATTGCTTGCTTCCCAAAGGGACTGGGTGGGGAGGGAGGGATGAAGAGAAGTTGGAAGTCCAAGTTTTAGGAACAACTGTCAAGTATTGTTCTTACTATTAGGAAATAAGAAATACAGATATAGGGGTATAGAAAGTTATCTGTCCCTACAGGACAAAAGAGAAGATGGGGGCAAGGGAAGAGAGGGATGTTAGAAGAGATGGCAGATCACTGATAGGGGCAATTAGAATGCTCAGTGTCTTGGGATGGGGAAGAAGAGAAATGAGAAGAAAATTTGGAACCCAATATTTTGTGAAAATGAATGTAAAAAGTTAAATAAATTTTAAAAACCATATGAACAAATAATATTTTAGCCAAAAAATCAAATCCCCAGATCCAAAGTGCCATTAGAATCATAGTCCTCCTTCCACATATGTTTTTGGAATACCAAAGATCACAGAATTGTAGAGTTGGAAGAAATCTCAACAGCTATTCATTCCAACCCTTATCTGTAAGGGAATCTCAATGTACATAGAGGTGTGTATGTGAATATATCAATCAGTAAACATTCATGAAGTGCCCACTTTGTGCCAGGCATTTTGTTAGTCATTGGGGATACAAAAAAAGGCAAAAGACCATCCTTTCCCTCCAGGAGCAAAATATATACAACATATAAAAATAAATACAGGAAAATTAGGGGAATGGGAAGGCTAGCAGTGGTTGTTGTTGTTGATGTTTAGTGTCCAACTCTTTGTGACCCCTTTTGGTGTTTTCTTGGCAAAGATACTGGAGTACCTTGCCATTTCCTTCTCCAGTTCATTTTACAGATGAGGTGAGGGAATCATGAAAGATTTTATGTAAAAATAGTCCTTGATATAGGTTTTAATTGATAAAAGGAATTGATTCTAAGAGGCACAAGTGAAGAAAATATATATTTCAAGCATGAGGGACAGTTGGCATAAACACATGGAGATGGGAGATGGGTGTGATTACATGTAAAGAAAATCAAGAAAGCTTGTTTGGTTGGACTGTTAAGCATGGGAAGGGGAGTAATATAATACTGGAATGATAGGTTGGGACTAGGTTGTGTATAGAACATACATATTTGCTATTTTATCTAATACCCCCCAAAATTAAAAAAAAAACTATACCTGAATTACTTAACCAAATGTGCAGTTTTTATAGAATCAGACAATTTCATTCATTCAGTTGTTCATTCATTCATTTGATTTATTTAATTGAATGAGATATTTGATGGAGTATTTGATTAACTTTCTTTTGATTTGGTAGTTGATAATTGCCATGTGGTGCACTTTTCAAAGCTTTACCCCTTAAATTTTTGTTGATCTCTTTTGTTTTTATGTTCCCATCATTTCCAAATTTGTCCCTCCTACCTACACATCTGAAATAGTCATACCCAAAAACAAAGAATACAAATGAAAGAACAAAGTAGTTTAATAAAAAATCAACCAACATGTCATTTGAGGTCTGCCATTTTCAGTATCCATATTTTCCCACCTCTGCAAAGAAGAAAATGAGGTATATTTTCTCTTCCTTTTCAGGGCCAGATTTGGTTTGCTACATAATGTTTAAGGATATTTCTTGTTATTGTTTATATATTATATATATTTTTTCCTGGTTCTGCTCATTTCACTTTGCATCGGTTCATTTGTTTTTTTCTATTCTGTTCATCTATTCATTTTTTTTACAGTGCAGTAATATTCTATTACAATAACTTACCATAATTTCCTTAGCTCCTTTACAATTAATGGTAGTCAATTTTGAAACCTTGACTCTCATTCACTTTTCTGACATATACAAACATTAGATTGTAGTCTAAGGGAAATTGAAACAGATCAATTGTACAAACAGTCCAATAATTTATCAAGAAACCTATGAATGCCAGGTTCCTTTAAGAGTTAAAATTCTCCTAATCCACTCAATTAAATATGCTATTTATTATTTTGTATGTAGTCTTTATAATAATTTTGGCAACTTTAAACACATTCCTCTTGATGATGCTGGAAAGACTCAAATCTGAGTAAGTTCTACAAATGTACATTTGTAGATCAAATGGAAACTAGCAAACTTCACCCTCCTACTCCCATTCCATCAATTATTTATTTGCACAATTGTTCCAGTTCTGATCATCTAATGGAAATGGGCCATAATTGAGTTATCCTGAGATTTTCTAGTGGGTGATGGCATCCCTCAGACATTCATCTTGCCCACAGACATGCTAAACTTGGAATGATGCCTAAACACAAAATATAGAAAGAGAAATCAGCCCAAGCTGGGGCCTTTTAGATCTGTAGTCATTCTTTCTAATATATTCCATGGCTCCTGGTAACAAATTACTTCAGGTGGAGGGAAACCCATGGAAACTTGGTTTCTTAAAGATGAGCGGATACTCCAGAGATACATGAAGGCTGAGTTTATGAGTCATGCGACCTTGGTCATCAGATGAGCCTGTGCTGTCTTGACATTGAAGGGCATCTCATCTGGAAAAGTTAATTTCACTTTTTCCCAGTTTTGCCTTTGAAAGGGATACAATTTTGAAAATCATCTAAATATTTCAGTCTTTTCTTATGCACATAGTCTTTGCCCACTTTTTTATATAGTTATAGAATATTGGAAGGGAACTCAGGGGTACTCTAGACCATCCCTATTCAAATCATAATCACCTTCTATAACATCTCTGAGGAGTCATTAAGACCCTGCATAAAGACCTCCAGTCTTAACAGTATAGACTAATCATATGGTAAATACAGATATATGACATCTCTTGTGTTTTATTCATGGTCCCAAGTAATCCAATATGTTATGATGCATACAACTTAATTATTTCTTCCTTGGTGGGAATGTCAGAGGACATTTTGGTGGTACATATGTATGATAAATGTTGGTAACACTCAACATCTTCAGGAATGGAAATCTCTAGTGATTCATAATCATTTATGATGTTTTTTTTTCTGGTATGACCAATAGCCCAAGACTTCCCCAAACTGTTGGTTTATGTAGCCCAACTTCAGTATTTGTTACTCACCCAGAAGAAAACTCCCACTTTGTTGCATGTTAACCTCAATCAGTATTCTTTGGAAAAAATCTCAGAATATGCTCTATATCTAGATTCCACAAGTGATTATAAAAAAGATTCCCCAGATTCTGTCTAAGCATTCAAGGTAAAAAAACAGTATCAGGTACAAGGCAATCTTTATTTTGCTCCAAAGACAATGCAAAAAACCTAAAGGACTCATGGGAACTCAAAAGCAAATTAATTAATTTAGTTGGGAAACTCTTTAGATAAAGCCACGGTCAACTAACGACATTTTTTTTTAAATTTAAGAGGTTTATTATTTTCTTTAAAATGAAACATATTTTGAGTTACAATGGCCACAAAAATAATGTTTTCATAACGTTTGGTCCCTAGAGAATTATATGGTTATATTTTGAAAAATCATTCAAAAAATCTCCTTCAAAAGAAAGTTCTGAACTTTCAGAAAAATTTGACACTAAAAGATTTTGAAGTGATGCAAACTATACCCTTTTTGATAAGAAGGGCAAGGAATACATCTGAAAGGGCATAGAAAATAAATAATAAATGTATACACACATACATGCTGTTGTTGTTCAGTCATTTTTCAGTTGTGTCTTATTTTCTTTGTAAAGATACTGGAGTAGTTTGCTATTTTTAATTTCAGCTCATTTTACAGAGGAGGAAACTGAAGCTAACAGGAGTTAAGTGACTTATCCAGGGTCACACAACTAGTACATGTCTGATGCCAGATTTTAACTCAGAAGGAGGAGTCTTCTAACTCCAGACCCAACATTCTATCTACTGTGCCATCTAGCCACCCATATGTATATATGCATGTACCAAGTAAATGGCACAGAAGAGACAGTAGATAGAGCATTAGACCCAGAGTAAGTAAAACTTGAGTTCAGATCCAGCTTCAGATAGTTATTAGATTTGTGAATTTTGGCAAAACACAATTTCTGTCTGTCTCAGTTTCTGAATTTATTAAATAGGTATGATTGTTTATTTCCTAATTTAAAATAGATATCATTAAATTAAATAGGTATAATGATAGCTCCTACCTCCCAGGGTTGTTGTGAGGATAAAATGAGATAATATTTATTAAATGATTTGCAAATCTTGAAATGTCATATAAATGCTAGATATTATTAGTGATCATCATCATCCTCATCATCACCACCATCATCATCACCATCATCATCATCACCACCACCACCACCACCACCATCACCATCACCATCATCATCATCCTCATCATCACCACCACCATCACCACCACCATCATCATCACCATCACCACCACCACAACCACCATCATAATCACCACCACCACCACCACCATCACCATCACCATCATCATCATCCTCATCATCACCACTACCATCATCACCACCATCATCATCATCATCACCACCATCACCATCATCATCACCCTTATCATCACCACCACCATCACCACCACCATCATTATCACCATCACCACCATCACCACCACCACTGCCATCATCACCACCACCATCATCATTATCAACACCAATACTACCATTATCACCAACACTAAAAGCTTAAATCTACCAGTTCTCTAGTTTGGTAGATCTAATAACTGGGAATATTTTTCTGACATCAAACCAACATTTGCTATATGGTAACTTCCACCCATTGTTCTCAATTGTTCCCTTGGGATGTTTCCTAATATTGCTCTTTCAACTGCTGAGACAAGACTTCATCATTCATGTGCTGGAGCCAGTTAAACCAACTTGTGAGAAGTGATTGCTATATTTCAGGGTGAGCTTTTGTGTCACAGAAATGAGCAAATGCTACAAATCATGACTTAATTAATTGGTTTTTGTTTGACTAGGTTTAGGAAAGTGATGAAGAAAATGTTAATAATACAGATTTCACTTAAAAGTTTGTCCCATTTCCCCAGAAATACAATTATCAAACATTCACCAGGGACTGTACCATGTCCTGTAGACTTCTTCTTCAGACTAACTGTTCCCATTTCCTTTACTAAATCTATGTGTGACCCTGCCTCTAGTCTCATTATTCTAGTGACTTTTCTCTGGATACTCCAGCTTGTAAGCATTCTTCTTAAAATTTGGTGCCTAGAACTGAAAAGGATACTCTAAATATGGTTTGATCAGGGCAGACTACAGCAGGACCATTGTCTGTCTTAGACTGGACACCATGCATCCATCTTTTAATTCAGGCTGAAATTAACTGTTTTTCTTTGTCAGGTCATACCATTGATTTATGATTTGTTATACGTTCTAGTTCACAAAACCCCCCAGATCTTTTCCCCTGGCTCTAGTGCTTAGCCATGCCTCCACAATCCCAAACTTTGAAATTGAGCATTTGAACCCAAGTGTAAAACTTTATATTTATCCCTATCAAATTTTGCCTCAATATATTGGAACAAATATTTTAGTCCATTAGAGATATTTTTAATCCTAGCTCTTCTAACATGTTAGCTATCCCTCTCATCTTTGTTCCATCTGATGTTGTGTATGTCAAAACCTTCTTCCAAGTCATCAATGAATGTGGTATATTCTAGAGGGGACCTTCCACCAAGCTAACATTGAGCATCCATCTGGGTGGCACAGTAGAGAAAGTGTCAGATCTGGAGGCAGGAGGACTTATCTTCCTAACTTCAAATCTGGTCTTAAACACTTTCTAGCTCCATGACCCTGGGCTAGGCATTTAACTCTGTTTGCCTCAGTTTCTCATCTGTAAATTGAGCTGGGGAAAAAATGGCAAGCCACTCTAGTAACTTTGGCAAGAAAACCTAAATGGCATCATGAAGAGTGGGACATGAAGGGTGGACTAGAGATTTCCATAATGTCTTCCAACTTTAAATGTATAATCCTGTTAACTTACAAACCAAGTAAGATGGTCCTTCTGATCCAACAGTATTCCCTTTTTTTTTTTTTGCCAAAGCAATCCAGGCTTGACTTTCTTACTCTGGAAAAAAGATTCATGGTTCTCAGAATCAGTTAAAACTAGAAGAGATCTTAGAGACCATCTTGTCCCATTCCCCTTACGTCACAAATGAGAACCTCTGAGGCTGAAAGTGGTTAAATGACTTGTCCAGGGTCATATAGAGAGTAAGTGCCAACAGCAGTATTTGAACACCTTGTACTAAGGGTTAATCATTCTTAGACTATAAGATCCTTGAGGGCAGCAACTGGTTTTTCCTTTTTTAAAATATATCTTTAGTATACTTTATTACTGGCACATAGAAGACATTTAATAAATCTTTATTGACTGATTATGCAGCAATTCTTCTACCTAGTAATATTATTTCAAATTATAGAGATTTAGATTTTATAGGTCATGATATTATTGAAATAGAGCTGGAAGTAACCTTCAGAGGACATTGAATCCAGTCTCTTCATTTTATAGATGTGGAAACGGACCTAGAAAGATTAAATGTCTTTTCCAATATCCAATATTTCCAGTATCCCATCAGAGCTTGGATTCAAGTCTAGATCCCTTGGTTCCTGATCTAATATTTTTTCTACTATATTGTTAATACCTGTCAAGGAGTACCTTTGGGTAGTCTGTCTAGAAATCAAATGAAGTACTTATGTCAGTTTTCTACTGTAATCAAAGATAGCATCTTCCTTCATTTTATTCTCTAAACTTCATATCCTGTCATCTCTAGCTCATGGGATAAAATGTTTAATGAATAGTTATTTCCTCAAAAAAAGCAACAACCTTCTCAGCAATCATCTAGGGACTTGCTTCAAAGGTATCAGTGACCAAATGAGTTAGATTTATTTTTGACTAAACCACATTAAAAGGGAACCCTGCAAATTAAGGTAGGTAGTGTTAGATGAGATCAAAAGGACACTGGATTATGGTTTGTAAACTTCTTTTCCTCTAAACTACATGTTGTTTTGGTAAAGACTAAGTCATTAGATTGCCCTTTTCCAAGTCACCAATCTCTTCATATAAATTACGCTAAACCATATTGGTGAGCTTGAAATAGAAATATAATGTGACTGGCTTGTATGACAGTGCCTGTGATTATGTGTCTCACATGATACGGAACTCAGGGTGTCCTTCATTTATTGGATGGAAATTCAGAATTGGCTGGGAGTAATGAATATTTGAACGAGACTTTGTTAATGGAACATCTAACATCTTTAAAGCCCTTTTGTGACTCTTAAATGCAGTGAGATTGACCCATGTCCTAATTTCTCAGTTGAATTAATGCTCTCAGTTGTCATCAAATAATAATATTAGTACCTTATAATTTCTTGGTATCTGTAAATTTTTCAGAGATGAACACTCAAGCATGAGATCTAGGTAGTCTGGTCTGCAGCTATTTCTTATTAGCAATCCCTATCTAAGCAATGTGACCAGCTAAGTACTGTTCTTCTGACTCCCACTTATCCCTGATAGACAGAAAAACACAGACCAGAAACTCCATCCTACCTCTGTGTTTTAACTCAAAGGTTTCTATTCTTCCAATAACACAAAGATAAGATCCATGAATGGTATTGTTTAAAGACCAGAATCTCCTCTTATTGTCCTTGTCTCATTCCATAGGCACCAAAGTTATTGGTGATCTCTCTCTTAAAACTACTTTCTATGTACTTTATAATTATTTAACTATGTTCATGTTATATTTCTTAAATAGAACATAAGCTTGTCGAGGACAGTGAATCTTTTCCATTTTGTTTCTGCATTTCTTCCTAAGGTCCAACAACCATGGTAGCCACTAATAAATGTAGGCTAATCAATGTTTATGGTAGCCTAATGAAATCACGTTGAATAAAATTGTTTAATTGAATTTTTTATTTTTTAGCCAATCAATAGATTTTCATAGATCCATCCAGCCTTTCTGCCAAGTATCTCTTATAACTAATATCCACTTTACAAATCTGCTGGAGAGGAGAGATAAATGGAAGCTACAATGAGTTCCCTGATCCTTAAGAATACCACTGAAGCTGTGGTTTCCTTAATATGGAGATTCCCTCCAAAAATGTCAATAGCAGCTCATCCATGTCTGTTTAGCTTGTGTGATGCTTGATCATATACCCCCATAAATTAACCACAGAAGATCTAACCAACCTGACAATACCCTCACTTATATTCTCTTAATGTTCTATGGCTACCAAAAGAATATCCAGGCTTTTTATCAGTTATTACTCACTTTCAGCATGAGCTTGGTCCATCTTTTTTTCCTGGTTATCCATTGCTTTGTGAAGTTCTTTCTACATCACTGTTCTTGTATAATTCCTTAGTTGTGTATTATGTATCCTGCTTGTACCCACCATCTGCTACTCCATTGTCCTTTGGTTCACTCTTAACTTATATTGATTTGGATGTTTTGTACTAATTCCAAGGTTTATAATCATACATCATCAAAAGAATACTGGTCACTTTGCCCCTAAAATTTCATCACAAAATTTGGGAATTACAATTGACCTCAGTGGACATCTAGTCTCACTATATACTAAAGGAGCTTCTCCTACAACATACTCAACAAAGTAGACATCCACTTCTCCTACAACATACTCAACAAAGTAGACAGGATCAGAGCTAGAGAAAAAATTGTCCTGTCAGGATGACTTAACGTGAAGGAGTATTAGACAGAGAAGAGAGGGAAGGAAACATACTCTCTCTTGATGAGGAAGGCCTGAATTCTCTAAGGAAGAAGAAAATACTTGTTCCCTAGGAATGATAATGAAGAGCCACAAAAGCTATCAGGTGAGATATGATCTGGTAAGAGTCAGTGGAAGAAGAGTACTTGTGATGCCCTCACTAATGCAGAGGATAGAGAGGTACCAATTTGTCAACCTGATGATGATAGATTTGTTTTCTTTCCAGGGCATGTATCCAAGATATAATGGGAAATTTCCTGAGACCTATTAATGGGTGTGTGTGTGTGTGTGTGTGTGTGTGTGTGTGTGTGTACCCACTTTTGAGGATTCACATAGTTGCAAATGATACTTCCTGAGGGAAACTAAAATCTATTGCCAACAATTATACAATTTCAGGCAGGAAATGAAAGATTATAGGGATTCATTGAAGTGAAAGAATGCAGAAGATAAACATTGATTTAGGAAGTGAACAACTTGTGTCTGAAAGTTTTGTCTGAGAAGGGGAAGTAGACTTCTGGAATTGAGATTAAAATATAGTCATGATATTTTCCTGGCCATGTGTGGAGTTTTCTCATCAAAGGCTGGTAAGAATGTACTTGCTGCATGTCCTACAAATCCCATCCAAAGGGCTTTAAATAAAGAAGGATGGAGGAAGGAGAAAACTGCTTGTATATATTCACTCAAATTCAGCACCATAGAGAGTACGTACAGTAGAAGTTGAGATCCCCCGATGTTCACAAGGGACAAAAAATAACATCATAATTAACAGCCAACCTTTATATGGTGCTTTAAGATTTGCAAAATGCTTTATAAATATTATCTTAGCTGGTCCTCACAAAACTCCTAAGAGGTGGATGGCATTATTGTTCTCAGTTTATGGATGGATGAAGAAACTGAAGCAGACAGAGGTCAAGTGACTTGCTCAGGCTTCCACATCCAATAAGCATCTAAGACCACTTCCTGGTTCTAGACCCAAAGCTTTATCTACTACATCACTTAGCCAGATTTCTATCCTAAATGCCTAATGTCTATGTAACAAACAAAACTAAGTAGAGGTATTAACACACAAAAGCAAATTTGACCTTAGGGTTTTGCACTGAGACTTGATAGGATGAAACTCATGACTGGACTGTGGCCCTGGGGGAGTTGTAATTTATTCAAAAGGTACAGGATGAGTAAAGGGGGCAATGGATAAGATTATATATTAATAAAATATGCTTATGTGGCAAAATATAGGGGGAAAATAACAGAAAACATTTGGGTGAATGTTAGAGAAAGAAACAGAAGGGATTTTATGATTGAAATACACTATAGACTGCCCAGACAGAAAGGGGAGATTGATAAAGAGTTTAGGAAACATCACAAGTCAGGCAAAGAGTCATGATGTAGTAGTAATGGAAGATATAAATTATTTAGACATCTGCTAGAGTTCACTCTGTTCCTAAAGCAGTGTAGCTAATAACTTCTTGACTTAGCTCAATGATAATTTCATCCTTCATACTTCAGGGCAAGTCAGCTCAGGGGAATGGGAGACAAAAGGAAACAACTCCATTGAGGAAAAAAGTAAGAATCATCCAAATGTATATGCATAGAGAATTAAGCAGTCAACTTAGATTTTTAAAAAGAAATATACAGAAGATATAAGCAAGACTCAAATATAAAAGTATGACGAAGTCCTATATATTGTGAAGCTCAGAATGAGCTGAATCTAGTGAGGGAAAAAAGGAAACAAAAAAGGAAATAAAAGATAACAAAATCAATTTCTGACTCTGACACTTAGAATTGGAGTAATATTTACCAAGTCACTTAATTTCATCTTTAAAATAAGGAGGTTCAGTTAAAGAAATTCTAAGTCCCTTTCAGTTATAACTCCTTGATTCCTATGAAATATATGACCAGAAAAGAAGGTGGAGTGGTCACATGTTAAGAACAAGGGATAAGAAATGGAGAGCCTGTGCAGTTCAGTGGTATGCACACAGTATCCAAAGATCTAGAAGCAGGTGCCCAGCACACTGGCTGGACACCTGTGTAAGATTCACAAGAACACATGGGCCAAAGTTGTACATGACAAGAGGGCATATGTGCATAATCTGTATCATTGGACAATAGTATCCATATCAGTGCAATCACAGATCCATTGGTTTATTGAAGCATTAATCAGTCTATCAATCTTGTGATTTAATGGAATGACTTCTCTCTCTCTTTCTCTCTCTCTTTCCCCTTTTCTCTCTGCCTCAGTTTTTCTTTCTTTTTCTGTCTCAGTTCTGTCTTTGTGTCCCTGACTCTGTCTCTTTCTCACCTCTATAAAAATGTGGATACTTGTTCAGGTCAAAGTCAATGTCAAATACCAGCTGCTCTCTGAAATTACTACAATAGAAACATGATAGACAGCTCTCACCAACTCCCTTGAGAGCAGAATTGCAATTCTTTCTATGAACATCCCTGAGAATGATTGCCAGGTATGGGGAACAGACAGAATTGGAGAGGCTTCTTCCAATGGGTTAGGGTTAATTCCTTGGATCTGACTGAGGTTTGAAAGTAGCAACTCAACTTAGATGTCTTCTACCTTGCCTCCCCTACCTACAATCAGAACTTCAAAGCAGATACAAGAATATTTCAGGCTGACAAGCTGTTACCCCATTCACTGAGAAGCACTCAATGTAAAAACATAAATCATTGACAAATAAACTTCCATCACACGTTGTAAGCCCATTTTCTTTTTTAGCGCCTAGTATGTTCTAGGCTACATCTGAAGCCTTTGGTAATCAGTTCACTATAGGATTTCAGGCAAGAAGTATGTTTTTACGTTTTAACATGTGAAGGCTTACTAGCTGGAGTTTCCTGAAGCCAGGTCATATATCCAGCTCATTGCTCCTTGGTGACTAGTCTTCTCTGTGCAGCCCATATTTTACAGATTCTGACGCCTAAGAATGAACTAACCCTCTCAAGGGCTTCACTGATGGTATCCTCAACTAGCCACTTTTGGCAGAGGAGTCAGAGCTCAACTGCTCACTGCTAAGGTCTCCAGCAGCCTTTAAATAAAGCAACTGGAGCCTCATTTTTTTTCCCAGAAGGCTCCCAGGTTAAAAGCTGCACTCCTAGGTGACCATATGCCAGGAGAACTTTCTAGGTTGTTCCATACAAATCAAGAGTCTGTGTGCCAAGCTGACTACCATTAAACCTGCCCTGCTTTATATCAGACTTTCCAAATTCAAGTGTTGGCTCTCAGATTGAACTTTATTGGTGGGGTCATCTTGAAAACTTTTTTTTTCCTTTCCCTATCGAAGGCCAGTTGGAAAGTTTACGGGAAATGTTATCCAATTAAGAATGGTAAGCAAAGGAAACCTCCCAGTTTCATGGCCCGAGCATTTCATTTTTACTGAGTAAATGGGTGTTCTGCACTCAGTCAGACGGGAAATGGATCTGTCTTAAAAGTGTTAATGACAGAACACATGGTAAACATTAGCTATAAACTCCAAACAGTTCTGAAGTTATAAACATCGCCTCCATCCCTGCTCACTTATTTTTCCACGATGCTCTGCTGTCTTTGGAATCATCTGGTGATTCTGGGACATGCTATTTTACTTGAAAGGAGGGATTTCTTTTCCAAAAAGTCTATCTAAGAAAAGCTGTCTACTGGCTTCCTTTCATAGATATTTTACTCCCAGTGGCTTGTGTCATGTCTTGCCCAGGGCCTGGGCAATAGGAAGCATATGGGAGAAGTTATAGAAAAATCACGAGTCATAGGATAAAGGGAAACTCCAGGCGTGGTCCTGACAGGGGCAGTAGGTAAACTGAAATCACCATGAACTATGTCAGGGGGCGTACTTTCAGGGCCCTGAGCTGAGCCAGCTCACCCAGAGAATACAAAAGTCATTCACTGAGCCTTGGGTACCAGATCTTCTTTCTTCTTTCTATCCCATCAATATCATTTTACAGAGAATGGATCTCTAGAGGCTGGTGACCTCTAACTGCTAAAGAAGAGGCAGAGAAAATGGCAGAAGAGACAATAACCCAACTGAACTTTCCCAGTATTCCCCTCCAAATTTTAAAATAATGTCTGAAGTTGGATTCTGGAGTGGAAGAGCTAATACAAGTTCAGAATGAGACAATAATCCAGGCTACAACAACTTAGGAGATCAGCAAGACACCATGGTGTGGACCAGCCCAATCATATGGGGTAGCAACACCAGCAGTGAGCCTTTCAGGCAGCTGTGATGATGGCATTAAGAGCTTCAGGAGCTGTTAGCTAAGAGATAGTTAAGGAATCAGACAGGTGGTCAGGAGGAGATTATAGAGGACCCTGAGATGACAATCAGAACAGGATTGGGAGCTGATGGACAATATTATTACCCATATACAGTTTTGGGTTGCAGTTCCAGGGCAGAGAAGAATACTAGCCTTTGTGGCTGCAAGAGATCATAGATCCTGGTCACAGTTCCAAGGCAGAGAGTAGCACTAGCACTTGTGACTACAGGGGAGCAGAGGCCCTTCCTGGGTAAAGAGCAGAGTACAGATCAGGAAAACAGTGACAACACCTCTCCTCAGATCACATCATATTGGAAGCATCAAAAAATTGCAGACCCCCAAAACTAGCTCTGAAAACAGCAGCATGAAAAAACTTGAAGCTTAAGACAATGCCTCCTTATCCTCAGATGAGAAGACTCCAATTTTAACATAAAGTTCAAACCGAGCAAACAACCAAAAAAGTAATTGGGTCACTAAAAAAGTTACTATGGTGGCAGGGAAGGTCAGGGCACAAACTCAAAAGAAGACAACAATGTGAAATACCTACAAGCAAAGTCTTAAAGAACAATGCTCACTGTACTGAAGGCCAACAAGAATTCCTGGAAGCATTAAAGAAAGAGGTAAGAACGATAAAGGAAAAATTGGGAAAAGAAATGAGGGTGATGCAAGAAAATTATGAAAAGAGAATTAACAGCTTGGTAAAAGAGGCACAAAAATACTAAAGAAAATAACACCCTAAAAAAAGAATTGGACAAATGGAAAAAGAGGTATAAAAATTCACTTAAGAAAAGAACTACTTAAAGAAGGAAAATTGGCTAAATGGAAAAAGTGTTGCAAAAATTTACTGAAGAAATTCATAACTACTGCTTTTTTAAGCAGAATTGGTTAAATCATAAAAGGGGTACAAAAGCTCATTGAAGAAATTAATTCCTTAAAAATAAGAATTGGTCAAGTGGAAGCTAATTACTTCATGAGAAATGAAGAAACAATAAAAAACAATCAAAATAGTAAAAAAATAGAAGAAAATATAAAATATCTCATCAGAAAAACAACTGCACTAAAAAAATAGATTGAGAAAAGATAACTTAAGAATTATTGAGCTATCTGGAAGCCAGGATAAAAAAGAAAGAACGTAGACATATTTCAAAAAATTACAAAGGAAAACTGCCCCAACATCTTAGTTCCAGAGAATAAAATATTATAGCCAAATTCCAGAGCCCTCAGGTTAAGGAAGAAATACTGCAAGCATCCAGAAATAAATATTTCAAATATTGTGGCACCATAGTCAAGATGACACAATATTTAGCAGCTTTCATGTTAGAGTAGAGGGTTTAGGACATGATATTCCAGAAAACAAAGAAACTAGAATTATAAGCAAGAATAACCTGCCCAGTAAAACTGAGTATAATCCTTCAGGGGAAAAGGAGATACTTAATGAAACAAAAAATTTTCAAGCGTTCCTGATGCTTGAAGCCAGAACTGAATAGAAACTTTGACTTTCAGACACAAGACTCAAGAGAAGCATAAAAAGGTAAACATGAAATAGAAATCACAAGGGACTCATTGAGGTTGAACTTTGTACTTTCCTATGTCAGAAGATGATACATGTAACTCCTGAGAACTTAATTATTATTAGGGCAGTTAAATGGAGCTTACATAGACAGAGATCATGGATGTGAATTGATTATGTTCCAATGATCTCCAAAAATAATTGAAGGGTTCAGAAAAAAGGAGGCACTGGGAGAAGGAAAAATGAAAAAGTAGGATGGGAAAATTTTCTCACATAAAAGAGGCACCCCAGGAAGAGCTTTTACAAAGGAGGGGGAAGTGGTAGGGTTTGGCAGGCAATGCTTGAACCTCGCTCTCACTAGAATTGGTTCAAAGAGGGAAGAATATATATGTGTATATATCTATATCTATATCTATATAGATATAGACATATATTATATATATATATATATATATATATATATACATACACACACATACTCTCATTTGGGTATAGAACTCTATCTGACATAACAGGAAAGTAGGAGGGGAAGGGAATGAAAGAAAGGAGGCAGCGGTTGGAAGCAAAACAGACTTTTGAGGAGGGAGGGAGGCAGAGAAGAGGGGAGGGAGGGAGAAAGACAGACAGACAGAGAGAAGGATAAATAGAAGAAAATAGGAGGGAAGGACATATAGTTAGTAATCACAATTGTGAATGTGAATGGGATTAATTCACCCATAAAACAACAGTGGAAAGCATAATCCAACAGTATTAGTTGTTATGTCTTACAAGAAATACACCTGAAACAGAAAGACATACAGAGGGGTAGCAATCATAATCTCAGGCAAAGTAAAAGAAAAAATAGACCTTATTAAAATAGATAATTGCTTTAAAAGGTGCCATAGAGGATGAAATCTTTTCAAAAAAATTTACAGTAAGTTTATCTGATAAAGTGGTAATTTCTCAAATATGTAGGGAACAAAGTCAAATTTACAAAAATAAGAGCCACTCCCCAACTGATAAATGGCAAAAGGACATGGAAAAGTAGTTTTCAGAAAAATAAATAGTAGCTATCGAGTACATGAGAGAATGCTCTAAATGATTACTGATTGGAGAAATTAAATTTAAAACAATTTTGAGGTACAGCTTACATCTCATCAGATTGGCTAACATAACAGGAAAGGAAAATGACAAATGCTGAAGAGGATGTGAAAACAGGTACAGTAATGCTGGAGTTGTGAAGTGGTGCAGCCATTCTAGAGAACACTTTGGAACGATGCCCCAGAGACTACAAAATTATGCCTCCTCTTTGACCCAGTAGTCCTATTAGGTCTATATCCCAAAAATGTCAAAGAAAAGGACATATGTATGTATGTGTATATGTGCATATACATATATATTTTTTGTTCTTATAATGCAATTTCAGGAAATTTCCTGAAATTTCATTAGAAGAACAAATATGACAACAATAATTTCCCTTAAACCACACTCTCTCATAATTAAACATAGAATTAGTGAGAAGAATGGACACACAGAACGTTTATGAGTGGCAGTGAAAACACAGATAGTAAAGAGTGAAATCTTCCTACTTTGCTACATTCTCCCAGAAGCACAAATCAGTTCTCCTTAGTTTGGTTCTTATTTTATCACTGATTGTTCTCCCTTCTCCTCCACAGTCTAATTGCTAATAGAATCAGCTCATATGCTTTCAAATTCTCAGTCCAACCTGTTCATCCTTGACAGACCCTTTGTCTTGGTCAATATTCTGCCCAAGTTTGTGACCTTTTTGTACATAAATGGGCCACATGAAGGGATGTACTTTTGCATCTCATTGTCTCTTACTTTACACACTATTCTTTTATAAAGCATGTTAGGGGGACTGAAGAGGAGATATTTTACTAAATGATGGAGTCACTAGCCATTAAAGAGATGAGAAAAGCCTTATGTAAAAGGTGACCCTTGAGCTGAACCTTGAGCTAAAAGTTGTAAGAGAGTAGAGAAGATGTCCTAGGTTTAGGAACCAACCTGTGCTAAGGTATCTAGTCAGGAAGTGGAAAGTTGTATATGGAGAACAGGTGAGATTGAGGCTAAGTTTTCAGATTTAAACTCCAAGTGTAGTTGATGTTGCTTGTCTCATATCCATAAATTGAACCTTTTTCCATTTGTATCTTCCTGTAAAGGAGAAAAATCATAGATTCAGACATTCAATTCCTTGAATATCAAGTGATACTGATGTTGTGAAAATGATGATGCTCAGCTGGGACAATCAATCAGCAAACATTTTTATGCACCTACTGTATGCTAGGCACTGTATTGAGTATAGGGGATTTAAAAAAGGAAGAAATCATTCCTTGGTCTCAAGAAAGGCACATTGTAATGGAGGAGACAATGTCAAACTCACTAGGTTCATATAAGATATGTGGAATAGTTGCAAGGTTTTAGAGAATGGGAAGGCATTAGTTGATTTAGGGAGGCCTCCTACAGAAGGTAGAAATCAAGGTGAATCTTAAGGAAAATCAGGGAATACAAAAGGTGGGAGGGGGCAGAGCCAAGATGGTGGAGTAGAATGATGGACCTGTAGAAGCTCCACCCATGGCCCATAAAATACCTGTAAAAATGACTCTAAACAATTTCTAGAGCAGCAGCAGAAGAGTGAAAGAGATTTCAATATAGCCTGGGAGGCCGACAGGAAAGATTTACTGCACCATGTTTGGAACAGAGCGCAGCCCTGCCTTGGCCATGCCATGTGGCAGGAACAGGACCAAAGCAGGATTCAGGGCACCACCAGCAGCAGTAGTTCCCAGATTGCTCAACCCACAAGTGCCAAAGACTGTTTCAAAGGTCAGTGAGAAAGCTCTTTCACCTGGGTGAGAAGGGAATATGCTTTGGCCCTGCAGCAGCAGCATTCATTTCTGGAGCTCGTGGTTTAAAGATCCTGTGGGAATTGAGAGACTTATCTGAAATTCATCCCTGAGTGGCAGTCCTGGGATGAGGAAAAGCACTGGCTGGTGGAAGCTCTAAACAGGGAATCCTACTCAAAAAACCCGAGCAGAAAAGTGCTTGTGGTTGCTCTCAGACCAGAGCACAGGCCAGGAGAAGAGTAAGCTCTTCTCCCTTGATTGTGCCACCTTGGAGGAACTGAGAACTTACAGCTCTCCAGAGTATACCCTACTCTTGACAAAGGATTCAAAAGTGAAGTAGCTGGCTGGGAAAATGCCCAAAAAAAGGGAAAAAAAATAAGACTACAGAAGGTTACTTTCTTGGTGAACAGGTGTTTTCTTCCATCCTTTTGGATGAGAAAGAACAGTGCCTAGTATTAAAGGAAGACCTAAAAGTCAAAGCTTCTGCATTCAAAACCTCCAAAATAAATATGCAATGGTCTCAGGCCATGGAAGAGCTCAAAAAGGATTTTGAAAATCAAGTAAGAGAGGTGGAGGAAAAATTGAGAAGAGAAATGAGAGAGATGCAAGAAAATCATGAAAAATGAGTCAACAGCTTGCTAAAGGCCCAAAAAATGCTGAAGAAAACAACACCTTTAAAAATAGACTAACTCAATTGGCAAAAGAGGTCCAAAAAAGCCAATGATGAGAAGAATGCCTTAAAAAGTAGAATTAGCCAAATAGGAAAGGATGTTCAAAAGCTCACTGAAGAAAATAAGTCTTTGAAAATTAGAATGGAGCAGATGGAAGCTAATAACTTTATGAGAAACCAAGAAATTACAAAATCAAGCCAAAAGAATGGAAAAAAATAGAAGACAATGTGAAATATCTCACTGGAAAAACAACTGACCTGGAAAATAGACCTAGGAGAGACAATTTAAAAATTATGGGACTACATGAAAGACATGATCAAAAAAAGAGCCTAGACATCATATTTCATGAAATTATCAAGGAAAACTGCCCTGATATTCTAGAACCAGAGGGCAAAGTAAATATTGAAAGAATCCACCAATCACCACCTGAAAGAGATCTGAAAAGAGAAACTCCTAGGAATATTGTAGCCAAATTCCAGAGTTCCCAGGTCAAGGAAAAAATATTGCAAGCAGATAGAAAGAAACAATTCAAGTATTGTGGAAATACAATCAGGATAACACAAGATCTAGCAGCTTCTAAATTAATGGATCAAAGGGTTTGGAATATGATATTCCAGAAGTCAAAAGAACTATGATTAAAACCAAGAATCACCTACTCAGCAAAACTGAGTATAATACTTCAGGGGAAAAAAATGGTCATTCAATGAAAGAGAGGAATTTCAAGCATTCTTGATGAAAAAACTGGAGCTGAATAGAAAATTTGACTTTCAAACACAAGAATCAAGAGAAACATGAAAAGGTAAACAGGAAATAGAAATCATAAGAGACTTACTAAGGTTGAACTGTTTATATTCCTACATGGAAAGATAATATTTGTAACTCTTGAAACTTTTCTCAGTATTTGGGTAGTTGGAGAGATTATACATACATACACGCATCTATCTATCTATCTATACATACATACATACATATATATATATATATATATATATATATATATATATATATATATATGGAGAGAGAGAGAGAGAGAGACAGAGAGAGAAAGAGAGAGAGACAGAGAGAGAGAGAGATAAAGAGACAGAGACAGACAGAGAGCACAGGGTGAGTCAAATAGGAAGGGATGATATCTAAAAAAATAAAATTTAGGGGGTGAGAGAGGAATATATTGGGAGGAGAAAGGGAGAAATAGAATGGGACAATTTATCTGTCATAAAAGAGGCAAGAAAAAAGGTTTTTCAATGGGGGGAGAAAGGGGGAGGTGAGAGGGAAAAAGTGAAGCTTACTCTCATCACATTTGGCTTAAGAAGGGAATAACATGCACACTCAATTTGGTATGAAAATCTCTCTTTCCCCATAGGAAAGTAGGGGAGAAAGGGATAAGTGGGATGGGGGGATGATACAAAGGAGAGCAAGTGGAAGGAGAGAGTAATTAGAAGTAAACACTCTTGGGGAGGGACAAGGTCAAAAGAGAGAATAGAAGAAATGGGGGGCAAGATAGGATGGAGGAAAATATAGTTAATCTTACACAACACGACTATTATGGAAGTCTTTTTACAAAACTACACATGTGTAGCCCATATTGAATTGCTTGCCTTCTCAGTGGGGATGGGGGAGAGGGAGGAAGGAAAGAAGAGAAGTTGGAATTGAAAGTTTTAAGAATAAATATTGAAAGTTTTTGCATGCAACTGGGAAATAAGAACTATTGGTAGTGGAGTATGGAAATCTATCTTGCTCTACAAGGAAAGAGAGAAGATGGGGATAAGGGAAGGGAGGGATATGATAGAGGAGAGGGCAGATTGGGGGAAGGGGTTATCGGAATGCATGGTGTTTTGGGATGGTGGAGGGGAGAGATGAAGAGAACATTTGGGACTCAAAATTTTGTGGAAATGAATGTTGAAAACTAAAAATAAATAAATAAACATTTAAAAAAGAATGTGGGAATGGGGGGGCAGGAAGAACATCACAGGCATGGAGGATAGTCCATACAAAAGCTTGGTCAGGAGATGGACAATAAAGTATGCCAGCACATCTGGACTGTATTGGGTGTGGAAGACAGTGAAGTGTAAGAAAAGTGGACAAACAGAAGAGTTTACATTTGGATGTTAGTCACAGTATTAGGATTAATATTTTTGGATGAGAAAACAGACCCAAGAAAGTAAAATGATTTGTCCAAATTTTCCCAGTTAATTGATGGCAAAGCCTGGACCCAAACACAAATCTTCTGAATTCGAGTCCATTGCTTCTTCTACTACCCCACATTTCAGCCAGCTTCTAGGCCATCCTGGAGAAATCTCTTCCCAATGGCCCTTTCTCCTAATTTGTGACTACCTGGTCAGAATGCTATTCTAGAAGGGGTCTGGGCCACACTCTACTTCCCCCATTACTTGATATAAACATCATGAAGAATATAATTGTAGCTTGTGGCCTCTACAAGGCAGAGAAGAAGTAGAAAAAGACTACAAAACATTTGACGAGGGCCTATACATTGATATTCTAAGTGTTGACTGTTAAGTTGTACACAGGGGAGGAAAAGATGACCAAGGATCAAGAAATGCAAAGGGCCAAAAAGGCTTGTAGACCACTCATATGACCGAAGGATCATAGATTTAGAGCTAGAAGGATATTAGAAGTCATCAAATCCAGTTACTTCCTTTTTAGATGAGGAAACTGGGGTCCAGAGACATGAAATAACCTACCCAGGGTGACACAGAAAGTAAGTTTGGTTGAGCTTGGAACTCAGGTTTACTGGCTCCAATTCTACCATTCTATCCACTCCAGTCTGTATATGATGAAACTTTCCCCCTTTCTTTTTCTTTACCAAGCACCTTACCCAGATACAGGTATGCTTCCTTATTTCTTCTTCTCCCTTTCTGACATTCTTGTGGCCAGCTCCTGTAATGTGTTATCTTTTCTCTTTAGAATGTAAAGGGAGTATCTTATTTGCTTACTTTTTAATTTGTATTATATTTTTGCATTCTGTACTTTGAAGATATTATATTTTTGTATTCGAAGATATTTGTATCTTCAGTGCTTAGTGCAGCACCAGCAGGTAGTAAGTACTTAATGAATTCTCTACCTTTCTATCTACTTACATATCAATTTATCATCTGTCATCTATTAAAGCCCCATGTGACCCTCCAGGTCCTCAAGTGTGGCCCTTTGACTGAATCCAAACTTTACAGAATAAAGGAATTTGTGATTCAGTCAAAGGGCCTCACCTGACGACCTAGAGGGCCACATGTGGCCTTGATGCCACAGGTTCCCCACCCCTGAATTCTGTCTAATTTCCATCATGTATGTAGGCATATATTTATGTGTACATGAATCTCTCTATCATCTGTCCGTCTGTCTGTCTGTCTCTGCCTATTTATCTATTTCTAGATCTATCTATCCATCAGCTATTATCTATCTATCCATTTTCATCATCTATATGTGTATTTGCGCATTTATCTCTATTCATCTGTCTGCCAGTCTCTGTGTATCAATCTATCCATCTATCTATCTCGGTCCATATATCTATGTATCTATCATCTATTTCTGTCTATGTATCTGGATAGCTATGTATATATCTTCTAACTCTGTGTATGTATCTTTGTCCATATATCTATGAGTCTATTTCTGTCTATAGATCTATGTATCTCTTTCTATGAATATATATTTATATATCCTCTGTGTTTATGTATGTATATATGTATCTATCTGATCCCCTTAGTTGTTAGTGCTCTTCCCGTCCTTCTCAAATGTTGCATATAATTATCTATTTCTGTGTTGTATCCCTGACTCTATACAATGTGAGCTTCTTGAGAACAAATACTGTTTTTCCTCTTCTCTATGTTTCTCTAGTACCTACCACAATGCCTTAGACTTGAATGTTCAAGATGTATAGTAAACACTTAGATCAGATTGAACTGGGCTGAGGCTTGGATATTTGACAAAATGTGTAACTTCTCCCATTTATGTTTTAGAAAATGAAAATTTGTCATTTCCATGGAACTGAGGATCTCATGGTAATTTCCTTCTTTCTTCTTACAAATGTGATTGAATTCATATGGGCATTTAAAAACATTTCATTTTGGCATCAACACAGAATCTTTGAATGCATACAATAAGAGAAGAAGACTTAATGAATGTCTTTCTAATGTGCTGTATAAGTTATTAATACATCTTCTATATAAAATATTATTAATAGTCATATTCAACTTGGTAGAACAGTCAGAACTCCCTGGGCCCCTTGTATCTTGGGTCCCATTGAAGGTTACTGTAGGCATGGCTAATATGTAATTCATGGTAAGAAGATGCTATGGAAAAGTGCTTAGAGCCCAAAGGCTTTGGAAATGGGAATTTCTCTTTCGTTTATTTCATATTCTAAGTTAGGTTGTGGAATAACATTCCCATTTTATGGTCCAATAGTCACAACATTCACTATTTAGAATAATGGATTACTTTCTTCATAGATTAAGAACATCACCAAATTAAATAAGGAACTGGCACGGTTTGAGACTTTCCCCTTACTTCTACCTGAAACCTGAAACTGAAAAAGATCTTCGTAGAGAATACAGGAATTTTTTTCCCTTTTGAACCAGAAATTTGTACACCCAATCTCAATCCAAACCAAATTTTAAGGGTGGAATTATATCTTCTACCTCAGGATGGGAGTTTAAGATGGAAACCATCCATCTTCTTAGCCAAAGTGGCAAAATTGGCAGCTTAACCTTAGTCTTAAAGGAAGAACTCAGTAGGATACCAACCAAGAAAAAGAGTAGGGGTGGAATTTTAGGGGAAAATGGTGAAAACATCTGTCTGGGCATAGACTGTTGGCATATGGGAGGGGAGTGCTACATGCCTATCTTAACTGAAGTTGAGGCTTCAGTGTGCTCCAGTGAAAAGAACACAGATGTGACTGGGAATTTTTGTACCTGGGGCAGACAGCATGAAACACATACCGCTGATAGAATGGAGATGGAGAAATGAAAGAGAGAGCCTGGAACAACAAGGTAGAACTGTTGCTGGGGGAAGTGGATAAAGGGTCCTGAGGAAAAGGTCATAGCCAACACTAGTTTTAACTATCATTGTTTAATAAATATTAAGATCCATTGCTTCCCTGTAGTTAAATGACTGTGCCATGAGGACAAATTCCCAGTCTTTGTCATAGTTACAGTTTTGGAAAGCGCTTGTCAGTAAAAATGTATGATAATGGTGCCGTTTGGAAACCTGAACAGGAGAATGGGAAGATCCCTGGGAACCCTGGGGAGTTTGGGGCCAATCTCTGACTTGCCACATATTTGTATAGATGTATATGTGTGTGTGTGTGTATGTATGTGTGTGTGTATGCATGTGTATATATCTGTATCTACATATTTGATCTTGGCAATTTCCTGGGAAATAGAAGGAGAAGAAATGGAGGCAGTGTCAGACTTTATATTTATGGCCTCAAAGATCCTTACAGATAGCAAACTGCAGCCATGAAATTACAAGACACTTGCTCCTTGGAAGGAAAGTTATTGGCAAATCTGGACAACATACTAAAAAGCAGAGATATCATCTTGCCAACAAAAGCTCCTATAGTTAAAGCTATAGTTTTTCCAGTAGCAATGTTTAGCTGCCAGAGCTGGACTATAAGGAAAGCTGAGCACCTCAGGATTGACACTTTCACATTGTGGTGTTAGAGAAGACTTTTGTTAGTCCCTTGGACAGCAAGGAGGTCAAATTAGTCAACACTTAAAGAAATTAATTCAGGATATTCATTGGAAGGTCACCTACTAAAACAGAAGCTTAAATACTTTGGCCATATAATGAGAAGGTGGGTCTTTTTGGAAAAGACCCTGATGTTGGGAAAGATTGAAGGTGAAAGGAGAAGGTTATGGCAGAAGATGAGATAGATGGATAGTGTCATGGAAGCAATGAGTTTGGACAGACTTCATTATTAAGTGTGTGTGTGTGTGTGTGTGTGTGTGTGTGTTTGTGTGTGTGTCTGTGTGTGTATACATACGCACATAATATAGTTGGTATGTTATAGTAACTATTATGGAACCAATAAGACTTAGCATGAAGAAAGCTGTAAAGTGATGTGGGTGTCTGTTGGTCTTATCCCCGAGAATCATTGTGCTGGAAAGACTTGAGGAAGAGGAGTTACCTCTTGTCCAGTGGTTTACCCACTATCCCACAAGTTCATGGGATCTTGGATGGGCTTCTAGGAAGAGGGCCCCAGGAAGCTCCTGTGGATAAATGAGGAGGTGCCACATTGTGGGAAGCTGCTGGAGAGAAGCCACTGATGCTGATTGGGGTTATGCCAGGGTAGAAAGAAAAATGGGCAGGGAATGTATTGACCTTCCTAGTGCGCCAAAATGGACCTGAATTTCTAAGAATGAGTTGAAAGGTCACACTGATAACTTGCCTCCCTCTTTCCTCTCTCTCCAGGGAGATCTTGAATTTTCCTGCTTCATTCTCTTCACTTCCTGCTTCCATTGTCCCTAAGAGACCCTTTGAATGACATCTAGGGTAGGGTTTGGAAGCTTTATTCATTTCTTATATGTTTAGTTTTATCCTACCCCAATTGCCTCATCCTGGGTCATCTCCATCCAGTCAACCTGATGAATATCTGGTCACCGGATTCAGGTGGCTCTGGAGAAGTGAGGCTGGTGACCTGCACAGCCCTCCCTCCCTCAAAACAAAGTCAAGTACAAGTCATGTCATCATTTCTCTGATGGCATGGTCTTCTTCAGCAATGAAGGATGAACACGCACATGCATATTTTTATTCTAAGTAGGGCCAGCCAGCTGGCACATAACATAGAGCATTGGATATGGAATCATGACAACTTGAACTGGAATCCTGACTCAGATACTTAGTAGCTATGTGACACTGGGCAAGTCAACTTCTCTGTGCGTCCTCTGTAAAATGGATTTAATTGCCCATACCTTCCAGGGTTATTATGAAGATCAAGTGAAATAATTTATATAAAACACTTTGCAAACCTTAAACATATAAATGCTATGTATTATTAATCTACTTAAACTATGATGAAACTTGTTGACTACAGAACTTGGCTATGGTTTTTGAATACCAAAGTAAAGAAGTCCCAGTTCAAAGATGAGATTTTTTTCCTGTACAGTAATGCTAGGCTAAAATGGGAGGTGAGGGGGGCAGTGATAAAGAAAGCTTGTTATTTTCCTCTTCAAGCTCCATAGGCTTCACACATGAGCCTTATAGAAGTTCCCAAGTCCAAAAAAGATTTAGCTTCAGAGACCACATGCTGCAAAATCTATGTGTGGGGAAACCTGGGTCCCCTTGCTTTAAAGAAAAGCTTAGTCTCATAGGAGAAGAGGGAGTAAGGACATTGGGTGTGCAAGGTAGCCCAATTGGAAGACTTTGACTATATATGGACAATTACTATAATGGTGATGTCAAACTCTGGAGGTCAAAAGGCCCCTTTCTCACTCAGAAATATTCTCTGATAATTATGTATGTATATCTATCTATCTATCTATCTATACTCCATGAAGTCATGAAGATTTGGATATGACTGAACAACTGAAGAACAACGTTTGTATATATACACATATGTATGTATGTATTTATGTATGTATGTATGTAGCCCAATCCAGCAAGGACCTATGATTAGTGCGAGGGGTACAAAAACCCCCAAACCAAAAACAAACCCCAACACATTTCTTTAAAACGTCTGTGACTGAACTGACTTGTATTCTTCTTAGGAGATACAACTGGTCAAAAGACAAGTATACAAATGACCATTTGGAGATAGGGAAAATAGTAATTAAAGGAATAAGGAAAGAGTTCCCAGAGGACATGGCAATGAGCTGAGTCTTGAAGAAAGTTAGTTATTCTAAGAGGTGCAGATGAATAGGGAATACAATTCAAGGATGGGGAAAGCCTCTGCAAAAACTTGTAGTGGGAGATGAGGCCACAGCACATGGGCCAATGGGGCTGGAAGGCAAACTATATTATGAATAATCCACAGTTTTCAAAGGAGCCTAACTTATAGCACATAGAATGGGCACCCCTTAGCAACTGGCTCAACGACTGGTTTTATAGAGACATTTATTATATTTATGGATTATTTCATACATTTTTCCATTTCTATTACCTCCCAATAGACCAATTTTCTTTGGTTACAAAGGATCTATTTCTCCTAAACTCTGTAAAATGAGCTCCAGAAGTTTCTTCAGACACATGTTTACAATGTGCGGTCAAACTGGCATCTTTCCTTGGGAATGGCTAGTGGGGCCGAATTTTTAAGTTTGTCTGATGATACCTCCAAAAGAATTTTTTTTAAAATTGCAACAGTAGAGCCTTGATTATGAATTGTTCCCACATTTCAAATCTGCTCAGTGGACCTTTCAACTGTCTACTGTTTTTGTTATTAACTCCTAAGACATGCAATATTCATTTTAGTGTGTCTGGTTCTTCTTAGTGTTTTGACATGAGAAAAAAATCTTAATTTGGGAAGTTTCACCTGTGAAAAAAATTATACTTCGTAATGAGAGGTCAATGAGACCAACTTAAAGATGTAAGGGGTTCTATATCAACTGAGTGCTCACTTTTTCTTTGTGTGAGGAAATAACCATACCCTTTGACCCAACATACCTTCTGTTGATATAAATTAAAGTGGTAGGAAGTTTTCTTTAATCCTAACAAAGTTCCTCATCCATTAGAGTTTCACAGGATTAGAGATCTGGAATCTTCAAGGTCATCTAGTCTAAAACCTTCTTATTTTATATCAGGAAACTGAGATGAGGTTAAATGAATTACCCAGGTTCCCCAGAAGTCAACCATAGCAAGTCTGTGGATAGTTACTTAGTTGCTTCATAAAAGGTGAGTGAATGTTATTGGAAATGTCTAGTTATTTAAAAAAAATTAGGAAATAATATCAAAGGAAGACAAAACTCCTGACTTCCATCTCAAGTTGGTTTCACCAACTTCTCACCATGAAACATGATTTGTTCCACAGATAGAACTTCCTGAATTAAGTTCTTTTCTAATGTCAAAAACCTAAAATGAACCAGCCAAGCAGAAAAGAATAGTGGATTTCTTGTTGTTTTTCATCTTTCATTCTTGAAGAGGACCAATTACATCAGGAGTGTGATGACTTCCAAATGAATGGAATTCAAGTGAGGCAGAGCTGTGCAAAATCATCAGCCTTACTCTCTCCTCTATGATCATTGGAGTCCAATAGTAAGACATAGGTCAGGAAAACTAGTAGTGCCCCCAATGAATTCTTCACTTAATAATAAAAACAGTAGACAACTTAAAGACCCATTAGGCAGGATATAGACTCATTTGGTTTGTATACAAAAGTACAAATTATGGGTAACAACAACAAAAAACTATTTATTGCCTTATCATAGGAATTACCTTGCATGAACATTGAAAAAATTTGATAACCATTTTCAATAAAATTGGTTTCCTTGGTAGTATCATGCAGTTTATTTACTTCATTTAAAGGTGTTATTCTGAGAAGAAATTTATAGTTTATAAAGGGGTCTATGATAGAAGGAAAAAATAAGAAACCCTGCCCTAAAGTAGGGAAGAAAATTTGACTTCGTAAATATCATTTGACCATGCTGAAATGGAGCTAATAACTGAAATATGTCTCTGGAGAGATAAGTTGTTCAAAGGTAGTGAAATAGAGTGTTATTAAAATATATTCAGGTGAGAAGAAAATTCAGGAAACTGGGAGAGGGAAAACATAATGGAGAGAATTTGGATAAGGATCAATGGAGGGAGAAACAGAAGTAATATTGCCAGGGTGATATTCTATAGATCACCTGGACAGAAAGAAGAAATTGATGAGGAATTGAGAGATTTTTAAAAATTGAGTGAAGGATGATATTATAGTGATAGAAAACTTCAGTTACTCAGCTGTATGTAGGAACACTCTCTCTTCCTCCTCCTCCTCTTCCTTCTTCTCTTCCTCCTCTTTCTTCTTCCTCCTCCTCTCTCTCTCTCACTCCCTCTTTCCCTCTCTTCCTTTCCTCCCTACTCTTTTTCACTCTCTCTGTTTCTCATTTTCTCTCCTCCCCCTCTTTCTTCCTCCCTCTCTCCTTCCATCATTCTTTGTCTCTCCTTTATCTCTCCCTATCTCTTATTCCCTCTCTCCTCCCTCTCTTTCTTTCTACCTCTATCCTTCCATTCCCCCCTCTTTCTCTCTCTTCCTCTCTTTTTCTTTCCCTCATCAAAATCAAGACAGAGTATGATTTTCTAAGGTGTCTTAAAGATAGCTTTAAAAGATGGAAGGATTCTTATCACAAAGGAGAAGCAGATTGCTCAAGTAGAAATGACCAGATACCTAGCAACAAACTTATGGATTTTGTGATAGAAGAAAGGCAGGATGAACACAGTCTGACATGTATCTTAGAGTTTGGCAGAATAGATTTCAAAGGGTTCAGAGGAAGAATAGAAAAGGTAGTGTGGACTCAGAGTTTACAAGAAATTTAGCCCAAAGGAATGGGAAGCTTGTACAAAATAAACTCTCAAGACCAAAGTAGAAGTATGAATAGAGAGAATAGCTTAAGAGACCAAGGTGCCTGCAAAGCAAGCCAGCCAACCCATTCATACTTTATGAAGATTCAAACAGGAGTTGGACACAAAGGGAAGTAACTGAAGATGAATACCAAATAGTGGAAAGGTAATGTTAGAGTAGTGCTGAAGCCCTAAATGAGCTAGGGTGAGTGAATGTCAAGTACAACAAAAGATATTGTCACTTTTACAAGCTCTCTTGGGACAAGGAGAGGGTCAAATAAGGGATATAACCCATGTTGGGAGGGATGGGATGCTAATAACTGCCAGTGTTCAGAAAGATGAAACTCTCAACTTTCATTTTCTTCTTGTTTTCTCATCAAAGGAGAATGATCTTTAGACTAAAAATTTTAGAACACAATGGTTAACAGGAATCAAAAATTCAAAATAAATGAGGCTATATATGGTACTCCAAAATCTAACTGCCCTCAGTGAATTCAGATCACCTGTCCCAGACACCTTGCATTTTAGGATTCTACAAGAAATGTTGGACATAATTCCTGATTATGTCTTTGTAAGGTTTGGAAATTTATAATATAAGAAAGGGATAAGTATTCTAATTTCAAAAAAAAGACTAGTGTAGAACCTTCACACTAAAGACTAGTGGGCTTAACTTCTAGCCCTGAAAAAGTCCAGAGCATGTTGTAATGGGATAGTTTGTGATCACTTAAAAAGTGAAGCAGTAATCACAATAAGTGAATATAGCTTACTCAAGAGCAGGCCATACCAACCTATTTTCTTTTTTTGGCAGGGTAAATTGGCTAGTAGGGGAAGGGAAAGCCACATGTTTAGATTTTGGTAAGGCATTGTCAATATTTCTCACCTTGTATTTCTGGACAAGATGGAGTGATGGAGGTCAAGGGTGATTACAGTTAGGGAGAATTGGAACTAGTCTGATAAACTGACACAAAAACATAGTCAATAATGGGTCAACATTTATTTGGAGTGAGGACTCTAGTAGGCATCCCCTGAAACTGAGCTTGCCCTTGATATGTTCTACATTTTTGTCAATGATTTAGATAAAGCCATAGAAGATATATGTGATGAATTTGGATAAGATATGAATTTTGAAAGGAATAACTAACATGTTGGATGACAGAATTAGGATTCAGAAAGACCTTGACAGGTTAGAATACTGGACCAAGAGGAAATTTAATAAATATAAATGCAGACGGGGGAGGAGCCAAGATGGTGGAGTAGAAAGATTCACATATGCTAGCTCCGAACCCACAGCCCATAAAATACCTGTAAAGAGGAACTCCCAACAAATTCTGGAGCAGTGGAAGCCGCACAACAACAGAGTGGAGGAGATTTCTGTTCCACAGAGACCTGAAAAACCGACACCAAAGGTCCATCGCACACCAGACCTGGAGCAGAGACAAGCCCTGCCTTGGCTGCAAGGCACGGAGAGGAGCAGATCTGAGCAGGCTTCAGGGACAGAATCTCCCGTGGCCTTGAAGGTCCCTCCACCTATAGGCACTACAGGTCAGTGAGAGTGCCTTCTGGACTGGCCAAGAGGGGAGTGGGGTGTCTCCATAACTCGGGCCCCCTTGGCAGGCAGCAGCTGACAGGGGCTCCCAAAGCAGGCAGGAGCTTGGATCCACTACTGAAGGTCTCTGCATAAACCCCCTGAGAGAACTGAGCCCCTGGTGGCAGCCCTGTCCCCACCTGAGCACCTGAATTTAATCTTACATTGATTAGCAGCCCCACCCCCACTGAAAGCCCTGAGGCTGGGAAGCAGCATTTGAATCTCAGACCCCCAACACAAGCTGGGCAGATCTGGAAGTGAGCTGGGGGTGGAGAGGAATCTCAGAAGTCAAGTACTGGCTGGGAAAATGCCCAGAAAAGGGAAAAAGAATAAGACCATAGAAGGTTACTTTCTTGGTGAACAGATATCTCCTCCCTTCCTTTCTGATGAGGAAGAACAATGCTTACCATCAGGGAAAGAAATAAAAGTCAAGGCCAAACATCTGAAATAGATATTCAATGGGCTCAGGCCATGGAAGAGCTCAAAAAGAATTTTGAAAATCAAGTTAGAGAGGTGGAGGAAAAACTGGGAAGAGACATGAGAGAGATGCAAGAAAAACATGAAAAATGGGTCAATACCTCGACAAAGGAGACCCAAAAAAATGCTGAAGAAAATGACACCTTGAAAAATAGGCTAACTCAATTGGCAAAAGAAGTTCAAAAAAACCAATGAAGAGAAGAATGCTTTAAAAAGCAAAATTAGCCGAATGGAAAAGGAGGTCCAAAAGCTCACTGAAGAAAACAGTTCTTTAAAAATTAGAATGGAACAGATGGAGGCTAATGACTTCATGAGAAACCAAGAAATCACAAAACAAAACCAAAAGAATGAAAAAATGGAAGATAATGTGAAATATCTCATTGGAAAAACAAGTGATCTGGAAAATAGATCCAAGAGAGACAATTTAAAAATTGTAAGACTACCTGAAAGCCATGATCAAAAAAAGAGTCTAGACATCATCTTTCATGAAATGATCAAGGAAAGCTGCCATGATACTCTAGAACCAGAGGGCAAAATAAGTATTCAAGGAATCCACTGATCACCGCCTGAAAGAGATCCAAAAAGAGAAACTCCTAGGTATATTGTAGCCAAATTCCAGAGTTCCCAGGTCAAGAAGAAAATACTGCAAGTAGCTAGAAAGAAATAATTCAAGTATTGTGGAAATACAATCAGG
>CM053770.1:657602562-657756500 GCA_028658325.1 Potorous gilbertii
TGGTAACCATGGAGACCTTGTGAATGGAAAAGGTGCTAGGAAGTCATGATATCTTTCGTACTGTTTGCATGCTCTGTAAAGTGAAGTTGATGAAAAGAGTAGATCTGTTGGATGGAAAGAGAAAGATATGGTTTGGAAAGAGTAGCCACTCTTGTATTCCAAAGGTGAGGGTCAGGAGAGAGAAAATTTCTTCTTTCATTTTTTCTTTCTACTTTTTCCCTCAAACTTTTTTTTTAACATTCCTGTTTTTTAATTTTTGAGCTCCAAATTCTCTCCCTCCCTTCTTCCCCTTCTCCATTCATCAAGAAAACAAGTAATATGATGTACATTATACAGTGAAGTCAGGCAAAATATATTTCTGCTTTAGCCATGTTGCAAAAAAAAAAAAACTTCAACCCACACTTAAACTTCATGGGTTTCTTTTTGGAGGTGAGTAGCATTTTTCATCATGACTCTTGAATTTTCATAGTTCTTCACACTGATAAGAGTAGCTGTCACTTACAATTGATCAACATTACCACATTGATGTTACTATGTAAAATATTTTCCTGGTTCTGCTCATTTCACTTAGTGTCAGTTCATTAAAGTCTTCCCAAGTTTTTCCAAAACCATTCTCTGTCATTTCTTATAGCACAATAATATTCCACCACAACCATATACCACAACTTGTTCAGGCATGACACAATGAATAAGTATCCCCTCAATTTCCAACTCTTTGCCACAGCAAAGAGAGCTGTTATAAATGTTTTGTACATATATATTCCTTTTTCTTTGATCTCTTTGGGATACAGTAGTCGTGTTACTTGGTCAAAAGGTATACAGAGTTTGTATAGCCCTTCGGGCATAGTTGCAAATTATTGGAATTACAAGCCATTTTTGTAAGCTATTTTTGTGAGGGAAGATGAATGAGAGCACAGAAATTTAGAACTCAAAATCTTATAAAAGTAAATGTTGAAAACTAAAACTAAATTATTTTTTCAAAAGGATTCAACTCAATCCTATCTTATACAGGAGACCTTTGTTGGTATCCCTTCCTTTCTCTCAATGTCTTCCCTCTGAGACAATCTTTTAATTTATGGTATCACTCTTGTATGCACATGGCTATTTGCATGTTTCTTCCCCACAGTTGAAGATCCTTGAGGGTAAGAAACTTCTTTTTTCCCCCTTTTCTTTCTACTTCTAATACTTAGCACCATTCTTGACTCATAGTAAACATTTAACAAATGCCTATTGGTATTTAATTAATACCTGTTGATGTGATGCATTAAAAATACATTATTTTTTAAATCACAAAGGCCCTAAAAATACCAAAGCATGTACAGTTTTAGCCATCACCAAACTAAGTTATATTTGAACATGACTGGAAAAGAGGTATGGACTCCATATTTTGTGAGTAAATCCTTGGGTCATCTATTTTGTCTCTAAACTGATTTAAACACCAAAAAGAGGCTTAGGAAATGAAAGAGTTATAAAAAATTGAACTAATCAACTAGTTCAACCCATTATTAGTGCAGGGATATTTTTTGTACATTCTTTCCAGTACTTCATTCATTTTCTGAGCCAATGTCCTCTCTCTTTCCGAACTTTTGGTAATCCGAATTACAGTAACACCTCATTGATCTGCATCTCCCGGGAATGAGAACACACAAAAGTGAATTTTCCAGGTAACTGACGCTTATCCAGTGCCAATGTCAAAACTGTGTCTATTTTATCCATTTCAGGATGGAAACATTTCTAAAAATGTATTGCGTACTTCTGCCCTTCTTAAACAGTGTCTGCTTGTTCCAACTAAAGATAGTTTCAATGGAATGGAACCACACCAGAATAACAGGATCTCAGAGTTGGAAGGTACCTTTTTGCAACAAACAGAGTGCTGGAGTTGGTATCAGGAAGACTTCAGTCCAAATCCTGCCTCAGATACTTATTAGGTATGTGACCCTGAGCAAGTCAATACCACTTCCACATTCTTAAGAAGGATATCTGGGACTGTTATGTTAGAGTCAAAGTATGATGGTTCTATATTGTCCTTAATGGTCAAAAAGAGTTTGTTTAAAAAATCTTTATAGATCTTTATCTTTTTCATTTGCTTATTTTCCTACCTCCGGTTCCACTCTCAAATGTCTATGATGTGATTTGGTTGAGTTACATCTCTTCTCAAACTTTCTTTAAATTTCTTTTTTTCTTTCCACAGAAATCTCACTATCCTCTGACGCAATATCACCCAATATCTTCCACCATTATTCTTTTTTTAAAGGCATTTATATTCCAAACTAATGTTGTTTTTGACTGCCATATATCTCTGTTTCATAAATAAATCAAGTATTTGCTGGTCACAGTAGTTTTTAGGGTTTTCTGACCTCTCTTTAAGGCAATCGATTTACATTAAACTTAAATGTCTAGATGAAATTGCTATACATATATGCATATTGTATTTTATATATATATATAATATATATATATATATATACTGTCATCTCTAATGTATATTCCCCATTTTCAACTTGAAAAACTCGTTTAAATAGGATTAGAGTTGTTTTGTTTACATGTCATATCTTTCTGATTTTTATTCATCTATTTAATTATTTGCTGTAAAAACAAATGGTCTCTGTACACAGAGAGTTGATTCAGAAAGGACTCCTTTCACATCAATAGTAACTCATTTCTTGTCTTTTGAAAGATAATATTTATTTTATTTTATCATTTGGTTTCACTTTCTAATGCCTTCTGATTCTTATCTTGAAAGTATTCATCATGTATAGGAGTGAGTTGTCTACTCACTGTAGTCATCTTTCATTGCTTCCTCTTAGTCTGTATTCAGTCATTAGGTATCTATTAAGTGCTTATTATAAATTAGGCACTGTGTTTGGCAGTGCTTAATAAATGCTTATTGAATAATTAATCCTAATTCCACCTGATAGTCTTGCAAATACTTGAAGAGAGATATTATCTCTCCCCTGAGCTTTCTCTTTTCCATACTCTACATCACCAAATCCTTCTACTGATGCTCATGAGACACCATTTTTGACGCCCTTTATAATGCTCTCAGGGAAGAAACATGGCACAGTGGGATGAATTTTGGATTTTGGATTTAGAGGAACTAGGATTCACTAGGTTAGTGGGGACCTGGGAACTTTGTTACTAGCCTATGTGACCTTGAGAAAGTCACTCAGCTCTTTGCTTCACTTTTCCCATCTGTGAAAGGGTGGGGTTAGATCAGATAATAAGGCAAAGGATAGCCTCTGTTCTCAAGGAGCTCTTGGTCTAATGGAGGAGACAACATACAAACTACAACCATGCTAAAAAAAATACATATAGAAAAACTGGAGATAATTACAGAAGGAAGGTGCTAAGGAAAAGAACTGGAAATGGCTTCCTCTAGAAGGTGGTATTTTAGGTGGAACTTAAAGAAAGCCAGGATGCAGAGGAAGGGCATTCCAGACATAGGAGACAGCTGGTGAAAAATGCATGGAGTGTCATCCTGTGCAAGGAACATCAAGGAGGCCACACTCTCCATGGGATACCACTATTAACCTCTTTCCAAGCTGATATTTTCCCTTCAAATCTTCATATGATAGATTCCTTCAACCAATTCTCATATAACATAATTTTGAATTGCCTCATTGGTGGGTCTTTTTTAATTCAGTCTAATCTGTCAATGCCCCTCCTAAAATGCAATGCCCAGAAATGAACACAATAATATAGATATGTGGTCTTGTCAGAGTAGAGTACAGTGGGATTGTTATTTCCCTAGTAGGGACACTATACTTCCCCTGAATGACCTCATCATTTTGGTCCCCTTACTGTTAGTAATTAGAAACAGATAAATACCCACTACCACCAGTAAGAACTAGGTTTGGTACCATACTACTCATTACTTCCCCTTTTTTATGTCAATGATTTCATCATTCTCCCCACTCCCTGTGCTCAAAAACCTCAAACCCTTTTTGACTCTTACCTCTTACTTTCCTTTTATATCTAGTCTAAATCAGAGAATTTCACAGTTGTAAGTGACCTCAGTGACCATCTAGTCTAAGATGAAAAAGAATCCCCTCTAAGACATGTCAAATAAGTGGTTGCCTAGTCTTTCCTTTGAAGACCTCAGGTATGGGGAAACCCACCAATTACCTCCCAATCCAACCCATGCCCTACTTTGGGATACTTCTAAATATTTAGGTTTTCCTGGGTTTCTTTCTGCCATCAAACTTAAATTTACTTCTTTATGCCTTCTCCTCCATGCATCTAGTTATTCCACTGGGCACAAACAGAATAAGTCTAATTCCTCTTTCATGTAAAATTTTTTAGCCCTTCAAATATTTGAAGACAGATACATTCTCTAGACTATAAATCTCCAGTTCCTCCAAATGATTTTTCTATTACATGAGTTTGAGTTCTTTCAGCATCTTGCCTAATGCCCTCTGGCCACTGTTCTGCCCATCAATGGCCTTCTAAAATGTGGTGTACACCCAAAGGGCTACAAAAATGTGCATACCCTTTGACCCAGCTGTATCACTTCTGGGACTATATCCCAAAGAGATCATAGAAATGAGAAAAGGTCCCACATGTACAAAAATAGTTATAGCAGCTCTCTTTGTGGTGGCCAAAAACTGAAACTAAAGGGGATGCCCATCAATTGGGGAATGACTGAACAAATTGTGGTATATGAATGTAATAGAATACTATTGTGCTATAAGAAATGATGAACAAGAAGACTTCAGAGAGCCTGGAAGGATTTATATGAACTGATGCTGAGTGAAAAGAGCACAGTCAGGAGAACTTTGTACAGAGCAACAACCACAGTGTGTGAGGAATTTTTCTGGTAGACTTCATTGCAATGCAAAGACTTAAAAAATCACAATGGACTCTTGAGGCAAAAAGCCTTCCACATTCAGAGAAAGAACTATGGAACTGGATTGCAGAATGAAGCGGATCATTTTCTTGTGTATTATGTTTTGTTTTGTTTTATGGTTTCTCCCATTCATTTTAATTCTTCTAAAGTGAAAATGTATTTAATAGGAATGTATGTGTAGAATCTATATAAGATTGCACACCATCTCAGGAAGAGAGTGGGGAGGGAGGGGAGAAGGACGAGGAGGGAGGGGAAAAAAATCTAAGATATATGGAAGTGATTGTATAACACTGAAAATAAATAAAATAATTTAATAAATAAAGTGTGGCGCCGAGAACTGAACACAGTAATCCAGGTGTGCCCTGATTAGGGCAAAATAGCATGGGACTATCACCTCTTTCTCCTGTGTGCTATACCTTCCTTATACAACCCAAACGCAAGTACATTTTCTTGGCTGCTAGTTATTCATTGTCTCATTGACTCTCCAACTTCGATGCCAGCATTCAGTTAAGAACAGTATAGCACTTATACTAGGCACTGATTATTAAATAATCACTGGTCTTATACTTGTGGAGTGACAGGACCCAAATATGAACAACTTTCTTCTTAATGTACTTCATACTGATTTATTCCTTTATATTTCCTACGCCACTGTATTATTTAAAATTACTTGTGTCCCAAAAAGATACCTTCAATAAATTTCACTGGCTGAAAAAACCCAACTCCATCACAGAGGGGATATGTTTCCCTAGTCCAAGCAAGATTGGTCCTTAGATGGCAAACAGATAGTGTTTCCCGGTCCACACATAAAGAGGAAACATAATGGAGTGAACTTTGAATCAAGAAGATCAGTACTAAAGTCCTTCCTCTAACATTAGCTGTGTGACCCTGGACAAGTCACAGACCTAAAATCTCTTAAGTTCTCCTATGTAGAGGAATGGGTGCAGAAAAGGAACAAAACTGAGTTAAACCTGAGGAGAAAGATTTCATTTCCGCTGCCTGACTAATTGAATTTAAGGCTAATTTATTGAACGCTAGATTGACTGTACAGATATAAGACTTCTCCAGACCTCAGGGAGGCTTTGAGGAAAGCAATCCTTACAATAATACATAGGTCAATTATTATTACATGAAGCCCTCCCAGCCTGGTAAGGCTCACCAGAGCTTAGATTCCCCTAACACAGCCTTAAAAAATACAATTTCCTCCACAATATGATGAGACAACAAAGGAAGACTTCAGTAGAGGAAAAGGAGAATTCTGTGCAGAATTTACCCTTTTCTGAATGACATTGCCATCATCATGATTATCCATTTTTATATTCGATCAATACCTATTTATGAAGTACCTATAACGCACGAGTTGCTCAGGATACAAGTACGAAAACAAAGCAACCTCTGCTTGCACTGAGCTTATATTTTAAGAGACAAGAACATCAAAAAATACATGCATCAAAAAAATAAAGTTAAAATATGAATGTTTAAATTATAAATATGTATTTATATAAATTTATATTTACATTTGCTTATATATAAATTTATATATATATTTATATAAATGTTTAAAAAACAAAAAATAAATATAAAGTTAAAAATATAAATGCAAAGATTTTGAATAAGAATTTGGGAGGGAAGGCACTAGCAGATGCAGTGATCAGGAAAGATTCCATGTAGGAGGATGTGGTGCCTCAGTTGTAACTTAAAGGAAGAAAAAGACTCTCTTAAAAGAGGAAGAAACTTCCTGGCATGGGGCACAGAGACTGGAGATGGATTGTCATGAATGAGGAACAGAGAGGGCCAGTTTGGCTGGATCATACACTATGAGAGAGAATAAATGTCCAATGTCACTGGAAAGATAGGCTGAGGTCAGGTTAAGTGGGGCTTTAAAAAACTTACCAGAAAAGTTTATATTTTATATTAAAAGCAATGGGGAACCAAGGAAGTTGATGAAATAGGGGAGTCACATGGTGCTTCAGTATCTATTTGAAAGTTTTTCTGACTTGTCCTCTACTTTTAATTCTCAGTGTGCCTGCCTCTGATACCCTTTGTTTTAACTGTTTCTGGTAAAATTGACGTGACATAATGCATCAAATATTTGGGTTTGGAGTCAAGAAGTTTCCCCTGTACCATCTACCCAACAAGTAGTCATCCAAGTTTTGCTTGAAGACCTTCAGCAATAAGGGAGGCCAGCTATCTCCCAGGGTGGCCTGTTAAATTTTGGGATAACTCTTCATTAAGAAAGCTTGTCTTACATTGATCCGAAACCAATTTTTCCCTCTGGAACTAAGTAGAACAAATCTAATTCGCTCTACCACTTGGCAATGCAACCAAGACTTGAACATCGCCATTCTCATCCCCCTCCACCATCATTTAAATCTCTTCTTTAGGTTAAGCATTTCAGTCGATTTTATCAACCAGTCCTGACATGGTGCCTCCTCATGGCATCTCACCATTCCAGTTGCCATCTTATTCCACATTGCTGCTCAGGGAACAAATGCTGAGTACAGACCTAGAAACTAGACTTCAGAAAAACAGATTTCTGATTCTAATGGACCTAGATTCTAAAAAGGAAGAGAGTTTCAGAGGAATGGAAGGCTCTCACAGATGAAAAGTCTGACAACACAATCACTAAAGATCCTAATGAAGAAGAGGGTGTGTGTATTGTAGGAAAAGAAGTTGTCAGGTGAAATCAACTGGTGAGAGGAGGAAAAGGTTAGGGAATTCTAGCTCAGATTTTAAAAGAAAGAAAATCTTCATTCTTTCACAGGCTGAACTCCTTATTTTTTTGGACTTTTCCTTCTACACAGAAATTTCTTTACCCTGGAAGCTCACTTCACCTCTGGACTTCACACACTGGAAATATACTCCACCATTAATATCATCTTAGTCTCCTTTTCACTCATCCCTCATATTCAGTCTTTTATCAGATCTTACTATTTTTACCTCCACAATGTTAATTAGGGTTAAGTGACCTGCCCAGGGTCACCCAACTAAAAAGTATCTGAGGTCAGACTTGACCTCCGGTCCTTCTGACTCCAGGGCAAGTACCACCTAGCTGCCCCAATAGCTCTTAAGAGTCACTAAGAGCTAGATCCAGCATAACTCAGCCTCTAACTTCCCAAACCAAAATACCCCTTCCTCCCCATCACTTTACTGTGCATGCTTCTTCTCCCTACTAGAGTCTAACCTTCTTGAGGACAGGACTGGCTTTTGGCATTTGCATCCCCAATGCTTAGGACAGAGCAATATGCATTGCTTAATAAATGTGTTCTCTCATTCTTCCATTCATTCCTAGCTATCCTAAAAATCAGATTTCCTTTTCAGTGCATAATTAGGATTGGGCATGCATGACACAGATCTGGGGTCAGAAGTCTGAGTCCCAGTTCCGCATCCCACTTCCTATGTGTCCTTGAGAGGTCGCTCCCTCTGTCTAGATCTCTATTTCCCTATCTATAAAATGACAAAATGGATGAAATCACTTTCTTTTTTTTTCTTTAACATGTACACTTTTATTTGAACTGGTCTTAAATACAGGTAAAGTTCCTCCCTCCCCCCCAAATACTGGCACCAATCTCACAAAAATTGCAGGGTGATTGTACAGTCTTCATTCAGATCTATGTTGGGGGAAGGGAGGGAATTTAGGGGGCCATTCAATATGGCTGACAATTTTTTAAAAAGGAACAAATATTAAGCAATACTAGTACCTTCCCCTCCCCTCTGGATTTTTGTTACTTAGCCCTTTGCTCTAGCAGAGGACAACCTTCATGGAGGTTTATATCTTTGTAACAATGTATTATACAATATTTGAATAAAAACAAATAAATGTACAGAGTCCTAATGGTACACTATAGAACTTTGAGGATGTTTGCAATGAAGGGCCCAGATTCCTCATACTTATGCTTGCTGATCCACATCTGCTGGAAAGTCAAAAGAGATGGATCCTCCAATCCAGACACAGTATTTGAGCTCAGGTAGGGCAATGATCTTGATTTTCACTGTGTTGGGAGCTAGGGTTGTAATCTTCTGCATCCTGTCAACAACCCCTGGGTGCATGGTGGCACCACAAGACAATATGGTATTGGCATACAAATCCTTACAGATATCAATATCATGCTTCATGATTTCTTGAAGGTAGTTTCATGGATTCCATACCTAAGAAGATGACTGAAAGAGAGCTTCTGGGCATCGGAATCTCTCATTGCCAATGCTGATAATCTGAGTATGAGGGAGTTCATAGCTCTTTTCTGGAGAGGAGCTAGATGCAACAGTGGTCATCTCCTGCTCAAAGTCTAGAGCAATATAATACAGCTTCTCCTTGATGTCGTGTAGGATTTCCTTCTCAGCTGCAGCAATGAAGGTACCCTCTTTCAGTCAGGATCTGTTAGATCATGGCCAGCCAGATCCAGATGGAGGATGGCATAGATGGGCACAGTGTGGGTCATACCATCACTGGAGTGAGTGGCAATGAGAGATTCTGATGCCCAGAAGCTCTCTTTCAGTCATCTTCTTATCTCTTAAGTCTGTGCTTTGATGTTTCATTTTCTCTAAGGTATCTATTTTCTAGCTCTACATGTGGGGATTCTTAGCCAATTATCGATCATTGCTGATCTATTTCATTGGCTACACTTCCCATGGAAAAACTCTGGGGGCTCTGCCAAACCCTGTCTTAACACATCTTGTCAAAAATGTTATGACCAAAAAGACTAATCTTTAAATACTGATACTACTGTCTTTCCACTTAAATTCTCAACATCAGTTCAATACTCAATAATGGTTCTAAAATAGTAGATGATTCACATCAAGTTATCTGTTAGTGCCTTGTACCTAGTGGGTGCTTTGGAGAATTGAAAGGAATTGACATAGTATTAGTCTGGAACAAGGCATGATCAATCCATCCCAGAATGATAAAAGTTCAACAAGAATGGTTCATTCCATAAACTGGGACTCTAAACCCAAGCTCTTATAGCTTCCACATGACTGATCAAAAACATGCAATGCTGTGATAATTCAGGAAGTTTAATCACACACAAAACAACCACAGTGGAAATAAGCTGAAATTGGATATATTGAGATTTCAACAGATTCTATATTTAAGTTAGCCTTCTGAATATTTTATGGCAGAAAATTTTGTTGTTCTAATGTTCCCAAATGGCAACTCTCATTTTCAAGAAGGTCCCCTCAATTATGTGTATATATATGTATATATATATATATATATATATATATATATATATACATATATATATATATACGTATATATATATATATGTACTAACATAGGAGTATGATTTTATAAGGTCCACAAGTATTTTCTTTAAAAATTAAGATCAGCATGGATCCTAAGAGTCTAAACATTTTAAGGAAATTGCTCCTTCTCCTCTGGGGATTATTGGAAAATTTTAAAGGGGTGACCTCATGTAACAGCAAGGACTCCAGCATACACAGAAGGGCCTGCTGTACAGGTTCTTAGATCTGCTTTTCCAAAAGGAAAGCAACTTTTAATGGGTCAACAATCACTTTAATCAAGCACATATAACATTCACTTAGTTCAGGAGAAAAAGTCAGCACCCTGAAATTCAGAGAAAATGTAGAGAATTAAAGACCAACAGACAGGACTCCCAACTGTCTGACCATAAGCCATACATACAACACAGATCAATAGATCCAATTGTCTGATCATTGCATGTATAGTTAGTTGCCAGAGAGAGAAGTATCAACATTTGGGTTTTCAAAGTGAAGGGGCTCCTTAGCAGCTACCCAGAATCTCTCTGACCAAACAAATATTTCCAATGAATAAGCCCTAAAGTAAAACCTCACCTCAGAGTATTTATATACTTTTCAGAGCCAGAGGGCATCACAGCCCTTAAGAACCAGTGCCCCTTTAGAAATTAACAAAAGGTTTAGGCCTTCCTACAAAATAAATCACCCCTAATCAAGCTTCCCTTAATGAGCAGGCCTATTAATGGGTGGGGAAGATCTTTAACTCTCATTACCATAATTAACATTACACCTCACATTAAAACTTATAAGAAATTAATTTAAAATATAGTGACTTGTTCACAAAATCAAATTTCCCACTGAGTAGAAGTTGAGACACAAATATATGTAGATGATTTTTCACAAATATAAAATTTTATATGATATCAAATTGTCATATTCATTTTTATGTAAGGGAAATATAAACAGATTAGACAGATGTCCTTGTGTGACATTGAAAATATAAATAACTCAATATTTAATAAAAGGGTATGATTCATAGATGTGAAGCTAAGGATTTATATAGGCAGGGTTAAGTATATTATGCTGATAACACATAGCTATAGAGAGGAATATTCAGTTTTATGAATAAATCTCAGGGGATATGAAGAGAAAGCTCTGTATTTTCCATTGATTTGCAAACCCTATACTTTGACCATATTAAAATACCTATATCATAGCAAACACTATCTTGAGACTTTGCTGTAGTAACAAGCGCCCTAGCATACACAGGAGCATCTGCTGCATAGGTTCTTAAATTTGGTTTTCTAAAAGGAAAACAAATTTTGAGAGGCCAGCCATCTTCTTTAATTACATTCACCAACAGAGAAAATACAAGCAGAGAAATAAAGACCAACAGGGCTTCTAAATTGTCTGACCATAAGGCAATACATGTATCACAGATCAACAGACAGATCCAACTGTCTGACCATTACATACATAGTTACCAGAGAGAGAAGCACCATTATCTGGGTTTTCAAATGCAGGGGACATATCTACTCAGTCTCATCTGGCATATGAACCTTCTTCCAAGCCCCCAAAGAAAAACTTCACCTCAGAATATATACACACTTTTCAGAGCCAAAGGGCAGGACCCTGCAGACCCAGTGTCTCATTAGCAATTAACAAAAAAAGGAAAAAAAAGCCTTCCCTAATTGGAAGCCCTTTAATGGGCAGGGAAGATCTTTCATCAACATAAATTTCATTAACATTACATTTGCATGCTGCACACTTGCACAGCAGAGTCACAAAGTAAAGCAGAATGAATTTTTACATTTGTTTGCAACATCTATGTCTTCTAATACATGGTCAATTTTTGTAAAAGTTCCACATGGTGCTGAGAAATATGCATATTCTTTAGTAGACCCATTTAAAATATCCCCCAAGTCCTTTAGTTCTAGTTGTTTTAGAAATTTGTTCAGTTCTATATTTTGCCTTTTGTTTCTCCATTGGACTTTTCCAAAACTGAGAAAGGGTCATTAAAATTTCCTGACATGTTTGTATTCCTACCTATGTTTTCTTGTAATTCAGCATATTTTTCCCTTGTGAATTTAAATGCTAAATCACTTGGAGGATAAAAGTTTACTATTTGTTGTCTATGATTCCCTTCAGTATAATGTAAATTTTCTTACATGTTGTGAATGTTTTTTCTTTGTCTGATAACATGATTAGAATTCTTAATTATTTAGATTAAACTTTATGCATAATAAATTTAGCTATGGTCCTCTCCCAAATTTTTCCTGGGAAATTTTAGGTCAATATATTAATGATAAAATAGTGTGAGATAATATAGCATCTAGAGTGCTGGATTTGGGCTCAAGAAGAGCTAGGTTAAAAACTGGTTCAGACATTTAATTTGTCCCAGTCAAATCACTTTCTATCATTCTCAATCTCCTGACCTACAAGGTGAAGATAATCTATCTAAGCTTCAATTTCCTCATTCAGACATTTAATTTGTCCCAGTCAAATCACTTTCTATCATTCTCAATCTCCTGACCTACAAGGTGAAGATAATCTATCTAAGCTTCAATTTCCTCATCTATAAAATGTGGAAAATAACCCGATTGTTTTAATGATCAAATTAGATCATATATGTTGAGTGCTTTGCAACTTAAAGTGCTATATAAATATACTTATTTAATATGGAATTCTAAGGAAGTTAGACAAGACAATTAATTCTTACCCTCATAGATCTTTTCCCAGATGTAATACAAATACTAATGATGATGGAAGACTTAAATTTTTTCAGATGCATAACATATATTTTATTATAACTCCAGTCTCAGGGCCCATTGGTATTGGACTTCTCATCGGGTCCTCGCCATCCTGTGAAGCTTCAGTTATTGTTCTCTTTTCACAAAGCTGGTTATAGAGCTAATAAACATCTAAAGGAGGACTTGAATCCTGGTCTTTCCATTTCTAAGTCCAGACCTGCAGTTGGTTCATTCTACATTTATTAGGTATAGACTAAGTACAAGTCAGCATGTTAGGTACTGCACAAATGAAAAATGCTGAATGGATGGATGGTTGGATGAATGGATGGCTGTTCCCTCTTGGATACAGTACTAGGCTGTACCTTGACATTAAAATGAATTCCCTGAGTGTTATTGGTTTATTCTGAATTATCTGGGCTTGGATCATATTCAACCGAGTCCGAGTTTGTCTCAAATCTGAAAATTTTCCTAATGCAAGAAAAGTCATCTACCTATTTCATCTTTTAAATACAAAAATCTTTTAGAACATAATATAGGCAATTCTAGTTCTCTCACCTCTAGCTTATCTGAGAAAATTAGAAAGTAAGGGGTAGATAAGCAATGAGCTTCCCTGTAGTACCAGAGGTATGAGTTGCCTTGGCCAAGTGTATTCCCTACAAGCATGTCTTACTACTAGGCATACTCAAAGTTTGTGTCACAAGGTATATGGAAAAAATTTTAAACTCTCCATAGATGTCTGTAACTATTACTATTGTGGAAGAAGGGAAGGAGATCGGAATAAGCATCTCTATAGCACCCACTGCGTTCCAGGCACTGTGCTGAGGACTTTCCCATTATTTCCGTTAGTCCTCACATCTGCTCTGAGAAGCAGATGCTGTTCTAATCGCCTAAGACAGTGAGCCATTGGAGGTTAAGGGACTTGCCCAGGTCACACAGCTAGCAAGTTATCTAAAGCTAGTGTGAACGTGTCTTCCTGCCTGCGGACCCAAGACCTTATCCATTGTGCCACCGAGCTGTATTGATTAAAAATGATTACTTTAAATTAGATTATACTTATTAGTATATGTATTATGTGTTATATTATATTTATAATAAATCATTTATCATATAACTATTATTGTGTCATGGCTATTATTAACATTAGAACAACAATAAATATAGCATAATAATAGTTATTGATACTGTGATAAATAGTATTATTTATTATGACTCCTATTCCTTTGGGGGGAGGGGAAGGTAGGAGGCACAGTAGAGAGATCACCAGTGCAGGAGTCAGGAGGACCTGAGTTCAAATCTTACCTCAGACGCTTGACACTCACCAGCTGTGTGACCTTGGGCAAGTCACTTAACCCCAATTGCCTCATCCTGGGTCATCTTCAGTAATACTGATGAATATCTGGTCACTGGATTCAGATGGCTCTGGAGGAGACGTGAGGCTGGTGACCTGGTCTTCTTTGGCAATGAAGGACGAACACACACGCAGCCTTCTGGGGAAGAAAAGCAGATCTATGAGGATAAGAAGGTTTGGCCTATCTAAATAAACCTCTACATTATATGAGTACATTTATAGTACTCTTTGGTCTGGAAATTATAGGAGAAGTGACTGTGGCCATAGGAGAAAGAGATTGACACACCCCTTCCAAGGGTAATAGCATGGTTGATTTGATCATGGCTTCAGAGCTGGAGAACATATGGAAAGATTTGGCGAAACAATGACCAGGTTGAGGAGTCAAACAAAAAGCATGGTTGGGGTCTACTGGGAACCAGTGACCGAATTAGGTAGTCATGGATTGATCAAGACAGCAAGCCTTAGGGAACAAGTTCCAACCACTACAATATGGTTTCCAGTCCTGTGACAAAGTGGTTAGTGAGAGAATGGTCAGGAATTAGGGAGTGTTTATGGAAGAAATTTTTTTTTTATGGAGGAATTTTTATAGTTACAGTTCTTACTATGCCCTCTTTGCTTTGAGCTCATTGTGTAGCATGGTTAAACATTCAAGTTAAGTACACTGATGGGGATTCATAAGCTACTGTTTTAGGATTGTGCTTCTACAGAGTACCTTTGAACTGGAGAGGGCAGTAGTCACCCCACTGGGGACCCAAACTGCTCTCCAGGAAGTATCAAATTGGGAAGGTAAGCCATAGTGAAAAATTGGAGAAAAATTGTTCACATAAAACAACAATACCCAGCATTTGTGTGATACTGACTTTGCCCCAACACTGTGCAAAAATTATTTCATTTGATCTTTACAATAACCTTGAGAAGTAGGTGTTAATATCATTCTCATTTAAACAGCTGAAGAAACAGAAACTATGATTTGCCCAAAGTCACCCAGATAGTAAGTGTCAAAGGCCATATTTGAACTTCTGTCTTCAGACAGCTTCTTTAGTAGCAGGGCTTAGAGGCATGCACCACCATGATCAGCAAGATAGGAACTTCTTCAATCATTTGATGGAACTCACCAATGTAGGTACTCTTTCCAACGGTGTTAACTACAAACTTCTTATCCTTTGTGATGCTGGCTTATACTCTCCTTTAAATCCTTAATGGGAGGTAGGAGATATTCAACATGCAGAGGACCTTCCTCCAAATCTCTTGACATTTAAGGGAAACAAATGGAGCACCAGAGTTGCCCACTGGTCATCCCTTTCTTTTACTATGTGACTGGCTCCCTTCTTTTTCTAGTAATTCATTTATTTTTGCACTAATTCTCCTATGGAATTATTTTTCTTAATAATATTTTGTTTTTCCCCAATTCCATGTAAAAAACAATTTTTAACATTCTTTTTCATTTTGGGTCCCAAATTTTCTCCCTTCCTTCTTCCCTTCCCTCCTTCCTGAAATGGCAAGCAATCTGAGAGAGGTTGCGCATGTGCAATCATTTAAAATATATTTCCATATTAGTCATTTTGTGAAAGGAAAGAAAAAAAAGAAAGAAAAGAAGGAAGGGAGAGGGAGGGAGGGAGGGAGGAAGGAAGGAAGGAAGGAAGGAAGGAAGGAAGGAAGGAAGGAAGGAAGGAAGGAAGGAAGGAAATTTTGGTTTGCCTTCCAACTCTATCAGTCAGTTCTCTGGAGTCAGACAGTATTTCTCACCATGAGTCCTTTGGGATTGCTTTGGATCATTACATGACTGAGAACAGCTGAGTCATTCTGAGTTCTTCATAGCATAATATAGCTGTTACTGTGTACAGTGTTCTGCTGGTTCTGCTCACTTCACTCTGCATCTGTTCAAATAAGTCTTTCCAGGTTTTTCTGAAGTCATTCTGCTCATCATTTCTTATAGCACAATAGTATTCCATCACAATCATACACCACAACTTGCTCAGCAACTCCCAATTGATGGGTATCCCCTCAATTTCCATTTCTTTACTATCACAAAAAGAGCTGCTACGACTACCCTTATACAAATGTGTTTTTTTCCTTTTTTTTCTCATTTCTTTGGAATATAGACCTAGCAATGGTATTGATAAAGCAAAGGGTATAGAAAGAGAGTCTATATCTAGTTTCCTCCATACTGTTGTCCAGTTTTCCCAGCAGTTTTTGTAAATAGTGAGTTCTTGTCCCAAAAGCTTGGATCTTTGGGTTTATCAAACACTAAATTACTATGGTCATTTACTATAGTGTATTATGTATCTAGTTTATTCCACTGATCCACTACTCCATTTCTTAGTGAGTACCAGATTGTTTTGATGATCAGTGCTTTGTAATAAAGTTTAAGATCTGGTACAGTGAGGTCACCTTGTTTCATGTGTTTTTTTTTAATTCCATTTATTTTTTTGACCTTTTGTTCTTCCAGATGAATTTTGTTACTATTTTTTCTAGTTCCATAAAATAAAATTTTGGTAGTTTGATTAGTACACCACTGAATAAGTAAATTAACTTAAGTGGAATTGCAATTTTTATTATATTGGCTTGGCCTCTCCATGAGCAATTAATATTTTTCCAAATATTTAGATCTGACTTTATTTTGTGAAAAATGTTTTGCAATTGTGTTCATGTAGTCCCTGGGTTTGTCTTGGAAGGTACACCCCCAAGTATTTTATGTTGTTTAAGTTATTTTAAATGAAATTTCTCTATCTTCGACTGCTTACTTTATTGATAATTTGCTACAAGCTATTCAAAGCCCCTCCACTGCCCTTCAAGGTGATTGTTGCCTTTAATTCTTTGTAGACCATGGTATTCAATGATCTAGTTTTATTGCACCACCTATACCAATGTTAAAAAGATGGGCCTTTATTTTAGTGAGAAGCTTGGTGTCATTAAAAAACATGGTCTGGTTTTCCAAATACCCTCTCTCTTCCCATTCATTTCTGGGTCCCATTCATTGTTTACCTACAGTGTCTGTCTGAGGCACATGCACTAATGAAATGTACAACCAACTGCATACTTCAGCTTGGAAAATATTCCACCATTATCCACTATTTTTTTTAATGTAGATGGTTAGGCAGAATTATTTTAGCTAATTATGGATCTTGTTTAAGAGACTCTACAGCAGACTAAGCCTGAGCCAAGAAACACAATGTCATTTGGGTCCAGGATCAAGCTGGGAGGTATTATTTTGCGGATAAAGAAACCAGCTTAAAGAACTTAGGTGACTTGCCCATAGTCACACAGTTATTAAGAAATTTTTTGGCAGTGGGAGAAGTGGGAGAAGGAAGAAAGAGTGTTGAATACAACATGTCTCCTGATTCCAGGTCCCATACTCTTTTCATTATACAGTCCTTTCCTTCCTTTCAACTTTAGAGAAGAGTAAAACATTGAAAATAGGTTTGACTTAGCTCAGGTTGTCCTTGTTTCCAATCTAACTACCTTTTTCATATAGTAGCTTGTGGTTTACCCATTTTAAAGACATTTCAACCAGATGTCTTTCTTCCTTTTGAAATTAATTCCAGTTCATGAAGTTTTAAAGGTGGAGACTAGTAAAAATGTGTTTCATATTGGTGGTTTCTGTGGCATGTAAACGTAACAAATGTGTTGATATTGGCATAGGTACTGATTTGATTCACTTAATGCAGTGGACATGTGGTACCAAACTTTATTAGTCATAGGCCCTGTAAATGAAAAAGGGTTTCATTATGTGGAACTCATTTATACATATAATTATTTTAACACTGCTTCCATCTCGGTTACTAATTAGAAGGTTAAGTGTAGTTGAAATTATGAACAGGGACCATTTCTTATACTTATAGAATGTGGCCAATATTTTATGTCAGGCTTTTTGTTTTTGTTTTTTAAACTGCATCTGTGATTTTTATTTGTGTAAGGAATTCCTGATGAAGAAATACCTCTGCTGACGTGTATGGGCATCTATGGATAGAGTGGATAGAGGGCCAGGCTTCAAGTCAGAAAGACTCCTCTTCCTGAGTTCAAAACCAGCCTCCAACTCTTATTAGATATGTGATCCTGGGCAGGTCATTTGATCCTGTCTCAGTTACCTCCTCTGTAAACGAGCTGGTGAAGGAAATGTCAAACCACTCCAGTATCTTTGCCAAGAAAATGCCAAATGGGGTCATGGAGAGTTAGACATGACTAAAAAAAAAAATAAACAATGATGCAGAAGCAGGATATAAACTTAGGTCTCCTTAATTCTAGCTAGTTTTGTATCCATGTTGCTACTTTGCTTCTTGGGATATTCACATGTGAAAAAATATACATTCCTTTCAGAAACTCTCTCACCATTTGCATTCACGTATCAATACTGAAGGCTAACAGTGGAAAAAACATGACCTGAAATAAAAATCATCAATGAGAATTGTTTTTCTTCTATAGGAGGACATCATGTCTCATTCTACTCCACTTCAACACAATTCAGTGAAACCATTGCCCTTTGCAAAACCTTGTCATTGCTGGTAAGCAGGAGCTTGATGCCTCTGGTACATCCAGATCAGGAATGTCATTCCTAATGAAAACTCCAAGTGTGGAAACTCTCTCCACCAGTGATAATAACGGTTCAATAGTCCACGTTAGAGGAAATAAGGGATTGAAATAGACTGGTGGTTGTGTGAAGGAAGATAAAAGAATATACATGAGAGAGGCTGAGAAGCTACAAACATGCTAAATCTAAATGAATTGGTCTTTTGATTAAAGTACAAATGATACAATTTGATGACTGATTAGAAATATGGGATGTGTGAGGACTCAAAGGTGATACAGAGATTATGAATCGGGGTCACTAAGAGGATGGAGTTCTTTAGCAGTAACAGAGAAGTTCAAAAGAGGGGTAGATTTGGAGGAAAAGGTGTGCCTTATACAACAATAATACCTTGTAGAGGGTGAGAAGATGCTGGGTAGATGGGAAGAGATATGGACAAAAGTAGGACATTTCAGTAATTCTCTGGCAGGGGAAGACATTTTTAGTTGTAGGGATAGGGGAATACTTCCCAGAGAATGTTGTACCTAAACTGTCCTTCATGGGTGAGCAGAAGGGCAATAAGGTGATGTAAGGAGGGAGTGTATTCCAGGCATGGGGAATAATTACCAGCAGTAATACACAGAATAAAGAGAGAATAGGATAAGATCAGACATTATTATGTCATCCAGTTTGATGGGAAGATAGAGTGGGCAAAAGAAAACAGTGTGAAATAAGGCTAGAAAAGTAAATTGGAGCCATAGTCAAAAGTGACCCATACCTCCCATGAGTTAGAGCTGAAATAACGGCCTAAGTCTATTCCCAAAGGGAAGGATTTTGACATTCTGTGGATTCCAATCAAATGCAAAGTTTCCTTCAGTAACATTGATCTTCTTATCCTCTATTTTCCTTAAGCTCAGTCTCATATTGAAGCTGGCAGGTTGGGAAATTCCAATTGGGACAAGACTTTAGTATAAATAGACTCTGACAAAGGAGTTGAGATGGAATGCTCCACTCTTTCATGAGCATGTGCCCCATGAGGAAAGTTCTTAAAAACTGTCTTTGTTGGACAACACTCAAGGATTTTTCTCTTCATTAAGAACAAACATACCAAGGTCCTTTTAAATAGCCAAGGTCAGGCCAACTTTATCACCTTAAGTGGGTCCAACTCATGATTTCTGTTTGGAGAAGTGGATTCCCTTGCTCTCACAAAGACTGAGTTTGTTGGACTGTAGGCAGTAGCGAAAGAAAAAAACCTCTTACTTGTCAGGACCCAGACATCAACATCCTGATTAGTCAATATTCTAATTGGAAGTTTTGGCTGATTAATTCAGCAAGCTCTGCTCACTCAAAGGTCAACCCTGCCTTGTTTCCATAGGCAAAAATCCCCTTCCCCTGAAACCCATTTCCATATTCTCATCCCATTTCGGCTGAAGTCTATCCCTTCCCAGGTCAGATCTTCTCCTGCCCAGTCCTCTACAGCTTCCAATGGTGCCCTTGGGAATGCCCATTCTAGTATGAATAAACTCCCTTAATATCAAGTGTTTTTCCTGTCTTCTAGGACTAACTTATGGGTAGCTAGGTGGCACAGTTTAGAGAGCGCTGGATCTCCAGTCATGAAGATCCGAGTTCTAATATACGTAATAGCTGTGTGAACTTGGACAAGTCACTTAACTTCTGTTTGATTCAGTTCCCTCAACTGCCAAATGGGGATAATACTAGCATTTACATCCCAGGATGGTTTTGAGGATCAAATGAGGTACTTGTGAAAAAAGCACTAGGCATAGAGCCAGTGCTTTATAAATGCTTGTTCCCTTCCTTCTGAAAACAGCACTTAGCTCCCAGAATAAGATGAGATAAAGTAAACACTTTTGCAAACCTTAAAGTACCTTATCATAGCAAACCATGATTTTGAACTCTGAATTCTTAAAACTGACACGGATTTATTTGCCTTCCATCTCTCCCACTAAATCTTGAGTTCTTATGATGACCTCAAGCATCTTGCCATCACCCATAACTTTCTGGGAACCTTTCTTTCAATTCAATTCTATAAACATTTGTTAAGACCCTACTATGTGCAAAACAATGTGCAAAAGTACCAAGAGAGAAATGAAACCATCCCTGCCCCTCAGTGAGTTTCCATTCTATTAGGAGATACAAGATGGATAGATGGATGGATGGATGGATGGATGGATAGGTAGATAGATAGATGATAGATAGATAGATAAAATGCAAATAGTTTGAGAAGCTTTACTTACTGCTGCCTATATTCTAACCACTATGAAATCCTATGGATACATGAAGAAAATCAAACACTCCTTGTGCTAAAGAACCCTTAAAGAGGCAAGGATGAGGACAGAGTATATATTCCGGGCATGGCTGACAGCCTGTGCTATGGTATGAAATGGTCCATCAAATATTGAATTTGGGGAAATCACTATTATGTCAGTTTAGCTACAGAATGTTCAGGGAATAAAGGGGAGTAAAGTGAAATACTCTGAAAAACAGATGAGAGCCACATTGTATAGACCTATAAATGCCGGTCTCAGACATTTGTATTTTATTTTATATTATAGGGAGCCATTGAGGTTTTGCAAGCATGGCCAAATAATAGTAAATATTAATTATGAGCTAATTTGGAGGCAATGTGTCAGACTGAGGAGAAACTTGAAGCATTTAATTCTATCTTTTTAAATGCTAAGAGTTTATTTTGGATTTTAGTCTTTTTTTATGGTCATTTAGTTTTTGTTAATTGTTATCAAATATCTAGAGGCAATTAGGTGGTGCAGTGCATAGAGTGTTGGGTCTGGAGTCAAGAAGACTCATGTTTTGACTCTGAATCCAGCCTCAGATACTTACTAGCTGTGTGACCGTGGTCACTTAACTCTGTTTGCCTTAGTTTCCTCATTTATAAAATGAGCTGAAGAAGGAAATGTCATACCACTCCAGTATCTTTGCTAAGAAAACCCCAAAGGGGATCATGTAGAGTCAGATATGACTGAAATGATTAAACAACAATTAAATATATAATAAAATAATTTTTAAAAATTAATTATACTAATATAAAATATGGTACATTTTTTCCCCCATGTATTCTCTTTTTCATCCTGTTTCAGGGTAAGAGTTAGTTATTTTTCCAGATATCTCCACTTGTGTCTCTGTTCCTCCCTTATTGTCTCTTCCAAAGACATTCTCAATGAATCATCCCTTTTGAATTTTCCATATACAAAATTTAAAAACTTTTACAGAAAAAAAAGAAATTCAGCTAGAATGAATTAAATAATATGAAAAATAGAAAAAATCATTGCATTAAACATCTCTGATAAAAGTTTGATATTCAAAATCTAGAGAATTTATGAATGTGTGTGAAAATATAAAACATTCTCCCAGTAAAGTCAAAATGCATAAAAAGAGTTTTTTCAAAGAAGAAATATAAATGAACAATGATCACCTAAAATGTTCAAAATCATTAATAATCAGAGAAATGAAAATTTAAGCAACCATGGGATATTACCTCACTTTCATCCAGGAGCAAACATTTTATTGAAGAAGCTATAGGCAGATAGTCACACTAATTGACTTGCAATTTCTTAAAAAATGGAAAATATTAAGAAGTTTCGAAAAATATAGATTTACCTGAAGTGATAAAGAGGAAAGAAAGAGGAATCAAAAGAAAAAATAAAAGCCATGACAGCAACTTTATAAATTCACCATTGAGAACCTTTGTAATTGACTAAAATTTGGTCAATGAAAAAGATCAATGTTAGTAGTCAGATTTAAAGAACATATCCTTCTTTTCTATTAATAATCAGTGATCTCTTTGATGTTGATTCTATGTATGATGTACTTTGTAACAGGAGCTAGTGTTTGTTGGGAAGTATTTGTTGTAGCAAAACAAAGTAATAAAATTAATTTACAAAACTACATAAACTAAACTTTCCCTCAGTCCTACTATTCCCTGAAGCTACTTTCATATTTTTCCATTCTTTCACTGCCAGTCTTGTAAGTCTAATATGAAGTCTACATTTTCTCACTATTCATTCCCCAAACCCTCACAATATGGCTCCTATTCCTTCCACTGCTACAACTATCTTCACCAAAGTCACTAATGACCTTCTGATAATCTAATTCAATTGTACTTTAGTCCTCTTTGACCTCTCTGAAACATTTTATATGGATAACTACTCACTTCTACTGTTATTTTTTCTTCCTTCTCAGTTTCCCTGGCATATCTTCGTTGACTCCTGCTCCAGAGAATGATCCAATGTCAGAACTGAAAAGGACCCCCGAAGTCATTCAGTCCAGCCTCTTACCTGAGCATGAATTTCTTCTTATCTTGAATTAAGAGGGAAGGAAGAGAATGCCGGGTTGGTTTGGTCTTATGGGGAGGAAGGAGAAGTCCACCAAAAGAAGACACGTGTTCAGTGTTCTCAGAAGAAATGAGTGAAACTAATTGCGTGGGGAAGGTGTTGAGAGTATGGTTTGTGTCCTAGGAAAATACCTTTGGCAGATGAAAGTGAAAGAACAGAAGTGTTAGAAGAAGGCAGCTAAATTATTCCCTTGCCTCTGCCATGGCAAACTTGACCCTGGGAGAATATTATGCTGTTGCTGTTAATGTTACCATACTTTTAAAAAATAAACTATTTGAATTTACAGTGATCTGAGGTCTAAGAGATATGTTAAAAGCTGAGAAAGACTTTAGGGTAAAGAGTTAACTAGACTTTGAATACTAGAAGGGAAATGAATCCTCAGGCACCTTCCTCATTCTTCACAAAGTTAGAAAGCTTAAGACAAATTAAAATCCTGAGGTGCTCTATGGTCCCTGGCAATCTGTTCATTTCCAAGCTGGGATGGTGACCTTCCAGCCAGCTGAATTTTGTATAATCAGTCATTTTACAGGTTTCCACCACCACCACCATGCTTTCTATGGCAAAAACCCTCAGCCTTGTACACGATCAAAATTATCTTTATTTAGTAAGCCATCACTTAAAAATTTCAAATAACTCATTAGCAATATTTAAAATAGCAGGAAAACACTTGGTGTTTTCCAATGCCAGACCCTGCATGGAGTAATGAAACACAGAGTGCAATAAATTCGTCATTATTCCTGTGGTTTCTCCATAATTCAGAAACTTCCTGATCGAATCTTTTAGGGATCAAAACTGTGAATTAAAGATAGGAAAAGTAGAATAATTCTCCTTATTTACAAATAAAGTTGTAAAAATAAAAGAACACGCATGGCCCCAAATAAGAGATAAGATATAAGGAGATGCCTCTTACTGCTTCTCTGAGTGGGGAGGAATACAGGGAGAAATACAGGTGATGAAAAAAAATATATACAAATAAAGTTCTATTTTTTTAAACTGTCACAGTAGAGGAAAACTGCCCACCAGTTTTGATCTTCTGATAGTTTCCTCTTATCCCAAAGGGAGAAGATATACAACTCTCGGGCTCTTTATTGATTTTTTTAAGCCCTTTCACAATGATCATAAGATCCTATATTTTGAGCTAGAAGGGACCTTCAGAGGTCATCAGGTGCAACTCCTTCATTGTACTGAACAGGAAACTCAGGTCTAAAGAGGTTAAAGGATGGATTCCCCCCAAGTCACACAGCTTGTAAGCATCTGAGGAAGGATATAAATCCAGGTCTTCTTGACTCCCAAGTCCAACACCACACCTGGCCATAAGGACTGTAATATTCTATGTGTTTCAACAAATGAGCGCCATGTGACCTTCTATTCTCCCACAAAATGATAAATATATAGTTCACTGCAGACTATTGCTTGTGAAAACCTTCTTGTTCTCTCCCCTCCACCCACCCATGCCCTCCTTGAGAGATGCTTGTTATATAGATGTTTCCCATAAAAATTGTATACAGATGGGAGAGTAGGCAGGCATATAGATTGGTAGTTGCTGATGTTCTCTTGTTTGTCTTTTTTTGGCACTAATAAGATCAGAGATTTTTTTTCTCATATGAAATCTGGAATAATTTATCTTGATTACTCCGTAATCTGAAAGCAAGTCAGTGCCTGGCACAGGGCCTAGCAAATAGACACATAAATGTTTCTTGAATTGAATTAAGTACTACAATACTAGTCGGGGGAAAATCCTCTGCCTCAGGGTACAGAGTTTTTGTGAGTAAATTTTACTCAAAATTTCCTAAAACCATTTAATATGCTATCTACATCAGTCATTGGTAAATAAAATAGTTTACAAAACCACAAAGTGATTCCTGTAAGTTCATTTTTTTCCCTCTAAAAGTAGGAATTTTCATTGCCTGGATAAGAGGTTGGTTTCAGTTACATTTTACTTCTGTAACTTTTTGTCCATATTCTTTCCCCTTCCTTATTTTCAAAATGTTTACTTTCAAATTCAATTTAATTCAACAAGCACTTAGTGAGATTCTATTATGTTCTAGGCATAGTGTTAGTCCTTGGGGATATGAGACAGAAATAAAATAGTCTGGGACCTCAAGAAAATTTTATTCTATTGGAGTTGGGGGGTGGGGTTTGGGGGCAGAAAATATACAGTAAATAATTGCAAATTGAATCCATAATAAATACAAAATAATTGGGGGGGGGGTTAGGGAATCACTAACATTACCAATATGAAAACAATAAAGAAAGCAAAGCTTTTGCCTAAATGTTTCCTCCTTTAGAACAAAATAACTGATAGGTGCCACGGATTTCCCGGAAATTCAAAAAAGAAGATTCATGGAATAAACTAAATTTTGAAAATAACATGAAATTCCAACCTAGCATTTTTTGTGCTTCAAAAAAAAGTCTTCCATTTTTATGCCAAACATGACTTTAATTGAAGTTAAAAATACACATTGAATTTGGTAGCTTTTAATTCACAGAGGCCTCCTTGTGGGTGGGGCTGCAAAGTGGTAAGTAGATTTCTGCCACAGTGGATGGAATACACTGCCTTTCCTGAAGTCAGACTTTCTGCTAAGAATAGACTTGTGGGTTGGAGGATAATTAAAAAGTGCTTGGCATAATTGAAGTTTTGGTGAGGAAATGATTAACATTATGGTCTTAGTTGCTGGGTGAATAAAAACTACTCTAAGAATTAGATGGAATGTATGACCTTAAAAGGGCTGCATTAAAATTAAAATGAAACATCTAAAATGTCCCTAATAGATTATATCTTCACTTTCTTTAGTTAGAACTGGAACTACTAAAACTACATGTAGATTTGTAATGAATGACAAAACTTTCAGTATTTGTTAGAGAGAGGAAAGACAATTTTACAAAGGATTCCTTATTCTTTAAATATTAAAAAATGAATGAAGAAACACAGATATGGGGCTGGAAGAGTGGGTAATCCTGGTGGGACTAACATTAGCTTCAAACATTTTCTCTTGCTTCCCAGCATATATCCATCCATTATAGTTTGGTTCATAAAAGTAAAAGTAGAAGAAACTTCCTCTTCCTAAAATAACTGAATACATGCATGAATAATTAAATGGATGAATGGGTGAATGAAAAAATGATTAAGTGAAGACAGTATAATTTTTAAACTAAGTAGATTAAATACATGAAATTAAGAAAAAATAAATAGTGGGGATAAAGGGGTGAATATAGCTGGTTTCACATAATTTTATTAGTACAGGGAATTCTCAGATGAGGAATAATGCAGGTGAGGACCTTCTCTGCAATGCATTTAGAGCCCTGTGATGTGACATGTCCTCCCAAGACTCACACAGACAGTTTTCAACCTTGGTCTTCTGAGGCCAGCTCTCTCTCCATCAAGTACATCTACTGCTTTCTGACAGCCTCTTATAACTCCACATACAGAAGAAAAATACAGGGTTATAAAATAATTGGTCCCAGCATAGATTTGAGATTATCATCCCTAGGCCAAATAACAAGGACCCCAGAAGACTACAAAAGTATTCTAAACTAAGGGGGCAGCTTTCCCAACCTACTTTTTAATCACGAGACCTAGTCTTCCTCCCATTAAACGTCAGTATCACAAGTTGTCTATGGGAAAGACCAACTCCCTGTTTAACTTTACTCAATTCCTTTCAATTAAGTCTCTTTGAATTCTTCCTGAAATGTCTGTCAGACAGAAAGTTCCAAAGCGAGGTAACTAAAAACACCTTAAGCACCATATGATGCTCACAAACCAAGGGACATTTTACTTCTCTAACTACTGAGATGTCTATTGTGGCCCCTAATGAGATGCCTCCATCCATTCTCTCCTTCATTCAACTTTACCTAAATCAAGGGGAGAGCAAATAAATGTTTAACAGCCTGTTTTCCTCTGAAGGAATAAGAGATGGACCTAGGACTCACTTTATTCTGAATTATTCTGTTTATTATGAATTATTAACATCTTTTCCATCACTTTTGTAGGTCTAGACAATCAATAAAACAAATCAAGCCCTGATTTGTATTGTCTATCAATTTTATTTATACTCATCAGGAGCAGACATTGTCAATCAGTCAGCCAACATTTATTAAGCACCTACTACATACCAGGTACTGTTCTAAGCACTAGAGAGGCAGAAACCAAAGTGAATTAACCCCTGTTCTCAAGGAATATAGTTTAACTGATACAAAAGAATTGCCGCAATAAGGCCAGTTGCCCCCTACCACCATTCCCAATGGCAAAAACTGCATCAACTAACACTTTATCTCCTTGACAGATGAAAAAGCAGACAGAGTGCAAATAGATTAGAACCCCAAAAGTTTGCAAAACTTATTGAAGAGGATGGGGGAAGTCGATTGGCAAAGCTGCCTCATAAATCAGGAGGATGAGGTTCAGAAAGCTCCTAGATGACTCGAAGATTGTTTAAGGAAGGTACTGAGAGAAAACAGCAATCACAAAATGTAAAGGATTCGTCAGAATTTTTAATGTTTGAGGAAGCTAACACTTGAGAAAAACACGGCAGGAAGAACTGCTGCAATTGAGGCACACAGGAGGTTTCTTCTGGGGATGATGTAATTTTTGAAGGTATTGAAGCACTGATTTTCAGGATAGCTGAAAAAAGGGAAGAGACAGACATAGAAGTAAAAAAATCAAGGACAGTGTCATTGATGAAAAAGACAGGAGAACATCAATGATTATTGACCTATATGCCTAGTTTCTCATTGCTGCAAAATTACTGTGTGTCCTACATGTGTACAGAGGATATTCAGAAGAAAATATGAGAAGAGAACATTGAATTCACAATTTTTTACAGGGGAGACACCTTTAAAGGCGCAGAATTGACTGAAAAACTAGGAGAATATCGGATTGCATCATTCGTGTTATTATTTTAAAATTGTTTTATTCAGTATGATGGAAGCTGCCATAAGGGGTTTCCTCCAACAAAGTATCTTCTATGAATATGTTTATCAGATACTTTGAAAGATTTATCAACAGAGATAACTGATAAACCTCTGGTTATCAATCTCATGCAGGCAGAAAATGAGAGATCTATGCCAAACAAGTCATAAAGGACTTCTCGCCCAGAGTGCAAATGAAACAGATTTCCTTTAAATGGTAATGTGTACCAGATCTTCCTATTTGTGAATGACATTATGCCGATTCCTTCAAGCCCCAGAATATTGCAGAGTCCCCTAAATGAGATTCTAAATCATTTTAAAATTTGGCAAAATTATCCACACAGAAAAAAACAAAGTATGCAAATAATTCCTGATGGCCAGATTATGACATACCCACCCACAGAACTGGTCTATCATTTTATATAATTTGGGAAAGACAGTAATATTAGTGAGAAGGCATTTATTAATCATTTAGCGTGTATCAGGCATGAGGCTAACCTCTGCATGTACCAATACAAGAAAGCTAAACAGTCCCTACCCCTGAGAAGCATGCATTCTATAACACATTAAGTAAAGAATTAAAAGAGAGGGAGAAAAGGGTACGTATGTACGGCAGTTCTCATGTTTTTGGTCCCATGAACCCTTTGACACACTTAAAATTATTGAGGATCCCTCCCCAAAAGGAGGAGCCCAAGGCTGGGTCTCTTGATTACCAAGTAGATTGGGAAAGATAGTACAAAAATGGTACAAAATTCTTGTGTTGTCCTCTTATTTGGTATAGGAATGATAATCTTTAGATCTCTGCTAGGACCAATTATTTTATAATCCAATGTTTTCCTTTTGTATGTGGAGCTGTTAGAGGTTGTCAGAGGTTTTTTTTTTATTTTTTGATGGGAAGTTGGCCTCAAAGCCAGGAAGACCTGAGTTTAAAACCTTGCTTGTGACAAATACAGCCTGTATAACTCCAGGCAAGTCAGGTCCCATCAGAGGGCTGTAGATAAGTTGAAGAGAAGGTCCCCCTCTGAAAGGGTTTTAAGGATTCCCTGGAGTTCCCAGGGAACTATCTTGAGAGCCAGTGTGGTTTGGAGATGGTCAGGAAGTGATATCCCAGCAAGATAAGGCAAAAATCTACTTATTAGAGCCTAGGGTAGTTGGAAGAGAAAAGTTCACAATTCTGGTGAGAGGAGGTTGAGGACAATGGCTAGACCAGAATTAAATATATGGAAGAGAGCAGATTAAATTGCCTTCTGGAAGTCACATAGTGAATAAGCTTTACCTTAAAACCATTTTTTTGAAACCTCATTTTTAACGATTTATTTTTTAATATCAAAATTCATCTGGTGATGTTTCATGAGGAGGAAATGAGCATAAGTTAAGTGCCTATTATGTACCAGGCACTGTGATTAAGTGCTTTACAAATATTATCTCAACTGTTATGGCTATATCATGAAATACAACCACCCCTAGAAAAATTAAAATTGCTACTGTTACCAGAAAGGTGTACAATGAACACAAGTAACCACATAGTATTATAAACAAAAATTATAGACTGTACATGATCAAAAAGCAATGTGGGTTGATCATGTAAGAAGAGGGCTAAGTAATAGGCACCTGTCATGCTCTTGATGTAAGCATGCAATGTCAGGAGGTGTAGCAGAAAACCTCCAGCTCATAGGGTAGACCCACCATGAAAATGTTTGGGAGAACATGGAAAAGACCTGCACAGGAAGACATTGGGATGTTAGTGATGCTAGAAAAAGCAGGTGTACTTCAGGGAACAGGGAGGTACTCATTTCTTATTCCCTCCCCTTGTCCTACTCCAGCTGGGTGCTTGTGACTGAGCTCATGAATTAACTCGTCTTTTTACTTGACCCAGTTTTACTTTTCAACTTCTTTGACCAATCTAGACATAAGACCCTGTGTTCCATGATTGGAGTATGTCAAAACAGCCTTGGTAATCTCAGCCACTTGGGAGGACACCGATGCGTAATTTTTACCCCTGGTACTGGGATAGGAATTCCAGTCTCTGGTCCATTATTATAACCTACCTAGTGGCATATACATCATTTCCAGTGTTTTAGCTTGTTTTAAGTAGACATTTAAAATAAAGTTCTAGAACTGTCATTCCCTCTAACAAGTTTAACTTTCAATGGGTACCAAAGGGTGGGCCCTGGAGTAGGGTTTCAGAAGAACAAAGAGTATTTTAATCTCAATTTCCCTTTCCTTCCACCTTGATCTAAAATTCGCTGTATAGAATTTGCTAGTGTTGTCACTTATCATGGGTGTAAGCACAAAAGAACCCCAAACTCACAGGTGGTGATATGTAAGATAAAATACGAGAGATGTTGGACTGGAGGCCAAAAGGTAGTGGTGATGGAGCCAAAGCAAAGGACAGCTCCTCCAGGAAAACCAATGCTATTATGGTGCCCATGCCATTTTAATAGAACCCTTCTAACGGGGCCTCGTTTTATGCCCATCTCCCCTAGATTTATGGGAGAATATAGATGGGTCATGTACAATGAAAAGACATGGGTGGTAATCAACACCACTAGTCAGAAATTACAGTAAAGAGATCACACATCCATAGCTAACCTGGAGATGTGTATTTTGAAGACTGAGAATTCATCAGTATGAATATTCCATACAACAATGCAGCCTGTCATACCTTTATGTCTTTTTGAGTTCACTTTTAATGTTTTCTTTTTCTTTTGTTTTAGTGTCTGGGAGCATCAGATTATCACTGTCTTTTAAAATACAATTTATAAAGGATCATACTCAGACGAAGTTAGAAAATTTTATGGAAAAAGAAGAAAAGGAAATTTATGAGTTTTAGGGTTTCAATGCTCAACAAAATCAAGGAACTAAAAGAATTATTTTAAGAGTTCTTAGGTACAGTAGAGGCCATGAGTGAATGAAAAAAAAATGGTTAAGTGTTTACTATATACCTAGAACTGTGTTAAGTGCTGTATATAATGAAAAATCAACCAAGTCCTTACCCCCGAAGGATCTTATATTCTAATTAGGAAATACAATACATATAAAGGAGAGAGGGCTAGGGAAGTGTGTTGTGGTCTAGGAAGTCAGAGATAACAGTGGAAGCATAGGACAAATGACACTTTCCTTCTAGGAATGAGAATGTTGATTTGACTATTGACCCAGAGCTTTATACCATCTGGTATAAAAGGTGTGTGGGCAGGGGTAGGAATGGGAGAGAAAGTGGCAGGAGGGAAAGGGATGAAGATGGCAAGAGAGAAACAGAGAGTGGGACAGGCTAGATAGAGAGGATTCTCATCTTTCAAGACCCCAAGAGTGGGAACTGAAGCACCAGGTTCAAGATGAAGGTTGGAACAAGGAGACATGTCATGAAGATGGCTATAGATTTAGAATCTGGGTCATGCTAGACATGGAGATCTGTCACCATACAGGAGACAAAGGGCAGGAGCAAGTTCAACTTGTACCAAAACAACAATTTCCACTAGAGCATATTTGATAAATGCTCATCTACTTGTTGGTTGGAAAACTCTAAAAGAGAATTCCCAAAGCATCCCATTCTATTTTTCAAAAGCTGTATGTTGATGAGAGGCATATGCAAATACAATTGTTGTCTTTGACAGTTTACAATGCACTTTCCTTATGAAAACCTTATAAGGTAATACAATTATCTTTGTCATATATACAGAAACAGATTTAAAGATTTAATGACTTGCCCAAGCTCACACAGCTAGGAGATGTCAGAGTCAAGACAGAAACCCATGTCTCTTTGGAGTTCAAACCCACAGTTTATTCTACCATGTTGACATTGGCATGGTTTTGGACTAAACTCAGACCAATGCAGGAAGAAAACTGTGGCATTCTCAAAAGCAAGTACCAATTTGCTTTCAAATGTTACAAATAAAAGCTTGTTGAAATCCTAAGGAAAAAATATGCAAGACTTTTTTAATAACTTAATTTTTTTCTTTTGGCAGTGTCATTTGAAATCACCACAGCTAGTCTGGATAATGAACTAGAAATATTAAGTTACATTTTGAATAGAAATTTCTATTTTCTCAGCAAGAGTTGCCTAAAAGGAGAATGTTTCCTATTCCAAATAGACACATGGAATTTTCGTTAATTTTTTTCTTCTAAGAAATGATTTTCATTAAAATTTGGTTTGGGTTTGTTGGTTTTGGTTTTTTTTATATATAATCTGAAACAAGTAGATGTAAGGAACTACCTTTTTTTAACCTATATACAAAAGCTTTTAAGTCTTCTGTTTACCCAATGAAGCGGCACTAAAACTGGGACTGAAAATGTTTTCTTCACTTTTGCAAAAATGTTCTATAATCCATTTGCTTCAGGCAACATGTCTTTGCATATTCCAGGAGTTCACAGGCTATAAGAGAAGACTGGGCCCAAAAACTTGTAAGAATATGGGGCAGGTCACTTGGAGAAAGAAGCATTTACTCACATCTCACAGTCATTAATAACAATGGATTTAAGAGCAGCTCTATAATTCTGTGATGGACCATGAACTTGTTCTGGCCAAGTGAGGAAACAGTCCTCCTAAATAACATCATCCTAATTCCCTCCTGCACACTCAGGAATCCAGGTTTCTATGTTACCTGGAGGATAAAATGACTGCTATGGGCTTTAAGTCCCCAAATGAACAAGTGAATTGTCCTCAGTGTACCAAACAGCACCATTAGTCCCAACAAACCAGACTTCAGGAGTATAATACTGTTCACAGGGTGGAAGGCATCAAATTATGGGAAAAACAAGTTCAAATACATGACCTATGAAAGTATGGAAACTTGCTCAGGGGAAGACAGCATACTAGAAATGATTTTCTAAAACAGATAGGACAGACATCACAGCAGAGCCAGAAGAATAGGGGGTCTCCAAGCCAGAAGACCCGGCTCAAGTTCTGCTTTAGCCACGTACACACAAGTCCTCTCTCTGTGAGGTTTTCTTCTTCACCTAAGAAATAAAGATGGTAATACCTGCACTAATGTCTAATCTCCTTAAAGAAAGAACTGACTCCAATACAATGTGTCATTTGTTATCACTGGTTGCTCTTTAATGACAATTCCAAGTTTTTATATAAAATAGATTTTAATAACATTTTTAGCACGTGTACAAAACAAAGTATTAAACTGAACCAGTTCAGGACTTAAAAAATAGTCTGAAAAGGAAGTGGGCTATGCATTCACGAAATAATATGATTCAGGTTCCTTTTTCTATAACCTTTTCTATAACCCAAACATTTGATGCAAAAAATACAGGTATTCTCCAATAATGAAAAATGCTAACAGCAGTCTTGTGTGTTACCTGAATTATCAATTATTCTCCAATACTGTGGGCAGCATCTCACCACAAACTCATAACATACTGATGTTACTGGTGCATAATGATAGTTTTTTAACCTAATCACTTTGGGGATCCATAGTAAAAACCAAAAGACATGCTGAGATAGAATAGAAATTATTTCATCCAAACATGGTTACAAAAGAGTTTTTAACAAACTGGACATAATTCAGTATACTCTCATTCTGATTCTCTGTCTTTTCAAGGCTATGTTGCATTTCTTTCAAACATATTTCCTGATGCTGTTCCTTCTAAACAAAAAAGTGAAAGATGCATTAGTGATATAATTTATGCCAAAAAATACAAAGTAACAAGGTTTACAACAGCAAAATGTAACTTTTTTTGGTGGGGAGGGGAGTGGCAGGGAGAGAATCAGCCTTCAAATCTGACAATATTTCCTATTAAACTCATTAATTTGCATACTTATATACAGTAGAAGCCCACTGAAATACGATTCATTGAAACAAAGACTCAGTCACACCTGAGTTCTAGGTACATTCCCAAAATAAAATTAGACAGAGATTGGTTGGCTACCACTTGGCTGTTCATGAACAGAAGTTTAATTTCTGTTCTGTGACACTGGCACTACAAATAGGGTCCACTGCATATCTGACACTGCATTATTAATATTTAACATCATTTATACATTGTCAAAACCAGTCTACTCACTTTTCTCCAAAACCTGTATTTTCTACCTCAACAGCAAATGCATAATAAAACTACATATTTCTTTTAGTCATCTATTCTTAACACTAAGACTATTCAATTTTACCATCTTCACTTCATATGAGAAATTTCAAAATGAAAGTTTCCTTCATTTTTAAGCACATTAAAGAACTATTTTCTGTACCATTTATCACAGATTTACTACGTGTGATTACTGAATGTACTTCAGAGTAAGAACAAGTTGCAGGAATAGCTACATGTTAAGTTTCTACGTTCAAATCCTGCCTTGACACTTAATAGCGCACTAACTGTGTGACCCCAGGCAAGTCACTTCACTACTAACCTTGGCTTCCTCATCTGTAAAATGAGGGTGACAGGGGCATTTATCAAATCTTAAAGTGCTATATAAATGCTCACAATGACAATGGGAACATAAAGCCCACAGCTTCTAGCACATATCAAGTGACCAATTAATGTTTATGGATTCAAGCACCATTTACTTGTGTTTTATAAAGTGGCTTCTCCATGATATGACGGCTTGGATTCTGTTGTAAGTCACAGAAAGTTTAAAGAATGGTAATAATTCGAATAGTTTAATGAGGAAATCTCACATTCATTAAAAGATTTCCTGCTAAGTAACAATATAGTTTACCCCCAAGCCCATCAGTCCCATGAAGGTGAATGTCAGGGCCCTGTAGATGGCCAGGGTCCAGCCACTTCTGACACTAGCAGTCAAAGTTCAGGTCAGATCATCAGGGACTCAGCTGTCAATGGCCTTGGGACAAGAGCTGTCCTCGCCTCCACCTTCAGGTGGACTCTTGGTCTATGTCTTCAGTGCAGCTAAGGGTCAACAGGTACCAAAAAGAAGGGCATCTGCACAACTAGGCCCTTAGAGCGACATTGCTCTGCATAAAAAAGTCTCCCTTGGTTCCTGGTCAAAGAAAGATCCTGTAAAGACAGCTCTGTGGTGACAGTATGTAAGGGCCTGTTTGGAAAATCAGACCAAGACATCCTGGATTTCCCCGCTTTAAACTACTGACTACAAGAAGGCTCAAAGTAGGCTCACAGCAGCTCATCTCCTTGTTAGTGCTATTGGAAGAAACCTCTATCTTCTAATTCTCACAGCTCAATGGTCCTGTGTCCATGACTGCAGTTATCTGCAAGGACACTTTAACATTACTTTAATGTAGTCAGCACTTAATTACTGAATGATCAGATCATTAAGATATACCCAATGACCTACTATGCGTAAGGCCCTGGGCACAGGGGACACACCTACACAAATAAATACAAGAACCAGTCTCTGCCATCAAGGAGTTTAGAATTGGGAAATACATATATAAATGTTAAGTAAGCAATTGTTGATAGTCTGCTATGTGCCCATCAGAGTGAGAAATAAGAGATATAGGTAATCTTTTTTAACATTTTTTAAACATATCTAGACAGTTAATTTGTAACAAATGATGAAATAAATATAAAATATTTTAGTCCCATAAAATACTTACCTAGAAAAAATAGAAAACATCATTCTGTCCATCTCAGTATATTTTCTGCTTTATTAGGTAGCTTCATTTATATACAACTAATACTTATTATTTTATATAGTAACTAGGAAATCAAATTAATAGCAATTAAAAATAAGTTTAAAGGTCAGGAGAGCAATGTTAAAATAATCAAAAATGACATAACCTTGGTCATGATGAAACTATCATTAACAATTTTATTATTGATTCAATTAATGGAAAATCCTGAAAATCATTTAACTTTTGAACTTTTCAGTTTTTCACCTTCTTACTCTAGAAGAAAAGAGGAAGGGAAGAAGCAATACTATTTTTCCAGTACTGAGTATGATTCAGAACAAGAAAGAAGAGCCAAAGACAAGGACAATGAGAAAAGGGCTTAAAGGCACAATTAAAGAAAGGACCAGACTGTGACTTGACGTTAGAGCAGGGGGCAGAGCAATGGCCCCATTGTCTTTGGTGCTTGACCCGCCAGAGGAACAAGTGACAAATGCAAGTGGAAAATAAAGAGTCGATGTTCAAGAGAAGCCAGGTGAGGGTGGCCCAGCTCAAGCACACCCTCAGACAGGACTGTGAAGAAGGCACTGCCAGTGATAGCTGAGCACCACAAGGCTGGAGAAGGTAAGACACTAGAGTCTGCCAAGTGGAAGCCAATGAGTTTTGACTTTATTCCTAGTAAAGTTTGAGAACAGATCATTAAACAAATGTTTAGTAAACATCTAGAAAAGGAAATGGTTATTATAAAAACCAGTATGCCTTCATCAAGAACATTGGTCATGACAGACTATTATTTCCTTTTTTTCACAGAGTTGCAAAACAGGAAGATCATGGAAATCAATCAAAACACATTTATTAAGTGTCTACTATATACTGTAGATATTACTTCCCTAGATCTTAGCAAAGATCTTCTCACTGGTAAGATGAACAGTAGTAGACTAGATAATGACAGAGTTAGACGGATTCAAAGGTGGCTGACTGGCCAGACCCACAAAATATTCATTCATTCCATGCCAACTTTGAAGGAGATCTTTCTAATTGCAGGGTTTTGTGTCTGCTCTGTGCTAACACTTTTATTTATCAATGACGTGGACACACACATAGCTAACCAAATCTGCAGGTATGGAGAATTAGCAAAGATTCTTAACATGTTGGATGACAGAGTCAAGATCTCAGACGTCTACAACACTGATGTGAACTGAATAATATGCAAAATTAAATAGGGATAAATGTAAAATCTCACACTTGGGCTCAATAAAGTTCATAAATAAGATTCAAAATGGGAAGTGGTTAGAGAGTAGTTTTTCTGAAAAAGATCTGGTAGTTAAAGAGGACTACAGGCTCAATATATATTAGCAGTGTAATATGACAGTCAATGGAGACAATAAAATCTTGGGCTGCTTTAAGAAGTATACCCTCTAGAAATAATGAAGTGGATGATCCTTTGGTACTCTGGTCAGACCATGTCTGGAGTACTGAATTCTATTACAGGCATCACAATGTAGGGAGGACAATGAGAAGTTAGAGAGTGCCTAGAAGAGAGCAACCATAATGGAGAACAGCCTGGAATCCAAGATCTGTGGAAGGGAATGGGATGTTTAGCCTGGAGAAATCGCAGGAGAAATATGACAGATGTTTTCAATTTTAAGGGTTACTATAAACAGTTATTTTGGTTAGCTCCAGAGGGCAGAACCAATGGGAAAGAGTTGCAAAGAGGTAAATTTTGACTCAATGTCAGAAAAGACTAGCTAACAATTAGAGCCATTCAAAAGAGGCAGGAGGATCCCCCTATCTGAAGTCTTCAAGCAGAGGCTGGATGACCAATGGTCAGGCAGGTTGGGTTGAAGCTTTCTTCCAGGGTACTCGTTGGACTAGACAGGCATCGAGGTACTTTCCACCTCTACAATTCTGTGATTCTATGGTTTCATGGATTCTCTGGCTCCTGGAAGAAAATGATGCAATAGCATTCTCTATATCATTTCTAGATCACTTCTTTTTAGTTCAGTTAATCAAGTATAATGCTATGTATAAAAGGCTTTAATATGAACAGTTTCAATATTATTTCATAGAAAAATTGACTGGACAAAGTTAGTGTGATACTGTTATTTTATGGCAAAGCAAAGCAACCTATGTGTTACGTAATCTATCGGTTTGAAACAAAAACAAATTGAAATATCCAAAATTCAACATGCATACTAGAGGTATATTAAGGCTCTCTTGCTCATGCAATAATTAAGTAACTTCAACTTAGCACAATTTAAAAAATAATAATAATAAGGAATTAATTATATTAAGTGTATAAATACCATGAAATGGCTACCATTAAAAAAAATAAATAAATCCTGGGGAAAGTCCAGAACAAACGTGAAAAATATAATGGGTATTACTGAGAAAGCAGAATAGGAGAAAGTACAGCAGTCATTCAAGCAAGACCTTGATAATGCATGCTACTTTATTATAGGAGTTAATGTGTTGTTTTAAATGATCACATTGTTAGTCCCCATTCTTCTCACTGCCTAGAAATGCATCATTCGACTAAATGTTTAAATAAATTGTGCAAAGGTAATTGAAAAGCTATTAATTTTCTACAGTAAGAAATTAAAACATGCCATACTCACAGTATTCAATACGCATATAACCTGGTTTTGCTCTTCATTTTTTTTCCTAAGCTCACTTTCAAGGTCTAATATTTTTGTTTGTAAAGCCTGCTCTCTAGATGTCATTTTCTCTATTTCTTCTGAAACCTGAAATTTTGGTAATAAAAAAATAATGAGTTATATATTTATGATTGCTTATTAACAACTTAAAAGGCTGTTTGTTTTAATTGCTATTCATTATATTTCAACATTACGTTGAAGTTACATAATTTATCTTGATGGGGAAAAGTATAAACTAAGATTAGCTAACCAGTCAGAAAAATATTATTTTTCCTTACACTATGACTTAAGTGTGTATTGCTGTCATACTGATATTTTAACCTACCTGTAGGCTGGTATTACTTTTGTGTCTCAAAATGTTTAACAAAAAACTAGATACATAATAAACACTAAATAAACATTTCATTTCCCTTTAACAAACATTTATTTTTAAACATTTTAAACATATTTTTAAGCTCCATTTATGCAAGGAAACATTTAATTATGTAATTTGACAAAACTGAATTAGTAGGGGAATAGATGAACTTTTACAATCAAATAAGTTAATTAGACCTATGATATGACTTTCTACTAATAGAATTATTTTCTGAATATTCTGAACTACATGTTCAAATTTTAATTTTCTGACATTTTATAATTTCTAATTAGTGCAAGTAATGAATTCCATGAAGCATTTGCATTATTTAAATTCACATTATTCAAAATTATAATATATTATGAAATACAATGATTAGTTTCATCCCACTGGAAGTATGCAGGGTAAATATGAATGTGACATCATAAGATTCATCATTTGCACTAATTGGAATCTCTCATCTAGGAACTAAATGGTAGGAAGTAAAAATGGACTGATCAAATACCACTGGTACACTCCTAATGTCAGGAAAAAGCAAGGGACACCTCTGATTCACTGTGGGGACAGACTGTGCCGAACTTTAGAGAGACCATGGACAGAAGCACTATTGGATAGGCAGGCCTGGATGAGCCATAATTAGTACTGCTAGAAGAAATTCCTAAGTCAAGGAGATCAGGGAATCACTGAAGTATGCTGGCTAATATGAAAATGTGTTTTGCATGATTTCACATGTATAATTGATATCACATTGCCTGTCATCTCAACAAGTGGGGGGGGCAGGAAGGAGAAGCTGGAACTCAAAGTTATTTTAAAGATTAATATTTAAAATAAATAACTAATTTAAAATAAGCAAAGCTCTTATACTAGTACGCTTATCTCTGTAACATTTGTTCATGCAGAATCAGAGGTAGTGAAATAGCATAGAGGATGGAGCACTGGTTCTGGAGTCAGGAAGACCTAAGTTCAAATGCTGCTTTAGATACTTCCTAGCTATTTTACCTTAACTTTTTTACACTTAACTTCTGCTTCCATCTGTAAAATTGGAACAATAGTTCATCTGCCTTCCAGAATCATTTTAAGGATAAAATAATATTTGTAAAGCACTATGCAAATCTTACAGTATTCTATAAATGCTGGTTATTAAAATTAGAGGCTTATAACTGGAGAGGTTGCCACTAGATGGCAATGTTGGCATAACAAGTATGAGCAAATTCTTTTTAGATGACAGCTTCTTTTAAAATTAATTAATTAAATTAATCTTTAATCAGTTATTTACAGTTGTTTAAAGAAACAATTTAAATATACACATGAATTTCTAAGTTCCTTTGTCACTAAGTCAGCTCAATAATGAGTTAGCTGTGTGATATGGCCACAAAAGAACAATTACAACTGGGCTGCATTAATAGGCCCAGCTTCCAGGGAGGAGAACTGAGGATCATGGTCCTCTTTGAGAATGAAGGACAAACAACCACCACAACAACTGTGATGATGCCACTGCACATTTCCCTCATTAGCCCACATATGGAGCATGGTGTCCGGTGCTAGGCACCACAGTGACGAAGCCAAGAGCGCTCAGACAAGGCCAACAGGACAGTGAAAGAGCTTGCAGCAAGCTACATGCAGCCTGGCTGAAGCACGGAAACATTCAGTGTGAAGAGATCAGACAGATGCTCCCGGATACCAGAAGGGCTGTCAGTGCGGATTCCTTTCAGGTTTTGCTTGGATTAGATGACCCCTGAGATCCCCTCCAACTCTCAAATTCCAGTGACTGTCACACAATATCGACTACTTCATGTGGACAACTTCCTTGACGGGTACAGAAGGTTAGTAAGCCTCGATCCAACGACAGGAAGCTGCAATCCTGGCATAGTGACCTGTCAAAGAGCTCAGGCAAACGGCCTCCAGATTCTGCCTTCTCATGCTCCCAGCCACAGTATCACTTTGCCAACCACAAGCTTGACCCAAACACACTCCCAAAGCAGCCTGGTGTATAGCAGGTGAAACAGAGAAATGGGCCTGTGCCCATCACCTTGTCATCAGCGTAACAACAATATGAGAACAAAGAGAAAGAGGAGGAAACATTGTCTGTACCTTTTGTCTTCCTTCTTCTAAAGCAACTTCCAGCTGCCGGGCCAAGGCATTGTACTCTGCCGATTTCTCTTTAAATTTGAATTTGTTCTTCTTTAGGTGCTCTTCTTGGCCTGTCACCTTCTTTTCAAGCTTTTCATTTTCTGCATCCATCTGTTCTAATTTGCTTTTTTGAGAAAATTTATGAAATTTATTTAATTCATTTATGAAATTACAGTACAAATGAAATTGATTAAAAATTCAAACTGATTACAAATCCATTTCATACTTACTGTTTAAGGTTATCACATTTCAGTCTGGGACAATTTTCCTCTTCCAAAGAGAGTGTTTTCAAAAGGCTCTGATTATCATCAATCTACAAAAAGGGGAAACATCTATTGTTGTACCTTCGTTTGCTTTTCTCAACTTCTTGTGATTTCAACCTATTTCACAAAAAGTTTCAATATATCCATAAGAGGTAGATTAGTAGTATCCCAACTCTCAGACAGAAAACTAATGCTTCTGAGAAAGCATCTGTGCAATTAGTGAAATATCTACTCTCCAATTCAGGACTTCAGTCACTCAACTCTCTGAGACCACTAGAGGCACAGTGGGGAGAGCAATGCACCCAGAGTCAGGAAGACCTGAGTTCAAATACATGATGTAAGTGATTTAATTTAGTTCTGTGATGTGGCTGCCAGAAAAGCTAATGCAGTTGGGCTGTGCTGACAGGTACAACTTCCACCTAGAGAAACGTGATGATCCCCCACACTTTATCCTCATTTAACTACATGTGGTCAGTTATGTGTTCAGGTATGATGATAACCCTAGTCTCCCAGCCTCAGTTTCCTCAGCTACAAAATGGGGATAAAAACAGCATCTACCTTTCAAACTTGTTGTGAGAATCAAATGAAAGAATATTTGTAAAGTGTCTAGTGAAGTGCCTAGTATATATAGTAAGTGCCATATAAATGCATATTCTCCTTCCCCACTATTATGCCTTATGGCACGTTAATGATAGCACATATTTCCATGCCTTAAAGTCTATGTGACAATTTCGTCATAACCATCTTGTGGGTAGACATGAAAATGTAAATATTGCCACATGACATGTGAATAAGGAAGTTTGGTCTCACACAGATCTTTGTGTGGACGATTCTTTCCCATCTCTCAGCCCAGTATTCTGTCTGCTACATCACATGGCCTTTCAGATACCTCATGAGATTATGGAACTAAAAACATTTACCTGCTGGAAAGTTCTATTTCTTACTAATCATATCTTTTTTTTTCTTATGGCTAAAAGGATAAATCCCAAAAAATTCAATTATCAGCCAGAAGCTGCCCATCCTCTTGTCCTGCCAGCTGGAAAACATTTACAACAACACTGTATACTCCTCCAGTTATTTATCAGGACAAATTTAAATAGTTTGGGCTGTGCTTGTTATTCACCTGATATAGTCCTACCATCAGTTTCAAATAATGTAACTTATTTTTAAGAAAACTTACTTTTGAAATTTTAATTCAAATAAGCAAACAATTTCTTGTGTATTTTTTCAAGAGGTAGTTCAATATGACATTCAAATAAGGTCATTAAAATTTAATAAAAATAGACTGTAGTTACTACAGCAGCCCCTTGAGAAATATAATGCTAGAGGATGAAATAAAATTTGTAATCTAATTCTTATGCACGATCTATTTATTTGCTGAAAACATTTAAGTTTAATTATTTGCTGAAGTAATTTAGACTAATACTTATAATAAGTTTAGACCAATATCAAAGTTCTACTACACCACGACTTCCCCAAAGCTATCAATTTATAAGTTAAAACATCTTAACAGCTATAATTACTAAATAATACCAATCTATTGTTTTCCTATTCAAAAGAGAATTCTAAATAGTCTACAGCAGAATGTAGTATCTATATGACAAGTAGATTCTTTAGAGGGAGTAAACTCCAAAACCCTGACATGAGTGCCCTCAACTGGTGAACTCATTCCCAAACCTTCCTTATACATGTTCCCAGAGATATCCCACCAACTTCACTAAGCACCTGACTCCGGAGCTCATGGATAGTTTGGGACTGGTCTGTGTATCTCCCTTTGCAGTAGAGGAGTCTCTCCTGACAGTCCAGCAGCTTCAGCTCAGCCCCCTCCAGTAAACCATGAATATGTTCTAACTCCTTCGAATGTGACTCCATCTGGCCCCTTACCTGAGCAGTATCATTGAGAAAAGTAAGTGCAAGAAGTCATATTGAGCATTAATATTTTTACTGTCTTCCTCAAAACAGATAATAAAACTTATAATGTACAGTTTTTGTTACAGCATTTCATTTTCAAAGAAATAAATATATAAATACAAATGTAACAAAACCTTTTAATTTGAATTCCATTAAATAAGAATTGGCAGAATGTTTTACAGTTTCTCATTGTACTTTCAAATATATTATCTCATTTAATCCCAACATCACCATTTCAAGGACATCTTATTCCTATTATTCCCGTTACTATATGGCCTTTAGGCTAACAAAGTGTTTTTCTCACAACAATAATGACAACTGATATTTATACAGGTTTTAAAGTTTATGAAGTTTTCTACATATAACCATGTGAGGCTATTCTACTCATATTTTAAAATCTCAAAACTGAGATACAAAGAAGTGGCTTTCTCACATAACCAGCAGCTATTGGAACTCGCAAGGATTTAAAACCTATCTCCTGTTTCACATGTAGAGGTAAAAATGATCACTACAAAATACCATTCATTACATTAGTAGACTGGTATGTCTTTGCTATTAAGAGTAATGAAAGTACATTTCTTAAAAATATTCTATCATGAAAACTTTTTGTTATACTCGACCAGACTTGGCTCAACTGGGTTATTGAGGTTTCAGTAGATTTGCTGCGAAGTGGTTCACAGTAACTTTTGCTAGGGTCTATTTTCACCTCTTTTGTTACCCCAAACCACCTGCTGCTATTCGTTGTAAATGCTGTTATGGGTCCTGATTTTAACACTTGTGTGGCCAAGCAACAAGCAGCCCAAGAGAGTCAGCATCTGGAATATTGTTACTTATAGCATCCATGTGATATTTAGAAACAAAGAGCAAGACAGCTAGCTAGTCTCTCTGACACGTCAGGGGCTGAAGATCTGGGATAAGAGATTTCTGCAGTACCACAGCCACTAGAAAACACCCAATAATCTTCATCAAGAAAAATACAGCTTCAATCAGTTCAATAAATATTTGTTAAATTCATATTATATGCAAAACATTATGCTAGGTGATAGCAAGTATGTGCTCCCAAGTCATGGGGGTCTAGAAGGTTTGGGAAATTCTTTATCCTCAAACCATGGCAAGCATGGAGGGAGATTCTAAGTTGGTGAGGACAGAGAAAGAAGTACCTAATATGAAACCACACTGTGACTGCAGGGCTTTCTGCACACATGATGCTGTCTGAAAGTCCCTCATTGCTGCCCTGCACTCTCCTTGAGTATGTCTTCAAGCACTGCCTGACAGAGCAGATGGGATCCTAAGGCATGCTCCTGAGCTGATTTCTCTTTTCTCATCATGTGGACACAGTACCCAGCACTGAGGCCCTTTGTCGAGCTGACCTGCCAAGCACCCAAACTCTACTGCAGACAGTGCAGTTACAATGGACTACCCATGTTGTCTGAATGCCAAACATGTATGTGCCTAAGAGGCTGTTTTATGGAGAACTCAGATAGGGCAGGCTATCACATGGTAGTCAGAAGAGATACCAGGACACTCTCAAGGTCTCTCTTAAGAACTCTGGAATTGACTGGGTGACATGGGAGACATGGGCACAGGATTGCTCAGCATGGCATGCCCACATCAGAGAAGGTGCTGCACCTCTATGAGCAAAGCAGAATTGAAACAGCTCAAAGGAAACACAGGATGCACAAATTTAAAGTATACAGCCCAAATGTTCACAGGCTATTCGTGCCCAATCTGTGGTAGAACATTCTGAGCTCATATTGGTCTGATCAGCCAGTCAGACACACTGAAACTTGACTCTAGCACAGTGAGGTCATTTTGGTCCTCTTCAAGCATGAAGGATACCAACCAACCAACATGGACAATGGAATTTTCCATGAGAAAACACTTAGCAGAATACTCTCCGCTCCTTTCACTCCCTCTTTTCTTTTCAAGCTATCTCTCCAATTGCTTTATTCTCTCAGAAAAGGACCTTATCCTGGCATAACTTCCTGAACAAAGTGACACCATCAATCAACAGCATGGATGAGCTGATGTGTGCCAAGCACTGTGCTGGGCACTAGAAAAAAAGCTTACATCTGACTAGGTGTGGTTCAGGTTCTCAAGTCAATACAGGATCTAAAATAAATACTAATTTATTGGTGGAAGAATGAAAGGGCAATCTGGAAAGTTTTCCTAAAAGGAACAGGACTAAAGGGGAGGACTGAATGGAGCTGGAGGGTGGCCACTCTCCTCCAATGCCAATTATAACTGTTCTTTCTTAGCTCTAGTAGGCAGTAATCATGTTGCTTTGGGAGAAGAGATCAACCTGCATGCTAATCTGGTGATAAATCACTGCAAAGGAAGCTAGGCAAGTCATCAAATGATAAATGTATTTATGATATAATATGCAACTGGGAAGACTAACACTAAAGAAAAAAAACTGTTGGTGGAATATATAACTTAGGAATATTTAGGATAACATCTATTCAGGGAAGTCTCCTCCTACATATTTTAGTAACAGACCAATTCTAAATAAAGGTTAAGAAAAGGCTAATCATTAAAAATGTGATTTTATATACCATCCTGTTGCACAGGCCACCCACAAATGCAGTATTACTTTTATATTCAAGAGGGGCCAGCTTACCTCCTCCAATGTTGACTTTTTGTTTTGCATTATTAGCTTTTTTTCACAAACTAGTTTTTCATATCTGCTTTTCACATCTTCGACTGCCTTCTGTAACTTTTGTACCTAAAGACACACTCTGTTAGTTAAACCACCAGCACTGGCCCTTCTTTTCTGCATCATCTTCACTCTGATAACTATGTGATAATCAGGATCATCACCCTAAGAAGTCCTACTTTTAGTCAAGTGATAAATCACCTTTCAATCCTAGCTTTCCTCTGACCTCTTGGACAGAATCCTGTCTCCTACACTCAGTCCAATTTGCAAACTCCTCTAGCGTGAGGCTCTTCATCCACTAGGACTTTCCTCAAGAAAGCCTACCCAGCTCCCACTCTAACCTCTCCTTTCTATGCTGATGACTCCTTTACCATCTGCTGCTTACTTGAGACTAATGTTGATGATAATCCTGAGTGTTAGGGAACAGGAAAAGAAATATTTAAATAAAATAATAGGTAATAATGCAAATATTCTCTACTTTTTTTCACTTTTTAATAATACATCTAGCTATTTAACGTGTATACCGACATATCAGACAGACAACTTCCACAAACATTAAATACATGCTATAATTACCTGAGATTTATATATTTCAACAAGGGCTTTCTGTCTTTTCTCCACTTCTTGTAATTCCAAGCGTTCATTTTCAACTGAAATAACTTTTTCCTCCAAATCAGCCAGTGTGACCTACCAAAGAATATTTTATATATATATATATATTATATATCACAAATGACTAAGAAGGCTTACACCTGTATAATATAGAATAATATACAATAACTCAATAAAGAAGTTATTTATTTATTTATTTTTTGGTTAATGAATCTGAGATTTCGCTGGTCATAGGAACTGGATCTTCACTTGCTGGGTAAGGATGTTTGAAATAAAAAGCCAAAGTAGAAGTTGTTGATGTAACAGAAAAATAGAAGTGAAAGAGAGTAATATATTTTTTGACTGTCTTTGACAGCAGACATGACTATGAAAATGCCTATCACTGATAAACAAATACAGCAACATTTTAATGTGATATAAAATTACAATGGCCAATTAATTACAATTAGTGAATAGTGACCCATCAAGGAGAAATTCTAGGGCAAATAAATGTGAACAATAAAAAAATTTATATGTGTAAACTTAGTAATACTGATATTAATATGGTACTTTAATATATCTTATTTGAGCCTCCCACAACACTTAGGTGTTACTATTTTCTCTAAGAGCAAAAAAAAAAAAAAAGATTTCCTTAGTCAAAAGAAATCTACTCTATTAAAAAGTTACCTTCAAAATAGATTTAAATATAGGGAGAAAAAATTTTCCAGCATCTTTTCTAGCACTAATTCTCAATGACACTATATTATTACAAATCATGACTCTTCAGAAGATTCTGAATTGCAAGTTGCCCAGAGTGTAATGAAACCATGTAGATGCAGGTAGGCTATGGGTGTGATTGGTGACAAACTGCTCTTGAGGAGCATTTCTCTTACAGGATAAAATGCTCCAAGAGTTAATTTTATATTGTACTTTGTGGTTTGCAAAGAACTTTACATGCACTATTTTATCTGGTCCTCACCATACGCCATGGACCCATTTTATACATAAGGCTCCAGGGGTGCAGGGAGGCTGAGCTCCCAAGGTCACAGAATCAGTGACAGAGTCACTAGTGTGTGTCTCCCCACTACTCCACAGTTTTCTGTGTATTCATACATGTGTATAAAACTACATTCATGTTTCTTCATCAATAGAAAGGTATTTTATCAATTCTTTTGTTAACATGTACTCATAAACAAAAAATGGGATAAGTGTTTATCTATATGTAATCTAGCTCTAGTTGTGTGTGTTACTGTACCTTTAATTTTTCATTCTCAAGAAGAATGCTTTCATTTTCTGAATCACTAGAGTGAAGTTTTCTAAGAAAATCTTTATTGGAGTTTCTTTCAGGCTCTTCCTTCTTGTGTTGTTCTTCCAAAAGATTTATGATTTTCCTTTATAAAATGACCAATTTTATATAAATTATTAGAAGTATGCAGATTATGATAGTTCAAATTAGATATAATTAAAATCAATCCAATAAATTCTGTCATTTTAAAAGATGAAAATATAAAAAAGATAATGAAGTTGTAGCAATAGTGAACACTGAAAATTATATTTTTATCAGACTGTGCTTTCATTGTTGTAGGAAATTGTTGTAGGGAATTCAGTATGGAAGCTCTCTCTACAAAAACAGGCTGGCACCAGTCCTGACACTCGCAGCTTTAGCACGTGGGCTGGAGGCACTGAAAGATTAAGTGATCTACATAGGGCCACAGTTTAAGGACTAAGATGTAGGCCTTGAAAGTCTTCCTGATTCTGAGATCAGTTCTCTATCCAGCACCCCAGTTCCTGTCTCACTGTGTGGTTCTCCATCCCCTATGCCAAGACGGCTAAAATAGAAAGGACTAAATAGGAGACATAGGAAATGATGACAAAAGAGGTCAAGGAGAGACATCTGAAAGAAATATTGGCAATGTATGACTATACTCAACCATGTGTACCTCTTTTAATGAAGCTAAATTCTACTTTTCTTCCTTTTTCCTATCTTTTCTCAACTTCCTTTCTTTTTCCTTCTCTCCTGTCTACATCATAAACCTGTCAAAAATACCCCAAAATGTAACTTAACCCAACCAGTATCACTCAGAGGCTAGAGAATATCAATCCTATATGATTTCAAAATAAATATATGCAGCACTCCCTTTTTTATTTAACAAAAATTATCTAAATGGCTTTCATATCTTTATGCACTAATTCTTGTGCATAAAATAAAGTTTTGGAGTTTCTTCCCCAAACACTATCTGATAAATTTAAATATGTAAAATGACCATATAATAAGTGATCACTACAGTCTAAAAAGGAATATAGTCTTAATTTCAGTGAAACAACAAAATGACAGGAAAAAATTTTAAATGAAAAATGTAATTTTTAGTTTTAAATTCTATTAGTTTATTAATTTCCATTATGTTCCAAAATCATAAAAATAGCCATCATGTATTTTTCTTTTAGAGTTCTATTCAACTGTATAAAGTATTTCAAATATTATTTGCTTTTATGTGAAGAGAATTCACTGTATTAGTTATAAATTATGACATGCTGATATTGTTATATAAAGGGGAAAAGATTATTCCATCTCTATAGGACAAAATACTAATACCAACATTTATTTCCAACTATAATATTCAAGTGTAAATATTGTTTGAACTAAAAGTATGAAAACAAATGCAATTGTTAAATCACTATTAATCATTTGATGAATTTTCTCAGGTAGATACATTATATAAGGCAAAGGTAAAAAATAATCTTTATCCCATATAGTCCCTCAAAATCAGTAACAATTCCTTTAAAAATGGGCTTATTGTCTTATTTGTACATTTTATTATGTATATTTTTCTTACTTTTTCAGAGTCTCAACCTGGACCTCCAAATCTGTCTTTTCTTCTACAGCCTTCTCATAATGACTTTTCCAGGCAAGGGAAGCTGAAAGTGCTTCAGACAATTTGGCTTCCTAAAAAATGCACAAAGTACTTATTTTGTAACTGAAGAACTGTGTGTTTTGTTCAAGTCCCTAAACACAAATGAAATAAATTCATTCTATGTAGTATCAAACTTTAGAATGTAAAACTATCCACTTCAGTATACATTATATTTGGAAACAAGTTTTAAAATCAACCTTAAGAGAAACACCAAACAACACAATTGTTTACCTTAGGATCATCCTCCAAGTGTAGACCTATCATTTAAAAAGTCACAATGTTTATTTATATTAACACAGATAGTAAGTCACATTTTTAAAAAGTAGAATCCTGCCTCAGACATTTAACAGCCAAGTGATCCTGGGCCTCTCCCAACTTCAGGCTCCCCATCTGTAAAATGTGGATAATAAATTTACTTCATTGGGCTGTTGTGAGAATCAACTGAGATAATATGTAAAGTGCCTGGCAAATCTATATATGTATGTTATCTTTTATAATAAATCATAGATGAATGACTGGATTTCTTTTATAATTGGTAGGAACCCACTACAACACAGAAAAGATGGGGCAGAGTTCTATCTTTAGCTTTCCAGTTTCACCCTTTGTCCTACAGTCACTTTGTGTCCCCTTACCCTGATGGTTTAAAACTACTAATGCTGCCACCACAGGAAGAAAGGTGGTGGGAGTGATTGATGGGCTAATCTCTGATTTACCTGACATCGAACCAATGCAGTTCTAAGACTGCATTTCTCAGAGGCTTGTGAGTAACCCAGGCCACTGGATTTCCCTTCCGCTTTGTTGTAGCAATAACAGGAAATTTATCAACTGAAAGGCAACCAATGCTGAAAACAGTCAAGGACCTTTTTCTCTATGTCAGGGATGTGGCTTATCTCTTGGTTTAATCAAAGTTACAATATAAAGAACGACACCATCAAGATTACTGTGCATTATCTCACTATCCTTATAACCTTACCAGAAATAGGGGCACATATAGGGACCTCAGAAATCACATAGTCGAATCGCTTTATTTTACGGATGAGGCACCTGTAAAATGACTCCCCAAGAACACACAGTCGGTAAAGAGCAGAATCACATTCTAATCCAGGTTTGCTGGCTTTTCTTACTACATCAAATTTTCATGAAATGTAATATAATGCCAATCACTGAAAACAGGAGGCTCAGCACAACATGAAACTTTAGTAATACTAAGTAATAATTACAAATATTAAACAAAATTAACACACAAAAAAATTGTCCAATCCCAAGTCCACTTTTTCACACATTTTTCACATGTCACATATTTTTTTCACCTTTCCCATGGTGATGTTTTTGATATGTGTGCATAATATTATGTTGAGCCAGAGACTAAGTGAACTATTTACATGTGAATATAGTCTAAAAATCTCAGACAGTAATTAGTTTGGATTTTTATGCAAGTTTTAAGGAGAAAAAAGACAGAAATTTTGGAGAAAAGTGCTGAAGTATTATGGTTTTTCATATTAAGAAATGATGAAATAAAAGATGGTTTGTGTTTCCATTAATGCAAACTGTTCCAGGCTTGAGAATGGCCAAATCCAACCAGCTCATCAAAAATGAAGGGTCATCACCATGAAGCAACTTCAACATAATCTAAAGAAGTAAACTGAAGTGTTTATAAACTGATATCACTCACCCGCTCTCTGATCTGGGAAGTCAGATCATCAATATTTGCTGTCAAAGAGTCAGCTCTTTCTTTGCAAACTTTAGATGCTTTTTTCAAGGCTATTTTCTTTTGCTCATTCGTTTGCTTCAGGGCAATAATTTGCTGCTCATAAGTTTTCAATTGTAGTTTCCACTCAGCTATCTTGGTTTTTAAGTTCTGCAAAAAGGTAGATCAATAACTGATACACAAAATATCAATGTTTAACAAATGAGTAATCAAAGTAAGGGGGAAAGTCTGTCCACATTTTAAAACAGTTTCACCACAAACAACTTTAAATGGAGAGATATGATTTCACTAATATTTATAAACTAGCTTACAGTATAAAAGAAATATAAACAAAGTTAACAAGTATCAATTACTTTATAATGCAATTATTGCTAATTATCAAAGTAACAATGAACTGCAAATTCCTTAGGAAAAATATTAATACTAGTCCTTAAAATGCCAAATGAAACATATATTTTAGGAAATGGACAATATGAGAATCTGTTTTGCTGAACTGTGAATATTTGGAGGGTTTTGTTTTTATTTTTTATTGTTATTATTTTTATTGTTCAATTTGGAAATGCAGGATGAAGGTCAGATATCAAGGCATCTAAAATAAAATACATTTTAAAATACAAAAAAATAAACACCATCAATAGAGGAAATTTTATAAGGCTGCAGAGAACCAGCTAACTCATATTATCCTGAGTGCTTTGGTTAAGTTTTAACAAGCTATTACCCGAAACAAAGGGGGGAACACTAACTTTAGACTCTATCACTTCTGTCCCTGGTATATGAAAGGAGATGATGGCAACGGTGCCTATATTTTGACCATATATAGCTACTCTTTCCACATGCCTTCTACTAAGTCTTATCCCCATCAACCATACTCTTCATTCCTCTGTGAATCTAACACTAGCCCACAAACAGCCTCTTTACTAACAATATTGTCCCAGGATTGCCCTTTCACTCCCACCACCTCAGACCTAGACTCTGACACCTGTCCAAGAACTGGTTCCCCATCTGGGTTTTCAGAACTGTGGCTTTCCCCCTCCTTCAGGGGACTTTACAAGAGGGTCTTAGAACTGCTACCATGAATTTGGGGCAGACCCTGAGATGAAACAAAAGCTGTCAGCTATGAACCTGCAGCTACTGGGTCCAAACAGTAGGAGGAGGCAGAGAATAGAGGATGTGAACGTTCTTCTGACAAGGCTGCCTTTAAAATACACCAAGATTCAGAAGAGTCACACCATAGTCCCAGCTACAACAGTCACTAGTTCTACGTCTTGGATTTACATGGGAGCCAGCGTTTAATAGTGCTCAATGTAGCTTCCCCAGCTGAGAGGACTGGCTCCCAAAACTGGGAAACAATGTTGTTGAGGCTTTGTTACTTCATCTGCAAAATGAGATCAGACTAAGATGTCCTTTAAGTTTCTTTCCTACTTTAAATCCTACAATCCTATGAGGATTAAGTGGAAAATACCAGAAATGTTGGGTTGGTTCTTTATCAAGAAAATTACAGACCACATTAATATCAAAATCAATAAAAGTCACATGATAATATCAATACATGCAGAAAAGGCTTTTTGTCCATGAGACACGATGCCTATTTCTGATATCAAAGCTTTAGCACAGAGATAAACTGACCTATCCTTAACATGATAAATGGCAACTATTTAAAACTAAGAACCAACATCATACGTAACAAACTAGAGGCGCTTCTAAAAATTTAAGCAAGGATGTCCATTACCACCACTATTATTAAACACAGTGCTAGAAATGCTAGCTATAGCAAGAAAAACAAGAAAAAATACCAAGATAATAAGCATAGGAACGTAGAAATGAAATGAACACTTTTTGCAGGTGAAACACAGAAAACCCTACAGTCAGGTAAAAATGAATTGAAATCATAACTTCAGCAGAGTTGTAGGATATAAAATAAACCCACACAAATCACCAGCTTTCTACAAATTACCAACAAAATCCACCATGAATATAGATAAAGAGAAGTTATATTCAAAATAATTGTAGAATGTATAAACTACTTAGGAGTCCACTTACCAAGATAAATATAGGCAATCAATAAATACAACCTCAAAATAATCTGTGCAGAAATAAGACATATCTAAACTGAAGAAATAGTAATTGCTCATAGGTAGTCTAGGGTAACCAATGTAATTTCAAAATATATAACAATACCACCTATTTTATTTATTGCCATGCTAATCAAACTATCAAAGGCTTACTTAACAGACGACACCGACTGAAAAGACAACTTCAAATAGTCTAAGCAAATATACACGACAGACTCTGAAGGTAAACTGGATGTTTAGAGGAACAACCCTACTCTTGAGTTCTTCTGTACTATGTCTCTCAGTGTTGCTTTCATACACAGAACATAAAACGGGAGGTACATCATGAATCTGGCCCAATTTAATGCAACACTTACCAAGCCCAAGATGCAGAGAGCACTATGGTACAGGATATTAAGAGATAATTAAGGAGGTTCCAACTTTCATGGAGTTTATAACCGGGTAGGGGACAAATGACACATGCTCTGAACATACACCCCCAAAGCTCATGCCCGGTAGGCAGGTACCCAGCAAGCGGCTTCTACATCTCCTTTCAACCCTGCAGGGTAGCTCTGCTGGAACTGGAGGTAATTTTTCTAGTGCTACTGCCCTGACAGATCTGCTTCTCCCCATGGCTGTCATTGGTATATACAGTCAGGCAGACTTAATTAGCTTTTAGAATTGGGTGACTGCCATGACGGTATAGCTGATATAAAATATACTACCCCCCTCCTCCCCCAACGGTACTCTCCCAACAATGCATATAGTGCTGGAGACAGTAGGCTTAAGATTAAAGAACATGTGGCCAAGAATACCTCAAGGCTCCTAGAGTCCTTTGGCAATTTGAATTCCTCAAGAGGCTCCCTTTACAGATTGCAAAGCTTTTCTCCTGGATTCCTCCTAGAGCCTTGAATCTGCCTTTCTTCCTCAGCAGATGCTGCCACAAGCTGCTGCTATCCCAAGGTTGGGATGTGCATGGAATCTTCCAGCAAAGGGCAGACTGTGCAGACTGAAGCTAGGACCAAGCTTATCTCCTCCTCTCCACCCCGCCCCCATCTCCACAAGCACTTAGGAGTCTTAAGACAATCAATGCTCCAAGCTCCTATTCCAATCAAGCTTCCTGGTTTTGGAGGAGCATGTAAGGCATGGTCAAGTCCTTCCTTCCTGGGCAACCATCACTCCAATTCATCTATGCCTTTCAAAGCTACCTAAATTGATTAAAGACTTTTCACACTATGATTGGCTGACTAACTCAGGAGTCATTCAGGCCATGTTTACACCTAACGCACAACCAAGAGGTGTTCTCATCTAGTTAAGGTATGAGAATAAAGCATACTATCATTTACATTTTCCTTCCTTTAAATAGTACAGGGGAATTTATGCAACAATCATGTAAATACTAGATTTTAATCTCTCATTTCTCAAATAATTATTTTAGAATAACCCTCCAGAGGAGTTTTACAAAAACATGCTTCCTGCCAAACTACAATGTTAATAATGTGGTCCCCAAACTCCATTTAAAATTAGGATTGGGTTTGAAGTAATCCATAATTACTCCACTACCAAAAACAAACCCCTTGATATAAATAAGTTATCAGGAGCCTTGTGTGTTGCCTGCTACAAATAAATGTATTTAAAATTACAAAAAAATTGAGAAAGGGTCTCACAAACAAGATTTGCAAACTATCTAAATGACTGAAATCAGGAAAAATAAAAACAGAAACATGCTATATGTTTTATATATCCAGCATATTTAACATCGGAGCTGTTAAGAGAATCCATGGGAAACAGCTGCTATTCCTTTAATAAACCACAGGATGTCACTGCTACTCCATGGGTGACAGCAGTAGTAAAACTCACGTAAGAGACAATCACTTGTGGCATATTTAATTTCCTTTTGGCAGAAGCTTACTTTTTTACTCTCCTTCAATGAACGGAGATTCAATACAAAGATTCATTCAGCACTGTCTAACTTGTTCCTAATGTTCTGGACTTTTTTTTATCACTTATGATTTCCATACCAAAAATCAATATGCTTTCAGTAAACAACAGGCTAAAGTTAAGATGCTTCAAATGAGACAAATAAATGTTTCATTCTAAGTCTTGGTAAATAAAGCGGTTTGCTAATTAATCAATAAGCACAATTAAACTTTTATTATACTCCAGACGCTGTGTTAAGAACTGAATATATAAAGGCAAGTTTAATGGTACATCTACAAGAAAAATATTTAGTTTCATCAAGTCATTCATTCTTTTTTTGAAGGGTCTCCCACACCGAGCCTTTGAGGGAAGACTCCCTGAAGAATGGAACGAGAAACTGGATTGTGATGGGGAGGAGAGAAAGAGGATGAGCAGAGCCATTCCAAACAAGGGACATAATAAACAAGTAAAAGTACAACAGTAGGAGAGAACTGCACATGGTCCGTTTGCCAATTTAGCAAGAACACAAAGGGTGGAAAGGATAGGAGAGTTTTTCCTACTGAGCTAACTTATCCAGGAGGCAATGAGCAGACAAATGAAGGTTTTTCAGAGCTTGAAAATAGCTGGACCAATAGACTTAAGTTCCCAGTCCAAAGCTATAAATTTGGACCAGTAAAGGGCAGGACTCGATATTAACTGGCTGATATTAACAAGACAGGACTTTGGTCTTTCAAAGTTCTGTATCTTGGGTGTGAAAATGAACTTCAAGATTTGTTTTGCTTGTTACGGTTACTTGTTACAAAGTTGTTCTTTCCCTTTTTTTCTTTTGAGGGGAAGACTGGAAGGATAAATTAAATGTTCCATAATTTTAAAAGTTTTTAAATAAAAGAAAAAGAACCTCAAGATTTGTCCAACTTGATGATCTATTATTCAATTCTAGTGACATCTTCTCATAGTATTCTCACACTGGCACTATTCCTTGGAGGGAGCTGGTGAAATTGTGGAGAGAGTACTACACAAGGAGGCAGAGGACCTGAATTCAAACTCAGCCTTGCCCACGTGGTGTGTGACCCTGAGCAACTCACTTGATTGTCTCAGTTACCTTATCCACAGAACGGGGATAATAGCCCCTCCCTCACAGTTTTTGTGAGGATCAAACAAGATATTTGTAAAAGCGCTTCACTCAAGGTCTGGCACACACTAAGTGCTATATAAATGCTTATTTCCTTCCCAACTTCCTCAAGGGTGACAGCATCTCTACTGGGCAGTGTTCTGGAACCTCTTTCACCAGCTTCTGGCCTAGGTGTATGGTTTTGATGTACCACCAGTTTCATCAAGCCTAGAATGCCTTATCCCTCCCTCAACTCTCACTATTAACTTCCTTGGTTTCTTTTATGTCGTTACTAAAATCCCATCTTTTATAGTCTTTCTCAACCCCTCTGAATTCTAGCACCTTCCCTCTGTAAATTATTTCTTACTTATCTTGAATGTAGTTTGTTTTGTATATATTGTTTTCATGTTGTCTTTCCTGTTAAGAGAATAAGTTTCTTGAGGGTAGGATCTATCTTTTGCTTCTTTTGTATCCCTAGCATGTAGCACAGTGTCCAGAACATAATAAATATAAATGTTTAATGACTAATTTTTTAGCTCAGCTGAAATCCTGACCTAGGGTAGCATATCCCCTTAAATAACTATAGCCCATGAAAACTGAAGTTATCAATAAAACTAAAACAACAAAAACAGAAAGGATGGGTAGGTAGGTAGATAGATAACCAACCACAGCTCACAAATAGGACAAGAGATTGGTTCTGGAGCCTGTCATCTCCTGGGCTCCTAGCTCCAAGAACTACTCTCTTCTCCCCATGACCCAACTAGTCAGGTGAGAGAGAAATGTATGTTCTCTTCTTACTATGCTCTCTAGGAGATGCCAGTAAAAAGGTGAAAAATCAACTCCCAACAGCTCAATGTTTAAGACCAAAGCTAGTTTTCTTCTCAACTAAGATCTGATTACTAGCAGGGCTGACCCTGCTAGTACTCTTGGCCCCTCCTATTTGCCCATGCCCATGAATAGGGTGAGAAAGGCGAATGAGCAATCCCACTCAGTAACAAACCCAGCTTAGTTTCCATATACGTAAATAGGCCAACCAAGATCTGAAAGGGCCATGCCTTCACAACGAATTGTCTCTCATCTCTCTCTGACACTTTACATTTTCATCAAGTGGACTGGAATGGGGAGGTTCAATAAATCAAAAGTTTCCAAGATCAGTTTCTTGAGGCATATGTAAAGTGCTTTATAAATGTCAAGCATTATTGTGATCTCATACTATCCTGCTTCATATACTCTAGGTTTCAACCAAACTCAATCACTGTTTGTTTTGTTCCAATCCAGTTTTCTGCTGTTTTTTCCGTCCCTTCATCATCATGTCTGAAAGTCAGCTCCTTTCTCTCATATTTCTTTTTTGCTCAAGTCCCACCATTCCTACAAAATCCATTTCCCTGGAAATCAGTTTTTTGACTGCCTTCCTATGAAACTGCCTTCCTCAAATTTCTCACAGAAATTTGAGCTTCTACTTGGCACCTGGCTATGACAGAAAGGAGAGTGAGAGCCAGATTTCTTTGCTCAAGAGTTCGGTCACAAGAGGACAATGCTAGAGCTACTTTTACATTATCAATGTGTAACCCCCACACTGGAGATTTAATAAATGCATGCTGAATGGAAAACACTAGGATAGGACCATCCCCAACTTAAAATGTACCTTAGAATTTCAGTATGTTTTTACTAAAAACACCCAATACTTGTAATTAAATTTCCTGATTTCAGTTCCTTTAAAAACTGTCAATATGAAGGCATGACTTTCTATTTTCAACAGTCTCATTTAATTGACCACTTAAGCAATAGTGAAAAAGTAAATGTTAACCTTCATATGTGATTTCAATTGATCATTCTCAGCTTCTTTTTTTTGAATCTGGAGCTGCAGGTGAGATTGTACCGATTTCACTGAATGTGAAAGCTGACTTGTTTTTAAGGTATTTGCCTAAGAAAGAGAAAGGAAAAACATGAAGTGTATTAATCTTTGATAAGCTGCAAAAAGTTACTTACATGTTTCCCCTGTGATCTCTATTCGGCTACAATCTTATCTAAATGTAGTAAAAACATCATGTCAGACTATGTAATCTTTTACTTCTAGTTACTAAATATGTCCTATATGTGATGCTATATGTGATGAATTTCCATTTGTTTTGCTTCCAGTGTCTGACTTCAAATACTTACCTTACCTGTACAAAACCTCCTCTCCCTTAGCATATAATCCTGGGCTATGGGAACACATAGTTGGCAAACCACAAAATTACTCTATTGCTCAATTATACTTTCAATTTTGTGAAAAAATATTGTATAGTTCATGATCTGTATCATTTTATATGAAAATCATAAAATTTTGTTTTTGCATAAAACCTAAAACATTTCCCCTCTAAAATATTTAGGGGCAATGCAACTGGATAGCGCAAACATGCTCTTAAAGTTTACAAATAACCATTTGAAAATATATATGCCTTTCTTTCTGAGACTATTTGAGTATTTATGTGTAGAGGGAAATTAAGGAGAGGAAGATATTTTTTAATATTTTTCCAGAAAAAAAACCTATAGTTATAAGAGTTTTATGCCAAAATGCACTTACTTTTTCTTTCTGAATAAAAGAAGAAAGCTCTTGGACATAGTCCTCCTTTTCTAGAACTTTCTTTTTAAGAACCTACAGCAAGTAAAATTAGAAAATCAGAAATATCACAAATGGGATGGTATTATATAAATTTACAAAATTAAGTAACACACAAAGCAACAAAATAATAGGCAGACAAAGACAGTAGGAAAGAACTTACATTATTTTCATGTTCATTATCAGCTAACTTGGCCTTCAATATGTCAATTGAACTGCTCACCTACCAATTCAAGGCAATGATAAGTAAAGATAAATATACACAAACAGCAGTAGAAAACTGAGCAACTAAATCAACAAATTATCATATAACCTATTAGGACTATTTGTTTGTTTTTTCAATGTTTCTTCATCAATGAATCTATTTTTGCCTAAATTATCTAAATATCTATTTCCTGTTTCCATATTATTGTTTTATCAAAAATGTTGCATATTTAATGTAAATGTTTTAATAACTGACAGAATGATTTATCTGATAAACATGAGATATGCGACTATAAACATATTGATCTATATATACATATATATATAGAATATACATTATGCATGCACTGACGTGTACATACAAGCATTATGTACACAAACGTATTGTACAATTACACAAACATATGCATATGTATATATCCCTGGAAGATATAGGTTCAAACCCTGCCTCTGCCACAGCATGGCTAGTAACCCTGGGCAAGGCACCCAACCTCAATATGCCACAGGAAATTCTAGGTTGCAGAGAAGGCACCAGAGCAGCATTGTTAGGTGGGGTTTTCTCCTCTGGTTATTCCTCACTCAAGAGAAATCACAAGTCCAGTCACTATCTCTTATACTCTGTAACTATGATGTGCTTTATAGAAACTTAGCTAATATATAAATCTAAATAAATTTCAACTGGGATAGTTGGTAAAGGACTATGAGTTTTGATTTTCATCTCTGAGGTTCTCTAGTGCTCCTTTATATTTTTGCAGGAAGTGATCATTCCTTCTATCCCCTCCCCCAAAAAATGTGGCCACTGACCAAGGACTGCTGGTTTTAAGACTGTTACAAAACTCTTTATTCTCTTTTTACTTTAAATTGATAGCATTTCTATTCAATGTAACTCTATGAGAGCACATTTTCTTTTCATATTTTAACGTTTAAAAGTTTAATACTGATTCAAATATTTGCTGCCATGACAAAAATCATTTTCATGTCTTATAAAATTGAATTTGAAAAAATCTAGTCTCCAATTTAAAATCAGTGTCTTCCAGTAGTGAGAATAATGAAAATCATCCTTTAAATACAAACCAAAAAAAAATCCCCTATATTATCCCTTACCTTCAGACTAGCCATCTAGGTTTAGAGTTATCTTCCTTGTTTAAATTGAGTCTTTCTACATAGGTTGTCTAAAACGCATTTTGCACTTTGAAAATGTTCTACATCATTTGTCAATACAGACTTCTGTTTAGGAATCATCATGGATCTATGTGACAAGGTTACTATTACCACAAATGCATTTAAAAATGTGTCATTAGCTATAGCTTTTACTAAAACATATTACTACTATTACCTGGGCCTATTTACTTTGGTTTTCTTCCACAATCACTGCTTTGTTGCAGTTCTACCAGAAAAGCCTTTTTTCTGGCATAAGTCATTCAAAGAACAATCATAAAGGAAAACTGAGCCTTAATAATCTCATACTAAAAGTTAAAATGCAAAAGTGAGAGAATAAAGGTAATAGACTAAAATGTCAAACCTTCTCAACTCAACCTTTATCAAATACTGAAAATTTGGGGATACATAATTGTATATGACATTAACATTCTAGGTATGAATAAATGTCTTCTTGAAAAGTCTAGCTTATCCCCACAGGGAATTTAAAATATCAAGTGCTACATGTCAATTGTTAGCCAAGTCAGACACCAAAGATCAAAATATGACCTCTGTCCTTAATTCTTTTATTTCATTTCTATCCATGAGGAATTATGTCTGCTGTGAACTGAGATTTATGAGCCCAGACTATCCCCTTATATAACATCTGTAATAACTGCACTTTGCTTTCCAGCAACCAGCTTAAATAATTAAGCAAGAAGTCTTTATGCATTGCAAACTAATTATTAAATTGGCTTTTCAACCTGCTTTTTAAGAAAATTACTAATATTCACATGAATCTGAACTTTTGACAATGTTGTTCATATTACTCACACTTTCACTATTAAACCCGGCAAGAAAGTCTTTAAATAATGGTATCAATGCCACTACAGAATTAGCAGCAATCTCAGTTTCCTGAAGTTTTCTCTCCAGTTCTGTCTGTTCATTTAGGGTTTCTTGTTTCAGCCTACTCACACACACCCCAAAAAGGAAAAAAAAAATTTTAAGTTAGATTTGCTTTTCTCGTTATGCTTTCAAAGGACAAATACAAAGCCCTGCCCCACCTCTTTGGGGCATGGAGTGACTCTGGATCCTAAAAGGTTATGCCAGCCAAACACATTTCCCAGAGAGAAAAGTTTTGCTTATGTATAAGCCTGGTCTCTGACATCCAACAAACAACCTAGATGACCTTGAAAGGCTCATCACCAGTTAGTCATAGCATAAAATTTCTGGCCACTGCACCCAGCAGAGACAGTGAGAAATTGTTAGCAAGAGCTTGGGCTGGATGAAAACCCTGGCTTAGTACTTATTACTTGTGTAACCAGGGGCAGATCCCTCATCTTCTCTAAACCTGCTTGTTTATAGGCAAAAGGAAGGTCAGAGTGGGGCATGTCTCCCCTCCCTCACAATGGAAAAAGGTGTTCCTAAGCCTTGAGGTAGCACGTTTTTCCTTATTACTACACCGCAGGTTTTGGTCTCCACCACTAGGAACAGCCTTACTAAATAATCATCTATCTTCAAAGCACTGATATTTTGAAGAAAAGCAGAATTACAGGTCAACATGGTCTACTGTTTCCTAGTGAGAAGGAATACATGCCAGCAGAGAAAGTACTACCAAACTATAAAAGGGTTTTCATGTGGGCCAGAGAAAAACAATGGATACCTCTAGTCATCACTTGAGGACCAGCCTGACTATATGTGGAGCTCATCTTCAGAAGAGAGGCAGATTTTTGTCCACCATACCAATAATGGAAGTCATCTAAAATCTTTGTCTACAATGAGCTTATGTCTACTAATCAAAGCAAAACACAGCTGAAATTAAAAATTAGTCACAAATATAGAAATTCAAGGCTCAACTAGATAGTTAATCTGTTAATATCTGTCAAGTGGGAGGCACATTAGGCTTGTCTTGTAGAACCAGAAGTAACAGTTCAAAGACACAGGAAAGCAGATCTGGGCTTTGCGCTGTAAGGAAAAGATGCCTGACAAGTAGAGCCCTGGAAAAGTGTCCTAGGCTGCCCTGGCAGGCAGGAGGACGGCACCACTGATCATCCTAGTGAGGGAAGTCTTAGGCCGGACTTCATCACCTCCACCTCAGCAATCTCTTCCAGCTTAGATTCTATGACTCACAATAAATTACCCAAGGAGCTACATGTTCTCCAGTAATGACTACCAAACGATACAACTATAATTATTTTGTACAGTACCCCAATTACCACATATATTCATCTTTCTAAAAGATCCAAATGAATCCTACGTAACTGCAAACCCTTCATGATCTGTCATTTCATTGGTACGATTTTTCCCTCAAACAACATATACTGCAAACCTCAAGAGGTTCCTTAGAAATTTTGTGGCTAAAAAAAATCCATCCTGTTCTATCCCACTTCTGAGTGATAATTCTGTCTTAATAAGGCTAATCCTGAGATGACATTGCACAGCTGATGACACTTCAGCATGGCAAGAGCAACCAAAACCTGTACCAGCCTTTTATGAATCAAGCATCACTTCCCTGCTAAAATGAATCATGTGAAAAGGACCTGAGTGGAGGCAGTAGTTAATTATTCTTTATGAACTACAATTTTATTGATCTCAAGTACTCAGGTTTGTATTTACTGAGGCCAAAAGTCTACATAAATATTTTATGTAAGGTTTTTATTATTGTTTACACAAAGACTAATCCAATTCTGGGAAATGAAAACACTTGTAACCTAATGATATAAATGATTATCAGAATAAAGTTGGATGCTTTACTGGAAATACAGAAGGACAAAATTGTGAAAGAAAATTTTATTAAAGTCATATAAATTATATTTACATACAACCTAATTTATATAAGTTATATAAATTATAGATATTTAAAATTCCCTATTAATTAGCATACCAGTTTACTTCATTTTCACTTGTACTCCACGGCTGATTATTTTCTTGTGGTTTACTTGGATGGTGTGATGACAGTTCTTCAGAATAACTTTCCTGTTTTTCTGGTTTATTCATAAATCCAATAACAGTATCTGGATTTGGTTCTGGGAATTCCTTTTCCAGGCAAGCTGAAAACTTGGAAAATGGTTTATTTTTTTAATTTTAGCCTTTCTTCAGCATTTCACGATGGACTTCTGACTTCTATCACTAACCTAGTTAGACCAAAGCAATTATCACCCTAAGTAATCCCTTATGAGAAAGTGGTACAGTGTAAACAAAAAAAAAAAAAAAAGAGAATTGAGAGGCAGATACACTTCACTAGCTGTGAAAGCCTGTGCAAGCCATTCATCTTTGCTATAACCTCAATTTGCTCATCTGTAAATTAGGATATCTGCACTACCTCTCTCAGTTGTGTCCAAAGCATTATATAAATTAAATAAATTTGTAAACCCAAAGCATTATATAAATTAGTTGCTATTGTTGCCCAACATTCAATAACTTTAAGTAGGTTTGAAGTACTTGGAATTTAAAAAAAAACAAAACTTCCAAACTGACTGTAATAGTAAACATATTAGAATACTACTACCTTGTAGAATACAAGAAAATATAACAAAAACAATGCAGAGTGACACAAGCAGGAAAACAATATACACCATTACTACAACACTGTAAAATAAAACAACAAAAATAGTAAAATCAAACCAGACTCTTTAACGACCAAGTTTTATCCTAAATAAGACTAAGAATGTACCTCCTCCCTTCTTTGTGGGAGTGTGGAACAATGCTGGACTTGGTTAATATACTGGTTAGTTTTGTTAAACTGCTTCCCCCCTCTTTTTATGCTTTGTTCTAACATATGATTCTGGGGCGGGGGTGGGGAGGAATGATTAAGGATATATATTGGGAAAGAACGTAAAAACAAAAGTTAAAAACAAAAAATGAAAAAAAATCCTAAATTACTATTTTTTTCTTTCTTTTTGTCTGGGATTTTATTCTGTATCCTATAGTGAAGGAAATACAGTATGATCAAGGTAAGACTGACACATTCGATATTTCCTTACTAGAATAAGGAATGCTGTTTGCTACCAGGGACTGAAATATCAACAGAGAAGGGTACAAACAAAACTGGAGTTATTAGAGCAACTAAGCCATTTAAACATACTTGTTTCTCTGCATCAAGTTAGTGAAGGGTAAAGATTATTTTGTTTATGCCCCATCACCTACAGCACAAAGGGCCTAGAAAATAAATGTCCAATGATAGACTGCATTGCTGGACATACAGTGAGCATTTAATAAATATTTGTTGTTTGGACTGATAAACTGACAATCTGGAAGATAACAGTTCTACTACACAGTAGGATGCCAGGTTAGAGAGTCTGACAACCTTTCCAACTCTTCAAAATTCTAGTAAAAAAATTCTAGTAAAACCTTCTCTACTCTCCTTCCTTTTAAAAAACAAACAATTCACAAACTTACATGAAAAGGATCAAGATGAAATACCTGTCCTTGATCTTTGTAATGAGGTGGATCATCCTTGTCAGGCTGAAAGAGAGGTAATGGCATTCCAATACCTTCCTCCTGCAGAAAATTTGAAGGAACTTCACTATTGTTGTGTGCACCAATAACACAAAGTCTAGATGAGGGAATCGGAGAATGTCAGAAATACAAAACAACATCAACACCAAAAATTTATTTCACACACTTGGATGGAAATTTTTAAAATACTCTTTCTTTCTCTCCTTAAGCAGAGTACACACCCCCAATTTAAGTTCTCCTCAATAACTCAATGTGGTAAAATGGAAAAAAACATGAGAGTAAGCATTAGGAAGCTTGGACAACTACTAGTCAGGTGAACAAGGCTGTGCCCATTTCTTCATCCGTACAGTGAGGATACTACCTTTCTTTAACTGACTATTGTGAAGAACAACTGAAACAGATCTTCCACAGGATGAGGACTGAAGCCCAGGTGGTTTGTGGAAGGCTGCTGGCCTACCCACTCTATGGCCCCAGACCAGGGCTATCTTAACACTTTCCAGCTTCTTGCGCTCTGACCACTCCTCTCTGAAGGCCTCAGTTGGGCTGTGAGCAATGACACCAGGAAAGTAAGTTTACTGGAATTCTTATTAAGGCAAGAATAGGTTGTAAGGCAGGGCAAGAGGCCAATATATGTAAGGTGCAGGTACTTTACTTTTAGAATTTGTGACACACATTTTCATGGCTTCCTGATTCTCAAATATAGTCAACAGACTGTATAGACCTGGTACACACCCTCCAGATAACTGAAGGGTTTATTATGATTCCTGTCAACAACACCTTTCTTTTATGTGGCATTTAAGAAGCATTTATATAGTGGGAAAGAACAGGATTTGGTCCTGGAGGGGACCTGGGACTGAGTACTAGGCCTGGCCTTAGGCAAATCATTTCACTAGTCCAGATGTAGGTTTTTTTCTTTATCTGTCCCAGCTGGTGAGATTATATGAACTCTAAAGTGCTTTCCATCTCCAACTCTATGAACCCCTAACCTGAGAATTAACCAATTGGTGTTAAATAGTTATTACTATTTTTATTTTACAAATAAAGAAATGGGTTCAGAGGAGATTAAGTGATTTAAACTATAGACATAAACCAAGTAATGTGGGTCTAAAACCCAGGACAGTTGCATTAAAAAGATCAGTGCTTTTCTCACTTATACTACATTGGCTCTCCACAGTATAAAAATTAAAACCTCAAAATTAAATATATTATTGCTCATTAACAATGATAAATACCAACATAGAACAGGTCATTTTTTTTAAAAGAATACTAAACCATTATAAACATGCCATAATGGAGAGAGTTAGATTTCTCCCTCTACAGAATGGATGTGGAACTCTGGTCAAGTAAACTTGACTTCCCAGTGTCCCAGGCAACTAAGAATAAAAGCTTAATAACAGTTGACTATCTGCATTAGTACAGTTTCCCTTATCAATAAAATCACAGGTCCAGAACTCCTGCAAAGTCATTGTTAAAATAGATTTAGCTTCTTCAAGGCAAACACTTGTTTTATTGTTTATGCTCTCAACAGTTAATATTAAATTTTATTCACAAAAATGACTATTACCATGAATTCTTAGTTTATCTCAACATTTCCTTACATCAATCTTCTCAATGTTATCACTAAAATATAGAAAAATGCAGCATATTTCAGAGTTTAAATTTTAAGTATTAAAAGGTGCAAAAAAAAGATGGCAGCAATTCTATTTTTCTTTAGATGAAGCCCAGATTCACTGCGGAAATTCCTACGAATTACTCGATGCTCAGTTCAATTTGTTCTGCCCTGAGGTATGGATACCCTAAGCCCCAGTGTTAGGCCAAAAACAGTGATGTTCAGGTGGGCAAAAGGATATTATGGTTCTCAATGATTCCTTTACATTTTAGAAACTCTAAACTTAATGTCCTGAGAATGAAACTTTCAAATTCCTCTACAAACCACTCTCTGGTTGAGCCAAACAAACAGTAGCGCACACTTTTTAAATCACCTACGTTATTTGTGTAGTGTAAATCTTCAGAACATTTCTCCTGACAACTAGCTTGACCTATCCTCAGTCCTTTGAACTTGGGTAGCGTTTGATACCATCCTACCAAGAAGGAATTGCTAACTTGCTTGAGGGAAAAGGCTGGTTCAAGCACTGTCTGTACCAGCCCTTAATGGTGACAAATAGGGAATGGTCACATAAAACCTCAGCTGAAATAATTTAAACCATCACCTAGTTCAGGTAACTCTCAACACACCTGACTTTCCTAGTTCCCAGAGCTGCCAGCCCGTCCCTCTGAAGCTGCACCACGGAGGTGCCCCGCCTGACCTATACTGGAATGCTGCCTTAGGACGTGAGCCTGCAGAGGGCAAGGGCCGTTTTTTGCTCTGTATTTCAGCGAAAGCTCAGCACCAAGGCCGAGCTTTAAGGAGCAACAATATGGATCAAACGAGAATACGTGCAAAGTGTTTAGCACAGGGCCTGGCACAAAGTAGGCACGAGTAACCAAAACTTGTTGACCGGAGGAATGACTTAAAATGAGGCTATTTTCTCTTCCATCAAGCGTAGGGCTCAGAAAAGAACCAAAGAACAGCCAGGGCCAAGGTTCCCTGGAGACTTTCTCGGTTCTTCTGTCAGTAACAGCCAAGAGCACCAGACCGAGGGGGTGGGGACGTGCGGGGCGGCGGGAGGTCCTGGTCCCCGCCCCACTTCCCATCACCTGTGACTTCACGGTCAGGCTACGTCACCCGCCCGGACGAGAAGGGGGCTGGGCGGCTTTGTACCAGCCGGGAGGGCCTGGCCTTTTCTGACCTCGGGCAAATCACTTCAACAAGGACAGTGACGATAAGATGCCCACTACGGGGGTGGCCGGGCGAGGCGATCGGCAATGATCGCCTTTTGGGGGCCTCACGTGATCGCCCCAATCTACAAATGCGTACACAGAGGCAGCAGCGCTTCGGCGCCTCGCTTGGGGCCACGCGGCTGGGGCCTGAACGGTGTCCCCCCGCGTGAAAGGGGCCGGCCTCGCTGACTCGTCGAGGGCTCCGCCCGCCGAGGCCGTACCCTAATCCAGGAATCGACCCTGAGGAAGGCTTCGTAGGCCAGGACACCGCGGGAGGGCGGGACACCCGGAAGAAGCGAGCGCAGCCCCGGGGGCTCCTGCATGAGGCCGGCCGGGCACCCGCCGGGGCCTGGCCTAGACCGGACACCGGGGCCTGGCCTAGACCGGACACCGGGGCCTGGCCTAGACCGGACACCGGGGCCTGGCCTAGACCGGACACCGGGGCCTTAGGGAGGCGTAGGGGTCTCGCCCTCCCAGACCGCGGAAGGCGGAAAGGGGTCACGAACGGAAACCCGCCCCGCGCGCCTCGATCTCGCCTCCCGAATACAACGGCGCCGCCGACGTCAACGCGCCCACGCCAGCGTCGCTACGTCACGTCGTTACGTCACGTCGCTACGTCACGTCGCCCGGGTATAAAAGGAATGGCGCGCGCAGGCCCCGACAAAAGCGGAAGGTTCTGTCTACTGTCCCGTTACTTTCTCAGCGGATTAAGAGGAAGTGGGGAGTGAGAGGAGTTAGGAACGGGTTGGTGGGTGGCCCGGTGGGGAAAAGCGTGTTCCTTTGGACTCGCTAGCGGAAAAGTGGCGTTACCGGACAAAGTAGGACGAACGCAAGCGTCTCTGGTGACCGAGAGGAAGCGGCTTCTTTGGCAACCGGCAGGCCCCTCCTCTTCCGCTGTGCCTGCGGGCCGCCTTAGCTCATTGGCTCTGCCCGGGAGAGGGCGGGCTCTCCGCTCCTCGATGTTATTGGTGTGTTTGGGGGACGGGGCGGGCCGGAGCGAAGCCCGGTGTCTTTGTCGGTTTCTCCACGTGGGGGAGGAGTATCTCTAGGGAAAAAGCCAGCCTGGTCTGGTAAACCCGCTGCCTGACCTTAGAAGGCTCGCGAGGGATGGAGTTTGCTCCCTTAAAAGAGGAGAAAACCCAGACAGCTGCTTCTTCCGCTGCACGGTGGTGGTACTTGTTGGGGGTTTTTTTGCAGTGTTGAAATAATTAGGAAGTTTTGTTCTTAATAGACATTGAAAGTGGGGTGGGTTTTTTAATTCTTGTTAAATGCATTAAGGAGAAATAAGTATCTAGAGTGTAGAAAGAAAACACTGTCTCTTTATAAAGGCAATAATTGTAATATAGGCTCTATTATAAATATGTTACATCTGTGTAACTTACACTTGGTCTTCAAGACCATTGCCTCTCCTTTAACCAATAAAGAAAGTGATTAAGTGATTGTTGTTAAGCCCTGTTCAACACTTTGTAACCCATTCCCTGTTCTCTTGGCAGAGATGTGAGAGTGATTGGCCATTTCCTTCTCCAGCCCATTTTACAGATGAGGAAACTGAGGCAAACGGGGTGACGTGATTTGCCCAGGATCACACAGAGCTGGTAAATGTTTCAGGCCAGATTTGAACCGAAGTTTTCCTGACTCCAAGTCTAGGAAGTAGATGGAGATCCACTTACAACTAGCTGGTCCTTTGAAAATTTTTTTTTATCAAAGGGATCCACAATTCAGGAAGCTGTGATAAAACTCCAAATTCAGTTTTATTTGGCTTCTAGCTGCAGCTTTTTTACTTTACTGGAGGCTGAAAGCTCTGGAACAATTTTACCAAGAGATAACCTCTGTTTACATAAGGTTAAATAGCAATTAAACAATTTTTAGTGGTTGGTATTGGCCCTTTTTCTTTCATTGAATTGATTAGTATGTTAGGGTAAAGTACAACATAATTAGTGAAAAAAGCATATTAACAGGAGTTAATTGGAAGGCCTTATCAGGGTTAGTCCCATAACACTGCAACTTGGCAAGTTCCCTAACCTCTCTGAGCCTCATTTTTCTTCTTTGAAAAAACCAGGATAGTCCCATCTTGTTCTCTCTATTCTCATGATGGTTGTAAAAGTAAAAAACTGATTTTTGCAAATGAGCATTAACTTGAGTGTGAGTTCTCTGGTCTTTTCTTTTTCCCCTGCCCCTTCCTGAAATGGTGAAATGCATATGGCATAAGTAGAAAAATGTTTTGAAACAATTGATACATTAACACACTAGCACACACGAAATGTACATCTATTGCACTACCAGGAGGCACCTATGAAAAGTATATACCTTGTCCCTCCTTTGCTAGAACCTAAAGAGTTGCTGCTAGAATCTAAAGCACTTCCTAAGTATTACAAGATGTCCCCAAAGTCTTTCGTGCAGTAACACTTTGCTTCACTCTGAACTTGTCTAACCAGTTTCTCTCACAGCTATCCTTCATGATTTTTGATAGAAAAAAGCACATGTTCCAGAAAAACTCGTCAGGGTCTGTACTGTGGGCTTCTGAGTGACCATGGAAAAATGTAAAAGCACTAGGAGTTGCAAGCTGGGGGTGCAGACCTCAAAAAATTTACCTAATGACAGAAAGCACTAGCAGAGGGCCAGGGATGGCGTGGGAAGAGATAATTTTGGATTAAAAAATTAGAAGTACAGAAGTCAGAGGCAACACTTATTAGGACCACAGAGGGAGGGAAGAAGGCTTGTGTTTTCTTAAATACCTCACACTAAGACCACTGATAGCCTTGTATAGAACCTTCATGACTAAATTAGATAGCACCATAGATTAAGAGAGTTGACTAGTTCATTCCCACTTATCCTCATTTTACAAAAGGAAATGAGTGATTTGTGTAAAGGGTCACAATAGTAATAGCTAGCAAAGCTGCATCGATGTAAGGTTTGCAAAGCACTTTAGAAATACTATATTTAGAAATCCTTACGACAACCCTGGGAGGTAACTAAGCCTTCACTTCCTAATTTATCACTGCTGGTAGATATTCCTTCAAAGAGCTCTGCCCTTTTAAAGTAGTTTTTACATAAGTGGTACTTAGAGTGAAACGTAGTGTAGTTTTAGTTGCTTATTAATTAGACAAATTAAAACACTAGATGTGCCAGAATTAATTTTAATATTTATAATCAAATTGGATAAAGATGGTGAGAATCTCTATCAGATATGTTTATGAACAGGATAGTCACCCATATTGGATGATACCATGGATGCGGGGAGAATTGTTAGATCAAAATGTTGGGCTAAGCTTTATTTAGAAAAAGATGAAATTTAACAGATAAAGTGTTACTCTAGGGTTCAAAGAAATCAAGTTCACAAGAAATATTAGCAGATTTACATGGTGCTTTGAGATTTGCAAAGAACTTCACATTAATTATCTTAGTTGATCCTTATAACAACCTTATGATTACCACAGGTGTTACCATCATTTTACAAGTGGGAAACTTCAAGGCTAAAAGTAGAATTACTCGCTCAGGGTCAAACAGCTGGTAAGTGTTAGAGGTAGGATCTGAATGCTGGGAAAATCCATACTCTCACATCCAAAGATACATCATGGTACTTCCCAGTACACGATGGAAGAAGTAAGATACATGAGTTTGGAAAAGATCTGTGACTAGCATTCTTGAGAGCAAACTCAGTGTGAGTAGTCAACAATGTGATAAAGATATTCGGAAAAGTTTGTGTGATAAACTGTTAAGAGAAGCACCACCCAGGATAATGGGTGGTAAATAATCCCGCTTTAATCTGTTCACTTCTATTGTGTTCATTTTGAGTGTCACTTTTTTAGACTGACAATAAATCGAGATAGTTTTCATGAAAAGGCAACCAAAAGTAGACTTCAGGATTGCCAGAAAGATCTGGAGTACACTAAGGATGCAAACTAGACTTGCTCAGCTTAGCCTGGAAGGCTGAACTAAGAACAAGATGAAAAGGAAATACAGGCTTTGTTGTAAGGAAATACTTGCTTATAATAAGAGCTTCTCAAAAAGTAAATTGAGTTGCTTCAGGAAGTAATGGGTGGATGGGTTCTCATCTCACTAGATAGCCATCCAGTTAATCGAAGAAGGCTGGTGACCACTTGTTTCACATTCCATTCTTACATTTAACACTGGGTGGTCTCTGAGGTCCTTTTTTAAGGCTGATTAGATTCTAGCAATATAGGCCAAAGACTTTTGGAAGCAAATGTGAGATTCTGTAGTTTATGAAAATTAGCAGGAGTAAAATGGTGAACTGTCTTGAAATGTAGGAAGGATGTGAGTCATGAGTGTAAATATAGAGGGAAAAGTATGGGGTTTTAAAGCATGGACTTAGGCTATCTAAAACAGCTACTGTCACTCTCACTCTCTTTCTCTCTCTATGTTTTGAAAGGAATTTTTGTTAAGCTACAGGTTGGTTTTTTTCAGGCTTGGAATGGCCTCTGAAGTCCCATCTAAATGTGAGGGTCTAGGACATCTTCATTTGCACCATTGTTTGGACTTTTTTCTTACTTTTGCCAAAAGTTGACAGTTACATGTGTTAAAAAATACTGATTCTGCCCCTGTGAAGTGTTCCCAGATTGTACAAGATGCATTCATTGTTCCACAATACCTCACAAGCCTCAGTCTGCCTTAAAGTACCGAAGAGAAACTTCACATGGTACCTTCTCGTTTACCAGAAATGTTTGGCCAGATAGTAAACCAAGGCATAAAAGGCAGATGTGAGACACATGGTCTGTTTTACAGTTTGCAAAGGTACCAGCTATAGTATTACTTTTTACACACCCATTTTGCAAACTCCAGTGTTTACTGGCGGGGGACACCTCTCAGGTCCTCTCTTTGCTTTACACTGTGAGCCCTTGAGATCAGGTACCCTTAACTCTCTTTTTGCCCTTCCTTGTGTACCCTGCTGTTAGCTCAGTGCCTGGTACATAACAGGTAGTAAGGCTTCATAATGCTACCCATCTTACTGACTGTCTTTCCTTATCTGTAAAATGGTGGTGATAACATTGCCAGCCTCACAGGTGTATTATGAGGAAAGGGCCTCAATGCAATATAAGTGTGGGTTATTATATATGATATCTCATTTGATCCTCTCAGCAACCCTGAGAGTTAGGTGCTATGATCTCCATTTTACAGATGAAGAAACTGAGGCAGAGGCTGAGTGCTTTGCCTTGAGTCACACAGGTAGTGAATGTCTGGGGTAGGATTCCAACCCAAGTCTTCCGACTCCAAGTCTGTGACTGATAAGAAGGTAGCCTGGAAACACCTCAGTGCCTCATTGTTACATATTTATATATAGAATCATTTTCAAGCTATTATCACCAATGTTAAACTATGATGAATAATTTAAGATGAATATGTACTTGCTAGGTGATCATTTGTTCATCTAGGTTTCAGCCCTGGGATGCCTTTCCCAGTAGCTTGCTCTCCCTGCCATCAAATTTCCTCATTCCAGAGACTGGAAAATATTTTTCTCGGAATTAAGGAGAATAAAGTTTCAAACTGGTCTTCCTTTCAGCAAACCAGTAAATATTTATTAAGCACTTACTATATGTACTGGAAATACAAAAATAAATAAATAAAAGGACTTTTTCCTATTCCCTCAATTCTTCCACTTCCCTCTTTTTTTTTCTGGATATATTTGTCAGTTCTACTCTAGGTTCCTGTCAAGATAATTCCTAGGCAGATAAGCATATCTCCAGGATCACTTAGATATTTTGGGAGGCCTCAGAACTGAACTGTCTAGAATGTACCCAAGGTGTCAGACTCCTGTGACCTGGTCAGCATGGCCCTACAAACTTCAATAAAAAATACAATAAAATGACAATATTTTCATTTTTTAAAATTAGGTGTATTTAATTTGTGGTATTTTAGTCTGTAAGGATATATGTGTGTATGTATGTACACATACATATACACACATATCTCATAAAGATATTTGAGTTTGACCCCCTGCTGTACACCATAAGATCCTCTTTGTTGTTGAGTCATGTCCGGCTTTGTGACGCCATTTGGGATTTTCTTGGCAAAGATATTGGAGGGATTTGCCATTTCCTTCAGTTCATTTTATAGATGAGGCATACTGGGTTAAGTGACTTATCCAGGGTCACACAACTAGGCAATATCTGAGGTCATACTTGACCTCAGAAAGAGGAGTCTTCCTGACTTGAGGCCCAATGCTCTATTTGCTATGCCACCTCATACCCTTGGCAGCAGAGATATTGCTGTTACCCCAACATTTGGAATTCTTCCTAGGAGCAGCACCTGGTGACTAGAACAAGCAGTCTAGCAAATAGATGACATTGGTGGAAGGATTCTCAGCCATAAACCATTTAGCATATCACAGTTTGGCTAGGCAAATGAATGCTTCTTGGGTATATCAAGAAGCTTGGGTATACATCATTGTCCAAAGAAATGAATGAAGATTCACATAAATTGGTCCTGTAAGGTTAGGCTTGCTTCTGTGAAGGTCACATAAGTTGGTACTTGGTAAAAGTAAAACTTTCACTCCCTTCTTGCACGTTTATTTGGAAAGGGTGCTAGTCATGATGTCAGAGCACTAACACTGGAAACCCAGCTCCACTGCTTAGGACCAGTGTGACCTCAGGCAATTCACTTGACCTCTGGGTCTCAGTTTCCTCATTGGTAAAATTAGACGAGGTAAGCGCTCATTTACAATCCTATGATTACATTCTTTGTATATGGGGAAAATTAGTAGACTTGGTCTCAAAAGGCCTAAAGTTGAATCCTATCTTGACTGCTGACTTACTGTGTACACTTTACCAAGTCACTTAAACATGCCAAATATAAATATACTGAACCATTTCATTATCATAAGGATGTTAAATATTTATGCTACCTACCTCTCCATTAGGAAAGTGTTACATAATTTACAAAGCATTATATAACATCTACTTAACACAGTGCCTGGCACATAGCTCTATATACGTGTTAGCTATCATTATTTTTCTTTAAGGTATTAGTTGAAGGGATTACTAAAATAAAGAGGAAGCATGTCCTGCCTGTAAGGTAGCTTACATGTTGGTATAATGCTTCAAGACTGGATTCTATCAAAAGAGTTGCTATTACTAACCAGATGGGAATTTCCAGGTTCCTTCTAATACAAAGAATGTATTGAAAGAGCTTATAGGCTGGCTTAGAGAAGTTTTTATAAAGAGAAGGTGGTTACAGCAGACCAATGGTGTAGGAAAACTTCATTAGAGTGGCTCAAACTTGAAAAACTAGCAAATCCTGGGTACAGTTTAAAAAGTACTTAGGCCATATTGATTAGAGGAATGCAGATTCAACAACCTTGAGATATCATTTTACACCTACCAGATTGGCTAAAATAGAAAGGGAAAGTGACAAATGTCAGAGGACATGCAGAAAAACTGGGACATTAATTCATCATTGGTGGAATTGTGAAATGATCCAACCATTTTGGAGAGCAACCTGGAATAATGTTAAAAGAGTTATTCAACTACCTATACCCTTTGATCTGGCAATACCATTCATTGGTCTATTTTCAAGGATGATTAGGGGGGAAAAAAGAATCCATTTGTTCTAAAATGTTTATAGCAGCTGTCTGTGGTGGCCAAAAAAAGAAAGAAGTAAAACTAGAAATTGCAGGGATGCCCATCAATTGGGGAATGGCTGAACAAGTGGTATATGATTGTGATGGAATACTACTGTGCTCTAAGAAATGATGAGTTCAGTGATTTTAGAAAAATATGGAAAGATGCATAAAATTATGAAGAGTGAAATGAGAAGAGAACACTGTATACAGTAACAGAAATACTGTTTTAAGAGCAACTTTGAGGAAATCAGTTATTTTATCTATTATAAATACCCAAAGTAGCTATAAAGGATGTATGAAGAAAGATGCTATCTACATCCAGAGAAAGACTGATAAATAGAAGTATGCATAGCGTATATATGCATATATATATACATATATAAAATATACACATGTTCATATACATGCATGTGTGCATACATATGTGTGTATACATACATCTATTTGTGTTTAATGGTAGCCATCTCTAGGGCAGGGAGTAGGAGGAAAAAAATTACATGATAATTTTGTTGTATAATTGAAAGGATAGCAAGTTGTGCATAGTAGATTTCCAGCTTCATGTACAGTCATTTATTGCACTATGTTATGAAAATGCTTGTTTTATTCCATAAGTTAAAAATAAAAAATACAGTCCACAGGCCCCAGCATGAAATAATCCTACATCTATGAACTTTATTTGAACATAAAAGAGGCTCCATAGACATCTTATAAATGTTGAGGGACTCATAATTTATGGGGGAAGAATACATAATAAGCCTTTCCTTATTGTAGAAGAAAAGCATGTTATGAAGCATGGTGAGATTTTGAAATAGATCAATATGGTTTTTGTGTTATGGTTGTTATTTTAAAAGAAAATCTCCTTTTGATACATCATGGCCCCGTACCTATTACGACAGGGTAAAACCTATTTATCATCTTCCTAAAGTAAGTTCTGTTTTCAGGCTCTGAGATTTAGCCTCTGTCTCAACAAGAACCACATGAGATTTATTGACTAAAACAAGTTTTCTCAGATTCAGGTTGTACTTGTTGCTGGTGCCTCCTCTCTACTGTTTGACTAGACTGTGCCTGGCTTGGAATCTCCTGCCTTGCCTTTATCTTGACCTCTTGACCTTGACTTGGACTCTTTCTAATTCCCTTCTAGATAGAAATCTTTGTATGAGACCCACTGTAGTCAGATCACCTTTCAGATCTGACACTTTATCAATTCAAGTTGCTATTCAGAAATTTGGAAACACCTTGGATTTTTTAGCTTTAACTCCTAGACTTAACCTTGGCTTTGTATTCTGGCTTCCTCCTCCCTATCTCTGTGATCATCCCTGCCACAGCACCGTCATGACATAGGAGGAATTAGTGTAAAGCCTACAAAGTTATAGTGTAGAGAGAGGATTTTCTAGGTTTCTGAATAGAAGCTTGAATTGATAAAATGTTACACCTGAAAGGTAGTCTGGCTGTAGGCTTCTTATGCAATGGTTTCAATGTAGAAGAGAACTCAAGAAAATGAAATATATGAAGCTGAGGGCTTAGATATAACAACTGTAATTTTATGCTTTCAGTTTAAAGATGTTGTTACACAATTTTTAAAAATATACCCAATTTAAAACCAGTCTAGCTAGCTCACTATTAAAAGGAAATCCCAGCTAATAAATTTGGAAGATTTTCTTTCAGCAGTGCTGATACCCCATCAACACCTCAGAATCATTGAAGTATGCGCTGGGCAAAGGCGTTTTCCACTATGATGGAGGCGATGTGATGTGAAGCCTGGGATGAAGATTCTTTCTCTGTGGATGATGCTCCTTTCTGGAGTGGATAATAAAGCCCTGGACCCAGAGCTTGATGCAGGAAATAAATCTGTAACCACTCAATAATTTCCACAAGGAAAAACCAACTGAGAGAAGAATATCATTGCCCAGATGTGGATGATTGGGCAGCCTGTAGAGAAGGATGCTGTTCTCAAACATTTTGGTAGTGGTGCAGTATTCTTTGCTATGAAGTATTATGGCACAATGAATACATAATTTGGCAACAATACAAGAGAATCAGAAGAGTTACATATGGATATTTTCCTTTTAGTAAATACAAGTATTTTTGTTGAGTTCTCTGCAAATTTAGGGTCTGACGTTTTGAGATTAGAGCTTATTTGTAGAAGGTAAATTTTATTTAGTTTGTGACTGTTGTATTCACCATACCACATATTCTGGTTAAGTAGAACTTTGAATTGGGGCAGCTAGGTGGTGCAATGGTTGGAGCACTGGACTTGGAATCATGGATACTCACGTTCATGAGTTCAAATTCAGCCTCAGACACTTACTAGCTGTGTGACCCTGAGCAAGTCACTTCCCCCTGTTTGCCTCAGTTTCCTCATATGTAAAAAGAACTGGAGAAGCAAACTGCTCCCATAACCTTGCCAAGAAAACTCCAACTGAGATCACAAAGAGTTGGACATGACTGAATAACAAAGAATACATTAAAAATATTACTTACAAATTGTTTTTTATTTGTAATAATATAACATCCAAAAATTTGCAGCATATCCTTTAAGAACCACTCCTGTCAATATTGAGCCAACGCTATACTTTGGGCTCAGAATCAAATAAAAGAGTAAGCTGCATTATATTTAGCAAAATGCAAAGTTCCCTCAATAACCCTAAACCTCGTCTAGAAACAAAGGCCTACCTTTAAAAAAAATCAGTATTCTTCCAACTTTGAGAAATGGAACATTGTTGTCTCTAAAGAATTGAAAATGGGCATCACACAGAAGGCAGTGGAGAGACACATGTTGGGTGTAAGCAGATTCTAATCTATAACAAATAAGGAACCTCAAACACTAGAATTGAAGAATATTGTCAGAGAGATGTATGATTGGAAAAACATCATGGATGCTTGTGAGATATGACAGTCATCATTGATTTCCTTATGATAATAGGAGAAAGTGACAGCCTCCAATGCTACAAGACTACTAATATCATTGTACTCTTCCTGCCATCTTTGGTCCCAAGAGTATCCTCTAGATGATGCTGCCATGCTGGAGCGCCAACATGATATTCACAGCGCCTACGTCAGTCATGAGTATGTCAGCACAATTCTGAATCAAGGAGCTCACAATTTACCATAACCTCTAGCTTCTGGCTCAGCTAAAATCCTTATCTAAAGTATGGTTTTCTAATCCACAAAGAGCAGAGATTCCTCTTTATTTGATTGCCAGCCCAATCTTCCCTACTTCTGGTCCTTCACAGTCTTGATTTTGAGCCAAGATTCTTAGCCCTAATAGCCAGGCTCTTTCTGAGTAAAGTTAATGTTTTTGGACTTTAGCATCCCCCCCATAGCTCTTCCTGGTCATCCAGATATGACTATCCAACATATTTTTTAAATACTTACATTTGCAGACTGGACAATGAACCCAACAATGGTCATTAACCCAATATTTACCAAGTAACTTTGGGGATTCCTTAGTTTTTTCCTCTCTTGGTCTCTCCATCCATGAAAATGCACAGACATGGCTGCTGGATGCCTAAAAGTATCACACATTTATATCTCATTGTTTCTGTTACTTAACAGCCTGCAAACCTGACAACTCAACACCTGTGAAAAGGCTTTGTCACACAACATTACAGCAGGAAGGCCTCTAGCACATTGGGTGGATACCCTCTGGTGAATTTGTGGGAGGTCATAGCAAGTATCCCAAAGTATAAATAAGAATAGATGGGTTGCAGTCTGGATCACTGAAGATGAGATCACATTTCCATTTTAATTTGGAAAATGGGATCTTGTCCTTTCAAGAGCACTGACATTATGCTTTTTTCAGTAACCAAGAATATGATATAGCCAAAGTATAAGCCAGTTTGAAAAGTTAAAAGTCATAGCAGATTTCATCATGGAAATTAAACTGACAAGATTAGGCTATAGAAAAGAAGCCATTGAGATTTGGAATGTAAGCAATTACGTTTTATAGTGGAAATAGACATCTTAATCCAAGCTGAGGCTCCTACCTCCAGTTCTGACTCAAACGTAGGATAGAATCGTTAGCAGTATCTTTGAACCAGATCCCTACCATGCCAGAAAAAGAATGGGCCAGAACAAAACATTGTACGAGAAATCTAAAGGGAGTGAAATCTGCCCCTGCCCTCTAGTCCGAGTTCCCACCTTCATTAATTCTAAAGATCTGCAGGAAACGTAGAAGGAGGGACAAGGGCAGGATAACTTGCCACAAGGGTAGCTCGGTAGCACAGTGGAGAGAGTTCTGGTCCTGAAGTCAGCAAGACCCAAATCCAAATCTAACTTCAGATCATTAGTAGATATGTGACCTTGCACAAGTCACTTAACCACTGCTTGCCTGTTTCCTCGTAGCTTCTTGTCCCTCAGGGTTACTGTGAGAAGCAGATGAGGTAATAACTCCAAGATGCTTAGCCCACTGCCTAGCAAATAGTAAGCACTGCATAAATGTTAGTAGTGATTAGCTATGATTCAATGTCATGTTATTCTCATTGTATTAATATTATTCAATGTCATTATGTTATTCTCATTGTATTTATTAATCAACAAGAATTCATTAATTTCTTATTATATGCTGGGCACTAGGGATTTAGAGACAAAATGAACTATTTCAAGGAGCTGGAAAAAAGCACAAACATTTTCCACAACACCTCCTATACCAATTTGATATATTGGGGAGCCAGGATTAGGTTTATAGTTTAGCTATAAAACATGGCCCAGATTCTTGGATCCCTATTACTCAAATTTCCAGCCCAGATCAGCGACTCCGCTCCCTGCAACTACAACAGAAAAGATTGAATGAAAAAGCCAAGAAATGAGGCTCCTTTTTCCATGGCCTTGGGAGGGGAAGGATCCTTGACAGTTCTGTCTCAGGAAGGTGTTAAAGAAAGGGTGGCCTCACCTGCAGATGCCATTTTAGCCAAAAGCTGTAGCTGGTGCTGACTCAGGCCCTTCTGAGATGGCTGTCCCTTCTGGCTACACAACTAATGGAGAAAGAATTCTCCTAAGTGGAGAGAGTGCCCAGCTGGCAGTCAGGAAAACTCATCTTGGTGAGTTCCAATCTGGTCTCAGACATTTAGTGACTGTGTGACCCTGGGCAAGCCACTGAACCGTGTTTGCTTCAGTTCCCTCATCTGTAAAATGAGCTGGAGAGAAATGGAAAACCACTCCTCCAGTCTTTGCCAAGAAGACTCCAAATGGGATTACGAAGAGTTGGACATGACTGAAAAACAACTGAAGCACAGTCATGCAGGAGGCCAACTAGAGCCAGCTGCAGAATATCCACATCTCACAATTCTCCCTAGGGTCCCCCATAGGGATGATATCATACTTGCTAACTGATGAGGTCTACACATGAGCTAGACCTTTATCACATCCATATAACCCATGTTACACAGTGAAAGATTGAAAATACTATACACAGAAATTCTCCCTCATGCCTGAAATGTCACCCTCACCCCACCCTGCCTTAAGTCTACCTCATCAAAGATTCCCTCTCTTCCTTTAAAATATAGCTTGGGTGCCATCTTTGTTATACTTACCTGATCCTTCCAACTGACAACAGGTCTCCCTTCCAGACTACCTTGTATTGACTTGGTGTATATTAAAGTCAGCATATCACTTTATATTGATGCTGTATATATTTTATATTTACTTTATCCCCATCCCACCCCCAGTCACATTAGAATGGTGAATAAAGTGTTTTCCTTGTTTGTCCTTGTATCTCTAGCACCTAACACAGTGAAGGTGAATAGGAGGTACTTAAGAAATGTTTGCTGATTGATTTGATTACTTGATCATATATAAGGAATCCCTTTTCCATTTAGACTCTATGCAAAATGTCTTTCTAGCAAAGATACAACTCCCTAATTTTCCCCTGGTTTGTTATTGATACTCAGAAGACTTGAACAAAGCAATCTCTGAGGATAGATCTAACAAAAAATCTTGGAAGGTCTTAATATATGCTTATGTTATGCATGTATGCATGCCTTGATAGAGTACAGATTTTAAGGCTGCATTTTGCCATGTTCAGTCAACTTATTAGTATTATGTTTAATAAACAAGTAAAAGAAACAAATCTTATATTCTTGACATTCTTCAGTTAAATGCATGAGAGATCCCCAAAGCTCTAAAGTAGATGTTCTTAAGATAGAAAGAACTCTAGACCTGGAATCAGGAAGACCTGAGTTTAATTTCAGATTCAAACAGAAGGACTTGGTGACCCAGAGGCGAATTATTGATCTAATGTAGATTTGCTCTAAATTGATTTCCTTCCCAAAACTATGAATGGTCAGTTGGTTGAAACTCACATTTAGCATCTGAATTATAATGCATGGTTGTTGGCAGGTTAGTTTAATGTCTTAATCTATGTATTCAGAGAAGTATTTTTATATGCTTGTGTAATTTATAACAAGGATTTTTTTTTTGCTTTGTTAACTGTGACTCTCCCTCTACTGAATAATTAAAGCATGTGTTCACACCATGTATAAACATCTAAGGGTTTTTATCTTCATGAATTACTATTTAGAAATTAGAAATATTATTAAAATTAAATATTAACTTAAAAAATTCAGCCTTAGGTACTTGCTAGCCTTGTGGCCTTGACATATTTATGTATCCACTTGCTGGTTGTGACCACAACCTCTTTGAGCCTCAGTTTCCTGAATTGTTAATTTCTGATAATAATGCCAGTAGTACCTACTTCACTGGGTTGTTGGGAGGATCAACTGAGACAATATAGGTAAAGCACTTTGCAGAACTTGAAGGGCGAGAGAGATATATAGATAGAGATATAGTTGTTGGACAAACTGAAATATGTATGTATATATACATAATATAGAATATAAAGATACACAGAAATATAATGTTATATAGGTTTTTGGGAGGATCAGCTGACATGTATGTGATACCATATTATATGTGATATATACATATATGGTTTTATATTATCTCCGCTGACATAACAACCATTTCTCTCTCTCTCTTCTCTAGCCTCTCTCCCTGTCCTTGTCCCTCTCCCTCCTTCCTACCTCTCTCTCTGTCCTTCTCTTCTTTATCCACCTTCAAGTTTTGCAACTGATATAGATCAAGACTTATGCCATCTCTCCTGTGGGATACTCATTCCTAGCCTTCTATAAGTCCTTAATCACTCTTGCTACATGACTTGCCTATCTCTATTTCCAAAAAAGCTTTCAGTGAAGTCTTTCCCACCATTTCTGTGCATTCATCCATTTTACAGCTTCCCATTGCCCTTGGGTCAACTACAGTTTGGATTTTGTTGAGATCATGGTGTTCCATGATTCATATGTATGAATAGTACCATTGGGAAAATTGTAAAAAGGGATAAATAGTTGGTGGAAAAGCAGGGCATCTGTATTGTTACAGGCAAGCCACTTTCCATAGAAATAAGAATCTTTAGACATTAGCATATGTGAATGCACCTTTTACCTCTGAACTATAATTCCAGTAATTACCATCATCTGGAAAAATTAAAAAATGTTTGGAAAATTATGTCAATAACTGTCAAACCAGCACAAGTTATAGCATATGTCCAGTATCTACTCTCAAGGAAAACAACTTATGTATGGGACATTTAAAACATTACCTTTTAGGAGCTAATCCATGTGTCGCCTTGGCCTTGTGGAGGGATGAGAAAGTTTATTCCACAGTCATTTAGAGGAAAATATTATTTATTCTGCTTTCTCATTTCTCATCAGATTTCTGTTCCCTAGGAATCTAGCCGGTTTTTTTGAGGGCCAAGAAAAAAGTGATTTTTAGTCATGAAACAATCTCCATAAACTCTTAAGTGTTGTTGGCCTTGCTGAGTGGTCAAGGCTTTGAAAATGTAGTATAATCAGCTTTAATAGAAAAGCAAGAAAGCATTGAATAGTCCTAAAGAGCACAGACATTGTCTCTATAACCCTGGCACAAGCCAAAAGTATATTGTTACCACTAACAGCTCATCCTCAAAGACTACTGCTTAGAGAACTCCCAGGAATAAAAACAGATGATATTACCAGATGACAAGAGAGACATCCATGTAGTTAGGAAGATAGAATGTTTGTGGTGTGGGAGCAGAAGCTTCACTCTCCAGTGATAAAAGATGGGCTTTGCATAGACCTGGAAAAATTGCTTTAGAAATGAAAATAACCATAGTTCAAAGAAGTAATAAAATAAATTGTCATGGACAGAACCAAGGTGGTCTCTGTACAGCAAACATTTCCAGAAGGTCTCTTCTCTCCCCCAGCCCTTAATTTTGCAGAAATTTAGGAATAACAGGAAACAGGAAGTTTGCTGTTAAACAGTCTATAGAATAATAGACTGTATCTAGAGTCGAAAGACCTAGTTCTGGGCCATGTTCTAGTACTAGCCATGTGATCATGAGCGTTACTTGTTTTCTTTGAATCTTAATCTCTGCACAGAAAATGGAGACAATCATATTTATTTATTTCAAACAGGATTGCCATGCGTCACGCATACTGGAAACTTTAATGTTATATGCAACTGTGGAATACGATTTTTAACCAGATTGGAATCAAATGTTCAATTCATTGACTTAATTTTTCAGTCTCTATCCATGTGAAATATTTTATACAAAGCTGACATCTTGTGGCACTTTCTGAACAATGCTCAATCCCAGCAGCGGGAAAACAAATATGCATGATAAGGCTAACACAATATATACCTAGCTCCACACATCAACCAAAAGAATACGGTTAAGGGAACCTCCATTGGTAGAAATTATTAGCACATCTCCAGCCACATTTAAACACTTTATCCTGGTCTTCACATTATATAATTAGCTTCGTCTTGTTGGTTTGCCATTTCCTTCTCTTGTTCCTTTTACAGATGAGGAAACTCAGGCAAACAGAGTTAAGTGACAGCTACTAAGTGTTTGAGGTCGGATTTGAACTCAGGCCTTCCTGACTCCAGGACCAGTGAGCTACCTAGCAACCCCAAGCCGAATGCCGCAGTTAATGAGTAATCTGCTGAAGGTGATTCATTTCTGTATCTTGATAACTCATTGATAGGCAGGATCTAGCGTCCAATACGTATCTTGTACATAGTAGGCATTTAATAAGAATTTCTTGAATTTCATTTCCAGTCACTTTGCTTTTGAATAAGCTAACCCCCATGTCTGGAATAGATTCCCTTTCCAACTCTAATCCTAATCCCTAGTCACTGATCGCCACCTATCTTTATCATCTACTTGAGGAAATATGGTATAAGGTAAATCAAGACAATGCAGGGTTTTCACAAAGCAGTTAAAGATTAATGACCAGAAATTGCAAAAAAAAAAAAAACAAGCTTGGGATTAGTTTCTGAAATAAGCCTTTGATGTCACACCTGTTATGTTTTATGTGGTTCAGTATTGAGTGTTTGGATGAAAGTTGAGAGAATTCTAGCATCTATCAGTAGAACAATGTGAAGATGTAGATAACTGAGCTATGAACAGAAGGTGGACAGTGGATTGGACTGCAAATTGTGTCTCTCCCTTTATAAATCTGTTGACATCAGACGTAGTCCAGCAGAAACAAACATGGCAGCAGCATCTCCAATTTGAAAACTTGTAAAAGGACAGACTGGAGGTTTTGACATGGGTATTTCTGGACAAGCCTTCCAAGGATATCATTGAATAAAAATCAGGAACAGATTCCAAAGAATTTTTTTCAGTTGATCTCTCTCTGACAGTATTTTGGGAATGAGGAGGTGTCTGGAAAAGATGGACAAACTGAGACTCAGCATTGTGGATGGTGCTGCAGATGTCCTTCCCCACATGAGTTTTTTCTCTAATACTTAACTTCCCACTTGCTTTGACTTGGGGCAAGCAAGGAAGTCTTTGTTGTTGTTTTTATTTCTTCAACTAAGATCACAATTTGTGCAAAAATGTGTGGAATTTCCCAAACTGTCTTTACTTTAATTTTAAACAACAGCCTTAGGGTGTATGCAGGACATCCATGCCATGACTGGGTGAACCTCCCAGGAGGCATGTCTTTGTGTGTATAGAGAAAATCTATATTGGTTTTCCTTTTCAACATGTAAAACAGGTTTGAAACTAAGCATGAAATGGAAATGGTTGCATGTCATGCATTCAGGTTCTTTCCCAGTTGTTGTTCTGATAGGGAATGTTTTTGAAAGCAAGCTGTAAGATCCCCCCAAAGTTGGGGGAGTGGGGAACACAGGTGTAGGGTCAGCTCTGCTCAGTGCATTTTTATAGGGTTTATACCCAAATTTTGCTTTTCTTCCCTCCTCCTCTGAGGCAGTGAGTCCACCATACATATTCTCTTCTTTGTGATAAAATTCGTAAAATAAAAATTAGTTCATTTTAATTTATTAATGGTATTTCTGAAGTGCTGTAAACAAAATGGCTCAGACTGTTTTTCTTAAGATCACATTTTTCCTTAATTGAAGATGGTTATGGAAATTAAGTGCAAATTGACTTGTCTTGCAAAACAATCCTCTTATTTTTTTTTACTTCATTAATGTAATTTAATTTGTCACTTATAAGACAAAACTTTACTTGAGCTGTAAAACAGACAATGGGGAAAGCACTTGAAGTTTCTGCTGTATGTGCTCTTTGTTACCCAGTAACTTGAATGCTGTTTAATATGTTGTAAGATGTATGTAGTGTTTATCTGGAGCTGTTTAAAATGGTCATGTACAAATGTGAATAATCATTTATCTATAATATGGGTAAATTATTTTGCAAAATTAATGAATGTTTATAACCTCTCAAAAAGATTGATTGCCAGAGGAGAGAGATGAGCAATACATTTTACAAGTTCAGATAAGAAAGAGATTATTGAAAGTAAGAATGTCCCAAGAAGGCTTTATGGAGGAGAAAAAAATGGAGTGCAGCCCAAATAAGCAGGATATTTTTGTATATGATATCTAGATGGTTCAGAATATTTGGGAAATGTTTTCATAGTCCTGAGATCATCTGGTTTTGAATGATCTCTTTAAGTAATGAATGCTTATGTACCCAAGCCAGACTCAGTAAATCATAATAGTTGGTACATAGAGCACAAAATTTATATCTGTCATTAAATTTAATCTTCAAAAATACCCTCTGAGGAGAAAATTGTATATATTATCAAAGTTAACCTATGATCTCGTTAATGTGGGTCTTCCTTCCAATGATGCAAATTGCAAACTAGCCATGTTTCTTGTCTCTCTGCCATTTTGTGTATTAGAGTTAAGGACTTGAAGATGCTTGAGGAAGTCAGTTGTAATCAAAATGGCAAGTATTCCAGGACATTATTGATGTGCACCCAGAGGTTACATGCAGCTTGACCAGTAACCTCTGTTGCAACCCCACTTGTTAAGAATAGCCTTGTGTCACGGCCTGGAAAGACCTGGCAATCTTGACCCCCAAGAGCAGAAGGGCAAATCTTAATTCTTCTCTTGCCAAGTTTGTTACTTTGGTGAAGACTGACTTCTTAGGAGCTCCAGAGAGAGGGAGACAGGGCAATGGTCAGCTACCAAGCACTGCTACTGCTGTTCAACTTTCCATCGGATGCTGGCTATCATGAGGGAATATGAGGGTGGGAGGTATTATCATGGAAGGTAGTAGTTGTGAGATCTACTCCGTGGTGGGGTTAGGGTCAAAACAGCACATCGTAGAAAGGAAGCATGGTACCAGAGCCAAAACTAGGAATTCTGATACCTACAACAAATTCTTTGAAAGAGTGAAAGTTTCTAGTATGTGACAACTTCTTTATGTAGTTGAAGTGGACTGGAGACTGAAGTAATAGGATTTGAGGAGACTGATGACCTGGGAGATTAGAGGAGGCAGACACTGGGGGGAACGAGATTGTGAGCCTGTTATCAAGAGTTCCATACATTATAGGATAACAGATTCACAGCTGGAGAAACCTTAGGTGTCACTTATTCTGACCACTTCCTTCATTTTACAAATGAGGAAAGTGCTGTAGATTCCATTGGACAGAGATGGATGAAGAGATTCATCAATTTCACATAATATTTTAGTTTATTTGGAAAAGGAACTTGGAAGAGAAGACAGTAGGAAATTGGGTGGAAGAAGATGCCACCGGGGGCCTAGGAGATAAAGGTAGATGTCACAAGAGTCAAAAGAAAGTGACAGAGGAGAGACTGAAATATGTGAAAAGTTGAAAGATGGAGTGGTTGTGAACCTGTAATGCTTTTTGTCCCTTGGCTGATAATCCACCCTTCTCTATTCAATTTTCATCTATTTCTTTTTTTTTTTTTTGCTTATTTCATAAAAATTAAATATGCTCAAGTGAGATGAAAGCTGCATTGTTCTACAACTCAGTGAACCTGAAGCTGGACTTTTCTCTCTATCCACAGTGGCTTGAGTTTTAGGAGGAAAAAAACTAATAAATATTTTCTTGAAAGCCATGTTAAGATGTCAGATCACCTGACTCCTCTGAGACTAATAAGATAGTTTACTTGCTTTGTGGACAGTTGTCTGCCAGCTGACTCCCCCTGAAAAGGAAGTGGAGAGATGTTCAGTGACTGGCTGGTCCTGCTAGAGTCAGACAATGAACAAAGACAAGCCTTAGATTCTTAAGTTACAGAAACTGAATAAACTCTTCTGTCCTAAAAACAGATAAAAGTCCCAAGTATGCCAGATACTTAGCATTTATAGAACATTAAAATAAGTTCCTGTAACTGCTTCTCCATCTCTCCCCTGCCCCCTTCTCACTTGAGGATATTTCTTAATCCTTATAATGCTATGAGATTGATATCACTAGTCAAAAGTTTATTTAGTAAATGAAGCTTGCTTTGTACCCACAGAACAGTTATCTTTCTGGTAGTACATGCTACACTTACCCAACCTGCCCAGAAGTATTCCCTAAGTCACACTTAAAACTGGAGGGTTAACACCCATGACATATCTTTATATTCTTCTCCTGATGAAGTTGGGTGGATTGAGGGGTATGCAACCTGAAAGGTTTCACTCTGACTTCACAGTTACCATATTGGGGAGCTAAGGTTATAATTGTCTTATGTCATTATAGATGCCATTCCATTTTCTGTTTCATTGTCTTGGATAGGTGGGGGAAGCCCTAGCATTTTCAGATTCATTCATTACAAAATTCCAGAGTTGAAAAACAAAACAAAACAAAACATAGGAACTGGGAGGAACCTTAGAAACCCTTCGATAATTGACCAAGAATTTTCTTCATGTCATTCCTCATGAATGGTTACTCAGCTTAAAGATCTTCAGTTTCCTTCGTTATTGGAAGGATTGAGGGAAGACAGGCACACTACTCCACTGTTGGTGGAGCTGTGAGTTGCTCTATTGATTTGGAAAAGCAATCTGGAACAATATCTTAAAAATCACCAAACTGCATATCCTTTGAACTAGAAATTCTACAATCACACCTATATTCAGAGAGATCAAAGGAAGAAAAGAAAGGAACTATATAATCAGAAATATTCATAGACATTCCTTTGGTAATGGCAAAAGAATCAGAAAAAAAAGATTACCCATAAATTGGGGAATGGCTGGACAAATTAAGATATATGAATGTAATAGAATATTATAGTGCCATAAGAAATAATTCAGCCAAACCTGGGAAGAAGTTTGAACTGATGCAGAGTAAAGTGAGCAGAACCTAGAGAATAGTGTATGTAATAACATTGTAAAGGAATACTACTTTGAAAGACTGATCAATGACCAACCATGATTCCAAAATACTTGTAATGAAGTGCATGACCTAACTCTTGCAATGAAATATACTTCTGAAAGATGACAAACTCAAGGTGCAGAATGGAAAATATGTTTTCCGACATGGCCATTGTAGGGATTTCTTTTGCTTGACTATACCTATCTGATATAGAGGTTCTTCTTTCCTTCCTTTTCTTCCCCTTTTCTTTTTCTTCTTTCCTTCCTTTCTTCCTTCCTTCCCTCCTTTCTTTCTTTCTTTTTGGAAATTAGATGGGAAGAAAATTGGGAGCTTTGAAAGTAATTTGTTAAATTTATTGTACACTTAAAAATGAAAACAAGCTGTTTATAATGCAGATTCACAACTTCATGAACCATCTCTTTCTCTATGGAAATTCTCATCCTATTTAGTGTTGGTTAAGTTCAAAATGTTAAAAAGTTAAAATGTTTTCTTTCTACAGATGCATGGAGGTTACAACACACATGCAAGCCCACCCTTTGTAAATTTGCTTTTATTTCATTTATTATAGCACTTTGTTTGTACTGGGTACTTTATAAATGTTTCTTAAATAGAATTGAAAACATCATTAAGAGAGAATGAGCTTTGCACCATGGTGCACCCTGGGCCTTGTTCTTTATCTTAGTTGGCAATATGAAAAGATAATAGAGCCAGAATTATTGTAGGCATGCTGACAAGATAGGGTTACCTGGAACAGGCAGTGATGACTCTTTTGATTACAAGATAATTATTTATATAATTTTCTGTGAGGCACAGAAGAGTGGGGTAGTTAACACCTTATAATTATAGTCTATAATCAAGGAAGAAAACAGCAGCAGAATAAGAGGAGTGGCTCTTGACTAGGTGAGGCTCTAAGCCCAAAGAAAGGCATGATGAACTAACCTGTTGAAATAACTGAACTGCCTCACCAAAAAAAAAAAATCACTCACCTATATGCTACCTGCCACCTGCCTTTTCTTCCCTCCCTTCATAATTTTTTTCATTAGGATGTAAGCTCCTTGAGAGTAGGAACCATCTTGGGTTTTTTTTGTTTGTTTTTGTATCCCTGCTACTTACTAAGTGCCTGGCATATAGAGCTTAATAAATGCCGTACCTAGCTATCTATCTCACTAGCAAAAGGAAGTGGTCAACTGGGAAAAACCTTTTTACTAAATATCGCTTTTTTAACATTTCATTGCTGTTCTTTCTATTTACATTGTAGTCATTGTATATAGTGTTTTTCTGGCCTTACTTAATTTACTTTGCTTCAGTTCATATAAATCTTCTTGTGTTTCTCTGAATTAATCTTATTCATCATTTCTTTTAACATGGCAATATTCCTTTATAGTCTTGTGTTACAACTGATATAACCATTCTCTAATCAATGAGCATATATACTTTCTTTAAAATTTTTTGCTACTATAAGAAGTGCTGTAATAAATATTTCAGTATCTATGAGGCCTTTACTTTGGTCATTGATCTCTTTAAGATATACATCTAGCAGTGGGATCAATTCATAGCTCTACCAGCAATGCATTGGTGTGCCTGTCTCTACAGACCCAGACCCCCTGTATATGACTATTTCTGGGTTTGGGGTTTTGGTTTTTGGGGGTTTTTTTGGTTACTATTGCCAGTTTTCTAGAGATGAGGTGAAATCTTGGTGTTGTTTTAATTTGCGTTTCTATTATTATTTTTTTAAATTTGGATCATTCTTTCATATTGTTGCTAATAGTCTGGAATTCTTCATTGAAGTTTGGAAGTACATATTTGTATCCTTTGACCATAGAAGTGGTGTGTAGGTAGGGCAAAGAAAAGGAAAGCAATAAGCATTTTGGTAAGTGCTTTTACAAAATATTGTAATTTCATTTGGGGTTGACCAGAAAATGATCTGGAAGACAAGCAAACATCATGACTGCAATTTTCAATGATACAGGAATTCCAAGACTTGGGGAATGGCTGAACAAGTTATGGTATATGATTATGATGGAATACTATGGTGCTGTAAGGAAGGGTAATGGGGTTGGTTTTAGAGAAACCTAGGAAGATTAATATGAAGTGCTGCTAAGGAAAGTGAGCAGAACTAGGAGAAAACAGTAACAGCAATATTAAAATGATAATCAACTGTGAAAAACTTAGCAACTCTGGTCACTATAGTGAGGACTCACGATGAAAAATGCTTCCCACCTCCAGACAGAGAACTGATGAACTCTGAGTGTATATTGAAGCATATTTTTTCTCTTAATTTCCTTGATTTATTTTTCTTTATAACATGATCAATATGAAAAATGTTTTGCATTACTTCATATTTATAGTGGTTATGCTTTATCTTGCCTTCTCAATTTCATGTAATCAAAATTATGTTTTATATTTTATAATGGTCTCTATCTTTTATTTGCTTAAGAATTCACACACAAATTATGAAAAAAGATTTTATCTGGAATCCTTTTATGATATAATCTTTAATATCCAAGGATTATCCCTTTTTATTTATTATAATATACTATAACTACTGGTCTAAATCTAGTTTCTACCAGCCTGCTTTTACCACAAAATTTAAGTACCCATTATTCAGCATATTGGGCATATACCATTTCTTTCCCTTTCTGGGCTATCTCCTTGCTTCTTTCCTTCTCAAAGAATTTGCTTATAATTCAATAAAAAAATTACCCAATACCTACTAAAAGCTAAGTACTGGATATACAAAGACAAAAGTAAAATAGTCCCTGCTTCCATTCTACTAGAGCAATACAACATGCACACAGATGAATAAATGATAAGTATATATAAAGTGATGCAGTATAAAGTAATTTCCAGAGGAAAACATAGAGATTAAGAATCATTAGGTGAGTGAGGGGCAGCTAACTGGCAGAGTAGATAGAGCACCAGGCCTGAAGTCAGGAAGACTTGAGTTCAAATGTGACCTTAAACATTTAACTAGCTGTGTGACCCTAGGCAAGTCACTTAATGCTGTTTGCCTCAGTTTCTTATCTGTAAAATGAACTGGAGAAGGAAGTGGCAAACAACTCTAGGATCTCTGCCAAGAAAACCCCAAAATGGCATCAACAAGGAGTTGGACACCACTGAAAAATGACGAAAGAACAAAAGGTCAAAGAGGATGGCAACTGAAATATATTAGGAAGTTATAGTAGTTCTATTGCATCTCTTGGGCAGCATCTTCCAAAAAAGCTTCTGAGTCTTGGGATCTTTACCTTTCTAGCAACTTACCATGTACATTTCTGGCAGTTGGTAAAGTGAGACTGAGAGACAGGGAGTGGAGAGACTTGCTAAAATTTCAGTTTTCCATCCCATCTTACAAGTTAGGAGGAAATCAGTTTTGTTTTCACAAAGTTGTCTGTAGAAAACTAATCCTTTGGATATGCCACCAGATGCCTAATCATCTTTGGGAGGACTTTTATTGGAGTCAACTGGAAACTACAAAGCTTTCACATCTGTTTTCTTGATCTTCTAAATCTACTTCTCGTTAAACACAGATTGTGCTCTCCAGCTTTGAATCAGCAATTCTAAAAATAAGTCTCTGAATAGTACAGCAACTGCAGAATTCCAGCCTTACAGGCCTTTGCTGTGTGGCTCTGTAGGATGCCAGGCTGACTGAATAGCTCCACTTTCCAGCTTCAGGTAGATGGTCACCCCAGAGGCACCCAGTTGTCTAATAACATTCATTAGAAATTCATTTGCACCAGAGAGAATCTTAGATCTTATATTTAACTTCTATTACTTTTTAAAAAGTTTATATGTATATTTTTAAATTTTATTTTTAAATTTACTCAAAGTAGTAAACAGAAAGGGATGGAAAAATTCATGCCTCATCCTCAAGAAAATTAAGTTTCTTATTCAGCGAGAGGCCCAATGAAAACCCACAAAAAAGATTCCCTGTATTTTAAAAATAATAACAACTTACATAGTGCTTTAAGATTCACAAGACACTTGCCATGTTACTTCATTTGATCATTGTAAAAATTATGAAATAGAAACTTATTATCCCAATTTTGCAGGTGAAGAAACTGAGAATGTGATTTACAAAGGATCCCACAACTAGTAACTGCCTGAGTTGGGTGCCACTCTTATCCCAGTTTTCCAAATAAGCTAATACTGAGGGATTAAGTGATTTGCCAACTTCATACAGCTAGTAAGCATCTGAGGCATGATTCACACTCAGGTCTTGCTGATTCCAAACCTAGCACTCAAACCGCTATCATCTAATTGCCTTTCAAATATCTTTGACAGAACTGAAGGTGAGTTCCAGAAGAAAGACAATCAATACCCCAAATCCCCAGAGGCACAGGTTTGTGGCACTGACTGCCACTCCCACTCAATTTTTTTGATTAGCCTTGACCCATGTGACTTCTCCAGCCCCAGTGAGTACTCATTGAAAAAGCCCCAGTGAGTACTCAGAATTTCTACTGTGGGGAGAGAAAGCTGCCTCTAACTAATAATAAGAAAATGCAAGTTAAAACAACTCCAAGGTTCCACTTCACATCCAGAACTTTGGCAAAGATGATGGAATAATGACTGTTGAATGGGTTTGTAGGAAGATGGACAGACTATATATTGCACTTTCAGCGAAGCTGTAAAGAAATAGGACCATTTTAGAAGGCAGTCTGGAATTATGCAAGTAAAGCAATTAAAAATGCCCATACCCTTTGACCCAGAGATTACGTTGTTGTGTTTATAACCCAAGAAAGATATTGATATAAAGAAAATCCCTATATACACCAAAATATTTGTAGCAATACTTTTTATGATACTGAAGAATTAGAAATAAAGTAGACATCTATCAATTGGATAATTGCTAAAGAATCCATGATACATGGATGGAATGGAATGTTACTTTGTTTAAGAAAATATGAATGTGACAAATACAGAGAAGCATGGAAGGATTTATCTGAACTGATGCAGGGTGAGCTAGTTAGTGCCAAGGAAACAATACACGATCACTGCAACAATGTAAATGGAAAGAACAAACAAAAAATAAGTTAAAGTTAATCCTGCAAAATTACAAAGAACAAGCATGCATGCATGGCGCCCAAAGGAGACAAGATTCTATTGCAGAGGTAGGAGGTCCATGGATGTGGAACACTGCATAAAACAACATTTTTTAAAAAGTATGAATTAGTTTTGCTCATTTTTTTCCCTCTTCTTTCTGTCTTCTTTCTTAAGGGATATTCTTTGCTTTATTGGATGGATTTCTGGGAGAGGACAGGAAGTAGACTTTGGAAGTAAGATGCAAGGGGAAATCTAGACCATATAAGATAAAAAAAAAATCAATAAATTTTTATTTTTAAAAAGATTAGCTGAAGATCTGGAGTTGTGTCCAAGAATAATTTATTCAGCAAAACTGAGTGTAACCTGAATGGAAAAAAATGGAAATTTGATGAACTGAAAGGCTTTCAGTTATTACACGTTTGAGACCAAAACTCATTGGAAAATTCTGTATAAAAGATCCAGAAGAAATATAAGGAAAACATTAAATACTAACTATAAAGCACTCATTAGGGTCAAACTGTTACATACATAAATACATACATATATATATATACATATGATATACATGTATATATGCATGGATATACATATACATATACTATATACATATTATATATAATGAGTATTCTTAAAACTGTCATAATTACTGAGGTAGTTTGAAACAAAGATTTTGGCTGAGTTGTGTATGATGGGGTGATTCTAAAAACTAAAACTGGGTAGGAAAAGTAAGAGAACAATTATATTATAAAAATTGGGTGTGAAAGGAAAGAACTAATACAGAGGAACCAGATGGGGTGGATGACTGGTAATGTTGAAACCTTCATCTGGATTGAAGAGGAAACAATGTGTACCTCTAGAAGGGTGTTGACATTTTCTGAACATGTAGAAAGGTGGGGAAAGGTGGGGAAAACTGGGGATATGGTGGTGGAGAGACATTTAGAGGGGGTATGTGGATTAGAATTTACAAGGGTAGGAGGAGAGCATGGGGGAGACTTTTGGGGAGGTATGGATTGAGATTGGAAAGTAGAGGGAGGGAATAGGGGACTTCTGGAGGTGTGGGTGAAGTGGGGGTGGGGGAAGAAGATAAGATAACAGGGTTAGGGAAAAAGGAGAAGCTGAGAAAGAAAATAGTTAAAATAAGATGGAGGAAAATTCACAAATAGTATTTATAACTTTGAATCTGAATGGGATGTTTACAGCAACTCTCTTTGTTGTGGCAAAGAACTGAAAATTACAGATATCCCCATCAACTGTGGAATGGTTGAACAAGTTGTGACATATGGTTGTGATGGAATACTGCTGCGCTATAAGAAATGATGAGCTCAATAATCTTAGAAAGACATGGAAGGACGTGCACAAAATGGAGCAAAGTGAGCAGAAGCAAGAACACTGTATACAGTAACAGCAATATGGTTTTGAGAATGACTTTGAATCACTAAGTCATTTTGACTATTAGAAGTAGACAGATTAAAAATGAAAGCTTATAAAGACAGACACTATCTGTATCCAGAGAACAAATTGATAAATAGAAGTGTGTGTCATCTATATCTATATATGTGCATCATATATGTAGATATCACAATACATACCAATACATACATACCTATTTGTGTCTAATGGTAGCCCTCTCAGGGGAGGGGGAGTAGAGAGGAAGTTACCTGGTAACTTTGTTGTGTATTTAGAGGGAAAAGCAAGTTGCAGTTTCATGTGCAATCATCTTTTTTTATTGTATTGTGTTATGGAAATGCTTGTTTTGTTCCCTGAATTAAAAATAAAATCAATTTAAATAAAAAGAGATTACTGGAACTTAAAGGTGGCCTTTACACCTAGTTCTCCTGATTCTAAGAATAGAAATCTTTTCCACTACCTTATCCTTCTCTTTACTATGGGACAATTGTCAGGGAGTATAGTTACTGATGTACTTATAGCCCTGTGTAGGAATCTAGTCCAGCATCAGAGTAACCATGGTAGTTGAGGCACTTTTCCAGGATCTCCTTGGCTACTGAGATCATGAACCATGTGAAGATTTTGAGGATTGCTTGTGAGGAGTTCTGGAAAAGGGGATAAAGAAGACTTCAGCATGTGTCCTCAAACTTGGGAACATTTTGGGTGAGATGCTGATCCCTTAGTTTGTTCTCCACCTCCAGCTCTCTCGTTCTGAGAGGTTATAATGGCTACCTGATTGCTCTTGGTACTGAGAAGAGATGAAGAATCTGTGTTGTGCCTAATGGATCTGGTTCACCTGGTATGATGAGATTACCCCCCTCAGAGATATTTCCTCCCTCACCCTTCCCAGACTCCGACTGCCCCCTCCCCTGTGTCTCAGCAGGAAAAGCCATTCCCTTCCTTCAAAGTCAGAAAGTGTTTACCATTGGCTGTGATATTTCTAATGTGTTCCACTTGCCAGCCCCTTTCTATTTCCTTTTTTCCTGATGAGGTTTCTGTCTATTCCTTCTCTACTGTTTATATTGTTATATAAAATATATGTTGTATAACATATAGTAATGACTGCTAATTTTTTTTCATATTTGATGTTAGCTGTACTAGCAGCCTTGGGGCTGACCAGCCCAGCCCAATGAAGTTATTACAACCATTACTAAATTTATGACTTTCAGTGAAGGTAATAGCTTTTCCTCTTTAGGGACCAGAGAGGAAAACAGTTAAAAGTTCCTCCCTGGATTGGAGAGGTAAGGGGGAGGAAAAATGTCTCTGAGGAGGTTAGTCCAACCTAACCAGGTCCATTTAGCACCACAGAACTTCACTAACTTTACTCAAGAATTTCCAATATTTTTTTACCACCAGCCACACCTCAGGGACAATCAACTAGTCATCATCATTTCTCTGAAAGAAAGAGCCTGGGGACCAGTATCTCCCCATAGGTCCCCAAGATGGAAGATGCATACTTAACACCCAAACCCTACTTCATTCCCCTCTTTCCTGCACCTCCCCCACAGAATAATCCAAGAATCCTTCATATGGCCAGGATGAAGCTAGGGAAGTATCATCATCTTTATGGTTACCTTGATATAACTTAATGCTTAGCACAGCGCCTGGAAAGTAGTAGGCACTTAATCAATGCTGGTCGATGACTTGGCACAGGGCCAGATGTCAACCCAGGGTTATATTCTCACAGTATAAATCCTGAACTTTGTAGGAAGGAGGTACCAGTGTGGGCTGCACTCTCCTCCTCACTTGAAATACCAGCAAACCTAGTGGGGGTGGAAGGGAGAGGGAGTAGGTTGGTAGGAAGGGGAATGAACAGTAGCATCTGGCTTGGACAGATAAGCCCCAAAACTTGAGCCCAAGTTCTGTTTGGAGAGCCCAACGTGGGCTCCTTGTCTTTCCTTTAGAAATTTTTTAATAAGCAAAGAGATCCATTGAGATGAGGACAAGTAGCAAAAGTTTTGCAAATAAAGCAAACTTCTCAGCACACTCTGCAATAACATGTGTTTCTATTTGATGGTATTTCTGGGCATCGGGGAAACATAAAAATGTTATAATATACAGAGGAGTGAGGCTATTCTTACATTCTACCCAGGAAAAGATAACAAAGAGGCCAGGGAGAAAGGCTTTTGTAGCTTGACCCTGCCACCTTGGGGCTAACAAGAGGATGTCTCTGCAGGTTACCTGATAGCTGTTGCCTTTGTAATAAGGAGAGAGCTCTTTCCCTAGAGGACAGGACCATAGCCTTCTTCCAAAACTTCCAAAGAAGCAGGTAATTTGAAGCTGAGAAAGAAAAATGACCCTGGGAAGGAAAAAGGGTTGTGGGAAGGAGCTTTCAGGGAGGGCAGGAGGCCTGGCTGAAGGGAAATCCTTCTCAAGTTTTGCTTTCTTTTTCAAACAAAGGCAGAAGGTCATGCCCTCCAGGAGATCTAGTCTCCATCCCAGTTGGACCAGGGGTGCCAGCCAAGTTCTTCCGCCACCCTACTCTGAAACTGTCTTTATTTCCATTTTTTTTCTTCTTTGTTGAGAAGATCGAAAATGAGTAAGCAGACTGGCAGGCTTGGTGTACCTTCCCAACCATGATTGGAGAGGAAGTCCAGCTACAAGACTGGGCAGGTATAGCACTGCCTAGGGAAAAGGGATCTGCAGAGGCAGGTTCCAAAGAGATCCACCCTGGGCGTCTACAAGGGAAGCACTTTGGTTCAAGTCTCCAAATTTCCCAGGTTCAGAAAGGCAGCATTAACTGCCTCACATCATGAATACAGTGGAGAGCATATGAGTGAGCTGGGATCCCTGGGCATTCTTTCCAGTATGCCAAAGAGAAACCGACCGCCCTTTGTTTGCAGTCTGAAGTCTCTGATTCTCTTGGTTATCCTGAGCCCAAAACTCCTGTTGCTGGGGACCAGCCTGCAGCTACAAGACAATGCCTACGATGGGTTACTTTTTGCAATTCATCCTAGGGTATCCGAAGATCGGAACCTCGTTCCAAAGATTATGGTGAGTGGCAGAGGCATCCCTTTAACACGGTTAGACTAGTTCTGCTGCCTTCGCAGAAGAAAAATTCAACAGCTGTGCAGTGTCAGAGAGAGCAGAATTTTCAAATCATGGCCCTCAAAAGTCATGTGTAGCATAATACTTACCTCATCTCGGTTTCCCCAGACTGATCTAGCTCCTTCTGTTGTCCACAAAGCTGCTAGTTTTATATCCTCAGTTGTTGGTGCTTGAGGTTTTCCCTTGCAGTTAAGTTCTTATTTTGTAATTCAAAGAAATAACTCCTCTTAAAGCAAAAATTGGAAAGGTAACCATGTTATGACTGACTACTGCACTTTCTTCTTCCCTCCATTAAGTGGTCCTCAATGACCCTACTTTGGGAGAAAAAATTAGGAAAAGGATTGTCATGGTCAAGAAAAATTAGAAAAATATCAAATTTATGGTATGTCATATTGTGGTTAAACATACCCTTCTCTGAAGTATTCAAATCTATTTCAATGAGAAAAAAATGAACATTTTGAGAATGTTAATTAAAATTAATTTAAGTTTAATTCATTAAATTACAATGTAATTTTAATAACATGATCTCAGAGTTGGGAGGGTCTTCAAAAACCAACATGGGTACAGTGGAAGGAGGGATGGATTTGAACCTAGAAGATTTAGGTTCAAATCCTGACTGATTCCCACTGGCTGTGGGATTTTGAGTGGCTCACTTAATCTCTCTGTAAAAGGACTCAAAAGTTCCTTTAGGCCTAGATCTAAGGTACCCTTCTATGTTACCATCTAATCCAGTTTGTCCATGACACAGAATCCTCTCTACATTTTACCCATAAGTGGTCATCTAGCTTCTGCCTAGAGCCCTCCAAGGACAGGTAGTTCACCTCCTCCCAAGGCTAATCAGTCCACTTTGGGATTGTTCCCATTGTTGGCAAGCTTTTCCTGACGCCTATCTGAAGTTAACTGTTTGCCACAAATGTCTACTGCTCTGAATGCAGATGTATTTCATTTTAGAAGTGAACCTTGCCTAAGGCTGTACATAAGGATGAGAAGGGGCTATCAACTAAATGACTGAAATTAGAAGGGAGTCAGGAGAACATTATTTTTCTTCCTCTGCACCCGCTGTCAATGAGGTGGTGTTCTCTGTATTAGCAAGACCATGTAGGATCAATATTGCATTATCTAGTACTTCCTGGAGGTGTAGAGATAAGCTGATTTCAGCATAGTCATAGAAGACATGGGTTCCAACATGTTCACAGGTAAGACAAAAGGGTTTGTTAAAGAACATCTTAGAATCCATTAAACTCCTCCAAGGCATTGAAAGAGTAATAAAGGCAAGCCAAGACAACTCTTTTCCCAAAACCACTTTTAGGGAAACAGTATTTAAATGGGCTTTGTAACCAGTTCCCTCAAATTTTTATGGCTTCTTAAAAAAATTGAAAGTCAGATTTTTCATTAGTCACTCGGCTTATACCAGCAAGTCTTTCAGGTCAACTCATGAAACAAAGCCCTGTGGAGCTCTGAATGATGAAATGTGTTCTGCTTGTGTTTGCATGCAGGGAATGATAACTGAAGCTTCCTCTTACTTGTTCAATGCTACAAAAAGAAGAGTGTACTTTGGGAATGTAAAAATCTTAATACCAGACACATGGAAAGCTCACAATTACAGTCAAGCCAAAAGAGAGTCCTATGAAAAGGTAAGAAAGAGCTTAGGTTTCCAGTAAATAAATTTGGTTACATTAAATCCAGAGTTCTTGAATTACATATTTATTTTCACTTGCTTCTAAATGAAACAGAATTTTCTTCCTTCCTCTTGCTTCTTTCCTCCTTTTCCTCCTTTCTTTTCTTCCTCCCTCCCTTCTTTCATTCTATCCTTCCTTCCTTCTTTCTTCTCTCCCTCACTCCCATCCTTCCTTCCTTTGACTTTACCAGCCAGTCAGAGGGATCCATGAATTACACAAGAAAATTAATAACCCTTGTATTAAATGAACAAATTCACAATTGAAAATGAGTACGAAGTAAAAAGTGTTCTGTTCTTTAGAAGCGATCTGAAACAACTAGAAAGTGCCTAGCACAGAGCTGGAACATAGTAGGTGCTATATATATACATATGTATATATATATAAATGTGTATTCCCTTCTCTTCCCCTTCTCCTCAATTAAATAAATCAACTTAAAGAAATATAGTTAGGGACTATTGTTGCTTGTGGTTTGTTTGTTGCTGTTATTAAGAATCTAGGGACACAACTTGATACAGTGGAAAGTGAATTGTTTCTAAAAGCAAAGGACCTGAATTTGAATACCATCAATATCACCATTTATATGACTTTGGATAAGTTTCTCAACCGCTTTGGGACTCAATTTCCTCATCTGTAAAATAATACAGGTTGGGCTAAATGGTCTTTGAAATCTTTATTGCTTTAGATCTATATTCTTAAATGTATTCAAAACTTTAAACATCTAAAAAAATCAGGTTACTGAATAAATAAATGTCCTTTTTGAATAGACTGGTGTCCAGAAATGGTTTTGGGGAATTGTGGGTGTTAATTAAGGAAGATTATGAAAGACAAGATTTAAAAAATAAGACACAATACAATTCTGTTATTCAAGCAAGCTCCCAAGAGCAGAGCGGGGGTCCTTCCTGGAATTTTTGGTTGGGAGCCCAGAATTTAACATTCCCCACTGATTGTTGATTATAAAGAGAAATACGCCTGTCCTCACATTTCCCAACTAGTCTGGAGCAAGAAATATACATGTAAAAGCAGAGACACTACCCACATATATACCAATACCATTACGGTTCTTGAGACTCTAATTAGAAAACTTTTACATTTTTACAAATCCAGAACCATATTTTAGATGGATGTGTAGATAAAAGGGAAGATAAATGGGAAATAAAAGGTTTTTTTCCCCCTTCTTTTAAAATAATCCTAAAACTTAATTTAAAAAAATCTTTATATACACATACATATTTATATATTTAAATAAGAAAGAGCTTTTGAAAAACATAAACCACTGCTCATTGTTACTGACTATTTCAATGAACATGTATCTGATAACCAGAAAGAAGAGGTGAGGGTCTCATTTACTTTGAATACTTGAGGGACCTTGAAGGTCAAGCTTCCTCATTTTCCAAATGAGGAAATTGAAGGTAAGAAGCTGGAGTTTCTTGCACAAGGTCATACAAGTAGAAAATGGCAAAGCCAGCATTTGAAGCCAGTATCTCTGACAGGCAAGTCTTACATTCTTTCCACTACACCATTCCATCTGTTGTATGATTTGCTTACAAAAGATAGGATTCATCCTCATTCTTCCAGCATCATGATCTAGCACCAAAGTCCTTAATTATTTTTATATCAAGTACTTGTTGACAGTCTGGGAAAGGCTATGTACCCATTTTTAGAATAATATTTTAAAATTCATAGAATTACAGAGATAATAAATTATATTGAAATACAGTTATCAGAATGTGCTGGTGGGAGTTTTAAGCCAAGTGGATATACTTGAAAGAACATAAAACCTGAAGGAAGGTTAGGGAAGACCTGGGTTTGAATTCTCCCTCTCATGTTCCTTCTGTGTAAATGAAACTGTAGTGACCTACAGTAGACACTATCAGTGGAAATTCAACCCACTAAAGCAGGTGAAACTTCCTAACCTTTGATCTGAATGTGATAGAGCTTTGACTCTACTTTCCACATTTGCAAGGCATGACTCCGAGAAGAGATGTTTTTAGAAGCAACTCTAGAAAAGGGGATAAGAGTGCGCATATTAAAGAATGGGTGATGACATTGGTTTTCTATTGTTTAACTTTTCATTTATTTCCTGATTAAATATTTCACCATTTCAACATAATTTCTTTGACTTGTCTATTTAGCACAAGTGAAGATACTTTACAGGCTGTTGAGAGATAGGCACACTAAAACTGTGTTAGTAAAGTTCTGATTTGGTCCAACACTTCCTGGAAAATAATTTGGAATTATACTACTTCTAACCAAGATGGTTAACTGAAGGAGGCAGATTGTCCGACTCTTGCAGACTTTGTCTAGCAAAAAACTGAAATTAGCCTCAGACCAAATAATGACCAAGAAATCCAATGAAAAACCATAGAAAGTGGCTTCTATCTACCCCAAAACTGCCTAAGGTCAGATAAGAGTGAGGATCTCCAACAAACCAGCACCAGCACCAAGAAACATGCCAAGCCTCCCAGTAAAACTGACAATGAACCAGAGGTATGGCTTATAGGGTTCTGGGTCAAGAGTAAACAAGACCAAAGGCCCTCTTGAGAGGGAACTGAGGAGGTCAGAAAAGTGTAAGGTAGGAACTTTGGAAGTCCTGGAAAAAGAAAACAACCTAAGTAGCATGGCAGCACTCAGACCAGGACACTGAGGGATACTGAGGTCCCTAGAAATCTGTCCTGAGATGACACAGAAAGCTTCAAGGATTGGTTCAGTGCTCTGAACCTTAAAAATCCAGAGCACTCAACCCTGGAAAGTGGAGGTCAAGTCAGGAAACAGTGTGAGATAAAGCAGTAAGGGAAGGAGCCCTAGTTCAAGGGCTAGTGCTAGATAGATGAGTAAATCCAAGAAAACATCACCACTATAAAAATTATTATAGATCTAGAGATCTCTAAAACAAAGGTACAAATAACTCAGTAACAAATGCAAGCCGTGATTTGCATTTTTTTAAAAGGAGGATTTTCTTCAAGGACTGCATAAATACTTAGAAGAAAGGAAGTAAAATACCAAAAATGAAATAGAACCTCAGGTGGAAAGAATTTGAAAGAGAATAAATAACTCAGATATAGTGGTTAATTTTACCCAAGAAAATAATTCTTTGAAAACTGTAATATACCAAAAAAATTGATGATTTCATGAGATGGCAAGAAATACTAGAATAAAATTGAAAGAGAAAAAATTAGGAGAAAATATAAGGTATTAAGAACAACTGACTCAGAAATCAGGACAAGGAGATATAGTTCAAGAATCACTGGACTCGCTGAAAACCATTATTTTAACGAAAAATCCTGAAAACTACATTTCAAGAAACCATAAGTGAAAACTGTTTGACCAAGAAAGGAAACTGAATTTAATCCACTGGTCATTTCTCAGGGATGGGGAAGTAGGGAGGAAGAAGAAAAGTAATGTCATAGTCAAAATCTCGAGGTCCTTCTTCAAAGAAACAGTTTCTGTACCAAGGATCTAAAGCTAGGATCACGCAGGCAGCTTCTGCTATTAAACAAGAGGAGATTCTGGAGTATGGCATTCCAAAAGGCAAATGATGTAGGCTTGCAACAAGAAGTAAATTATCCTGTAAAGCTGCATACAATCCTGCACAGGGAAAAAGTGAATTTTTGATGGAACAGAGAATTTGTAAAGACTTCAGATGAAAAACAAAAGCTGAGTACAAACTTTGAATTGCCAACACAAGAGTCAAGAGAAACCTTGAAAGATAATTTGATGTGAACAACTAGAAGGGGTTTTATGTCGATGTGATGTTAACATTCTAATAGTCATTCAGTCAAAAAAGAATTTATTAAGTGCCTCCTATATGTCAGGCACTGTGCTAAGCACTGGGGATATAAAGAAAGGTAAAAGAAAGTCAATCCCTGAAGGAGTTCACAGTCTAATGAGGGAGATAACCAAAAATTATTATATACAAACAAGTTAAAGTCAGGATAACTAGGAAATAATTAATAGAGGGAAGGCAATAGAATTAAGGATTAAAGGGAAAGACTTCTGGTGGAAGACGGGATTATAGCTGGAACTTAAAGAAAACCAGGGGATCCAGGAGGCAAAAGTAAGGAAAAAGAGCATTCCAGGCATGGGAGACAGCCAAAGAAAATTTCTGGAGTTGAGAAATGGAGTGTATTATTTGCTGAATAGTGTGGGTGGATTAAATAAGGTATAAGAAGACCAGAAAGTTAGGGAGTAGATGGTGGCTGGGTTATAAAGGGCTTTGAAAACCAAACAACGGATTTTGTATTTGATTCTGGAGGGATCCCCTGGAGTTTATTGAGAAGGAGGAGGTGACATGGTTGAACCTGTCCTGTAGAAAAATCACTTTGGTCACTGTATGGAGGATGAATTGGAATGGGGAGAGACTTGAGACAAGCAGATCCATAAGTAGCTATTGCAGTAATCCAGGTGTGAGATGATAAAGATCTGCATCAGGCTGGTGGCAGTGACAGAAGAGAGAAGGGGGCATATTCAAGGTATCACAAAGATGAGGTCAAAAAGCCTCAGGAACAGATTGTATATGGCTTGGGGTGGGTGGGGAGGAGGCAGGGGTGAGAGATGGTGATAACTTGAGGATGACATCTAAATTGAGAGCCCGGGAGATTAGGAAAATGGTGGTTAACTTCAAGAAAAATATAGAAGTTGGAGAGAGGGGGAGGATTTATGGGGCTAGATGATGGGTCCAGTTCAAGATGCTTAAAAATCTGTTAGAGATGTGAGATGAGAGGTCAACAGGGGAGGGTAAGGCAGAATAGGTAGATTTGGGAATCATCAGCATAGAGTTATAATTAAATCCACAGGAGCTGATGAAGTCACCAAGTGAAAGAGTATAGAGGTAGAAGAGAAAAGAACCCAGGACAGAACCCTGAAGAACATTTATGATTAGAGGGTATGACTTGGTCAAGGATCCAGCAAAAGAGAAGACAACATGTAAGCAAGTATGTATAAACAAATTGTATATAGGACAAATTGGAGAAAGTCAGCAGAGGGCAGGCACCAGCATGAAAGGGGATCAGGGAAGGCTTCTTGCAGCAGGTAGGAGTTTAGGTGAGACTTACAGGAAGTGGATATGAAGAAGGAGATGCTTTCAGACATGTAAGACAAGTTAAAATTCAGGAATTTGGGAAATGAAGTATCCTATGGGAGAAATAGCAAGGAGACCAGTATCACTGGATCATAAAGAAGGAGGAGGGGGCAGATGTTATTAGGAGTAAAAAGACTGGCAAGATAAGAAGGAACCAGATAAATGGAGGGATATAAAGAAATGTTCCTCAGAACCTTAATGTATTAAAAGGTATTAAGGAATTGAAAATAAAAAAAAAACAACTAGGACCAGGGTTGGGGAAGGGGTGGTACATTGGTTCTGTTTTAAGAGAGGAAAGAGAAGGGAGAGTAAAAGGAACACATTAGGATAGAAAGAAGAGGGGTGGGCAACTTGCTGTTTCTCATAATTAGAATGCATGACAAGAGTATTAAAAAGACAGAGGAAGAAGCAGGAAAAGTGGGCACAAAATGAACCTCACTCTTTATCTGGAATGAACAAAGGAGGGTTGAACACATAGTTTTGTGTAGGAAAATCAAAACTATCAAAAACTGGCTTAAGAAGGAAGATAAGTCAAATGAGGGAATAAAATTAAACAAACTTCCTGATCCCAAAGGGGAGACTAAAAGGAAAAACAAACAACAAACAACTAGAATATGAGAGGGTGCCTATCAGTTGAGGAATGAATGAACAAATTGTGGTTATATGAAATATTGTTAAGAAAGGATGAAAGAAACTGTTTCAGAGAATCCTGGATGGTTTAAATTGATGGAGTATATAGTGAGTAGAACCAGGAGAAGATTTGTATAAAAACCACAACATTGTAGAGAAAAACAACTTTGAAAGACTTCATAACTCTGATTAATGCAATGACCAACCATGTCTCCAGAGATCCAATGATGGAATACACTACTCACCTCCTAACAGAAGTGATGGATTCGAGGTGCAGAAAGAGATGTACATTTTTATACATGGCTTGTGGAGAGGTATGGAAAGATATGATCTGGAATCTGGCTCACCTCTCCTCTGGAAAAACTGTGGTTTTCTCCTTGAGACAAGGGTGGAGAAAGGTTATAATTGAGTCCTTGCTCCTTCTCTTTCCTATTTCTGAGAGGGATATCATGATAGAATTGTATCTCTTGACTCTCCTTAAATATTGCTGGTCTAAGGGTATGGTTTTTAGTACTTCCTTGGTAACTAACCTTTAAAGTGGAAGGCGGTGAGAGTGGAGATAGCCCTTGACTGATAGCTATCATCCCATCATAAAAGATCACCACAGAGAGTAAACAGTGAATAAACCCCTTTATGTAAGCAAAACAGAAATTGAGGAAGTTCTACAAATTAAAATTATCTACAAATTAGGATAAATTGAAGAGATTGTGCCAACCTATATTGGTAAAGGAAAGCACTTCCTCACCAGGAAGTACCTTATATTACAAAGTTAACGTCCAGTCCCTATTCCCTAGAGGGAATAAAATTGAGGGGAGGGAGTGTCATTTTTAATATACTTTTAAGCAGGAAAATGAGAAAGGTCACATGGCCATAATGTGATTTCACAGTACTGTCAGTAAACATTTGAAGAACCGTTAAGAAATATTACGGGAAATTACTCTGATGAAATTTTGGAATCTGTATATTTCATTGGTGTGGCATTGCTCTTGTTTTAGGCAAACATCATCATAGCTGATTGGTATAGAAAACGTCGAGATGATCCATACACCCTGCAGTATAAAGGATGTGGAGAAGAAGGTCAATATATACATTTCACCCCTAATTTCCTACTAAATGATAACCTGACTGCTATCTATGGATCACGAGGTAAGTTTGTTACATAAGTCAATCAGTCAACAGATGGTCTTTAAGCCTCTGCTGTGTTCAGTCTGTAAATACCAATGTGCTAGATACTCCTAAGTGGTGGGGGTACAGAAAGAGACAAAAGATAGCCCCTGCCCTCAAGGAACTCACAATCTAATGAAAAACATTAGAACACTGGGTATTATATATTCTCACACACAGAAACAGAGAGTTTTGCCCTACAGGTGACTTACAATCTAGATGAAGAGTTAAATTCACGTATGAAAAGCTGGTAAACAATGTGAAGATATATCTTGGCAACTCTGAGTACTCCATCAGAAGGTGTAGAATTTATTAGATAATATAAATCTTTTATGGGTAGCTAGGTGGTGCAGTAGATTGAGTGCCTGTCCTGGAGTCAGGAACACTCATTTTCCAGAGTTCAAATCTGGCCTCAGACACTTACTAGCTGTATGACCCTGGGCAAGTCCCTTCACCCTGTTTGCCCCCATTTCCTCATCTGTAAAATGAGGTGAGGAAGAAAATGGCAAAACTATTCCAGTATTTTTGCCAAGAAAACACCAAATTGGGTCATGAAGAGTCAGACACAACTGAACAGCAAAAATCTTTTAGGTTTTGTGACTTGTTCAGGGTAACACAACTAGTCAGTTAGAGGTGAGATAGAAACCCAGATCATCCTGACTGGGACTGAATCCTTCAATTCAAGTCACTAAATGCCATCCGGTTTAAAGAGGGGGGATAGTACTTTGGGCTGTTTTGATCATGAAAATAACAAATAGAGCTTTGATGAGTGAAGAGACAGGGCTGTAAGCAGTTAGGATCAGAGGTCAAATTCATTCATTCATGCGTTCATTCATTCAATAAATTCATTCAATCTGTGTAACAGGCCCTGTGCTTAGCATCCTATTACTCCAAACCCAGAACTCTTTTCACTATACCATGGTTGCCTTTTCTTAGTTATATCACAAAAAAAAATTTTTAATAGAGGAAAAAATGTAAAATTTTACAATGGGTTTGAAAATTCCCCCCAAAATTTTTTTTTTAAGTTTCATTAAATAGAAGATGGAGGCAGCTAGGTTAAAAAGTAGTTTGTACGAAAAAATCTGGGAATTTTAATGTACTGCAAACTTAACGTGAGTCAATGATGTGGTATGGAGCCCAAGAAAGCTTAGTCCTTTCTCTGCATGAGAAGATGTAGAGTACTCAGAAATAGGGAAGTCTCAGGGGTTTATGTCCTGCTCAGACTGCAGGGAGAGTCCCAGATCCCTGTGGGAGTCTGGTGAAGCCTGGGGACCACTTCTCAGAACTAGGCTTGTAAGTATCTAAAACACAGCACGTAGGATTACAAAAAATACGTTACAATACAATTATAGATTTTTTAATCATGTGCCTAGCTTGAGGGCCCATGGATCCCTGGTTAAGATCCAGAGTGTCATCTGTGTCTAGAGAATGATTTTCAATTCTAGAACAGAGTTGGAAGGATGTGAGGAATGTCATAGAGAGAATAAGCCGCCCAGTTTAGCCGGGGCTGGGGCTCAGCTAGAGGAGCCAACGCTGGGAAACAATCGATTGGAATTCAGGTGTGGATAGCCTTGAAGGTCAGTTTAAGGACTTGGAACTTTGTTTAATAATAATGTTATTTATAAGTTCTTTAAGATTTGCACAGTGTTTTATAAATATCTCATTTTATATGCTCTCATTCCATAGGCTGTTAAGATTTTAGCAGGAGAACATTACATATGTCTTTAGCAGGTCTATCTGGCATTAGTGCACAAAATAGATTTAACAATTAGAAGGATGAAAACAATGAGTCCTCAAAGTAACTGGCACTAGTTAGTCTGAACTCTGGGCTTAGCAGGTGCTCAAAGTCTGAGAGTGGCTCAGGGCCTGCCAGAGGTGGCAGGAGCCGAATGATTTGTCATTGTGCCCAATGAGTAAGGCCTCTTTGCGCAATGACTGACCTTTAAGCCGATTATCAGGAATTAAAAGAATGGACACTTTTTTTTCCCTCTCCACAGGCAGAGTTTTTGTCCATGAATGGGCCCATCTTCGCTGGGGTGTGTTTGATGAGTATAACCATGAGAAACCTTTCTACATGGCAGGGCACAATCAGGTGAAAGTCACCAGGTTGGTATTTTCTATCTGGTTTTGGAGCCAGTGTTTCACAGAATCATTAAAATTTGGGAGTGTGAAAGGATCTTAGAAGTTGTAAAGACTGCTTGTAATGGGGAGGGGACGGGAGGAATTTCAGATTACTCTAATTATGCTAAAAAGAATAGGACTTCTGGGGCAATGCGTTTCTATTTACTCAAAAGAAAGTCTTTAACCTGAGATTCCCATGGGCCCAGGGCAAGGGAAAAGAGAAGGCAACAAAGGATACACCCAGATGATATTCACTCAAGAGACAAGGACAAAACCAGATCTCCAGAAGGACAAAGTTCATTATATCAAGGAGCTGGGAAGGAACAAATATTTATTAAGCACTTACCATGTGCCATGCATTGTGCTAAGTACCTTACAGCAACCCTGCGATGCAGGGTTTTTATTCCCATTTTATAGTTGAGGAAGCTGAGGCAAATAACTTAAGTGGATTGCACAAGGTCACACAGCTAATGAGTAGAGCTGAGGTCAAATCTGAACACATGTCTTCCTGATTCCAGGGCTGGCTCTTTATCTACCCTACTACCAGCTGCCTAGGATGAGATGGTCTTCAGGTTATGACAAGAGCAGGAAGGTCCAATGACCCTCTGAGAAGCAGGCCAGATCATTCCAGGCTTTTGTCATTTTTCCTAGTTTGGAATGAGTCTAGTCAACCCAACAGGACTACCATATGATGCTGAAGAAGCCTAAGAAGCCTAAGTGTTATATAGTTATATAGGGAGGACTCTGTGTGCATGTGGTGGGGGGGGGGGGGGCGGCAGGGGAGGAGTCCTTACTCAGGTGAATCCTATCTTTGATGTCACGGGCAGGTAGCACCAATTAGAAAAAAAAAAAAGCTGGAAGTTTGGAAGTTTCCAGGGGAAAAGATTCTACAGACAGCCTGTCCTAAGAAAGGCTATATCTAAAAAACACACCCCATCAAAGGTCATCTAGTTTCTAACCTAATGCCTGAATCCCTTGTACAGTATGCCTAACCTATCTTCATCTAGCTTGTTAGTTTATTCAATACCAATTTGAGTTATGAATTTTTCACTTAACAGAACACACCCTGAAATATACTCATTTCCCTGCACTCCCTTTAATTTTCTTCTTTCCAACCTGACAGAAGGCAAAGAAGCTTGGAGAAGAGCTGACACAGGATATCGGCATTCATGGGTCTACTAGAAGTTATTTAACTACTGGCTTTCTTAAAAAAAAAAAGTATCCACGACATACTTTTAAGTTTTATCTGTATTACTAACATTTTTTCAACTTAAGCCTAGACAATTAAGAACAAAAATTAAGCCTTCACTTGTAGCATTTTCTGATTCCTCAGGTGTAAATGATCACATTGAAAATTTAACAATCCAACTTAAATATTGGAGAGCCAGCTGGCTCCAACATACCCATCTCCATTCCTTTTCCTATCTCATTCTCTCCAAAGAAGTGGATATTTGGTTACTGATTTTAGTATAGAATTTCATCTCCTTCCTTATGACTTGTTGCAGAGTTATCAGATGCTGTAGTCCTGGGGAATATACTACAAAGAAAACTCTTCATTTAAATACAGAGGTATAGAAGACTTGAAAGCATCTTGTTTTCCTCTTAATTTTTGAACATTCCTGTTCAATTTTACTTGTCCTTTCTCTCTAGTTTCCTTAAAGAGGCCTATTCACTGAATGGGTGTTGCCTCACTCAAAATGAGAACTTGAAAAGACCTTAGCTTAAAAGGGTCAGTGTCTCCCATTGCATCCTGGGCCATCTCCAGTCATCCTGATCGATATCAGGCCACTGGACAAAGATGGCTTAGGAGGAGAAAGTGAGACTGGTGATCTTGCACAGCTCTCCCTCACCCAAATCAAAGTCAATTGCAAGTCATGTCATCATCTCCCTGATGTCATAGTCTTATTTGAGAACTAAGGACAAACCACAGCTTCCTTCATGTCTCTGCTAAAATCCCATCTTTTACAAAAAGTCTTTCCCTTTCCTTCATAATCTTAGTACCTCTTCCCTGAGATTATCTCCAATTTGTCTTCTATATATCGTTAGTACTTAGCAGTTTGCATGTTATCACCTCCAGTGGAATGCTATCTCCTTGAAGGCAAGGACTCATGTTTTTGTTTGTTTTACCTTTGTATCTACAGCATTCAGCACAGAGCCTGACATGCAGCTTCATAAATGCTTATTGACTTGACCATGGAAAAGTAGAGTGGAATAATTATTAATAATTAAAATAATTAACATCTATACAGGTTTGCAAAATTGCTTTCCAGACAGCAAGTCTGTGAGATGGATGAAACTCTTGATAAATGATTAGTATGCAAACCATGAAAAATGAAACATGTATGTTTCTAAAACTGATCTCTGTTCTATTTTTGTTTTTTTTAGGTGCTCATCAGACCTCACGGGTATTTTTGTATGTGAAAAAAACACTTGCATCCAAGAAAACTGCATTATTCACAATCTTTTCAAAGAGGGGTGCATGTTTATACATAATAATACACAAAATGCCACAGCATCGATAATGTACATGCAAAGTTTATCTTCTGTAAGTATGGCTGGCCTTCATTCAGGATTTCCCTTTTGTCCCTGTAACACCTGAATCATTTGGGCATTTGAAAGGGTTTGTCAATTCACAGCATCATAGAATGTAAGAAGTAGAAGGGAACTTTTGAGATCATCTGGTTCTATCACCTGAGTTTACAAATAAGAAAATGGAGGCTCAGAGAGTTTAATTCCATTACTTTGAAAAAACAGCCAATGAAATCCCTCAGGGAAGCAGTGTTTCTCTTTAATACCTAGGAAAGATTAGCAGAAACCTTATGTTCTGTAAAGACAAAATTCTCTCTACTTTATGAGTGCATTGTTTTTATGGGTTATTTTCCTTAACCTGGCTGCCACAGGAGAGATTCCAGTATGATCTTGTTCCATATACTTTACTTGGAGAACACTTTGATAAATAAACCTGAAGTTTTGCAATGGGTAGAAGTTGTTAAGAAGACAAGCTGTCAGGAGAAAAACAACTTACAAGTCAAAACATGAACAAAGAATGGGCTGCCTCAGATAATAGTGAATTCCCCTTTTCTGTAGGTTTTCATGCAGAGGTTGGAGGACCACTTGTTTGGGATCTGCTAGAAAGGAATATTTTTCAGGTTTCAGGTGGATTAGGTGTCCTTTGTGGTCCCTTCCAACTCTGAGATTTCAGGGATGACAAAAAAAAAGCTGGATTTCTCCCAGTGTACAATTGGGCTAACTATCCTTCTGATAACAAAAATATTGGTGCAACAATTTCCAAACTTTTCCCTTTGTTCTCCTTAGGAAATTGAACTGCTTTGGAAGATTCCTTGGTTCTAGTCAGAGAACTTTAATAGTCTCAGATGTAATGGAAAAGAATATTATTGACGCAAGGGGGTATCTTCTCATTCTAGTCCCCACTGTATGATTTACTAACTATGGGGAAGTCCCAGATAACCTGCAACTGCATTTCCTTATCTTTAAAATGGGGATTCAGGGAAAGTGAACTTAAGACAACGATTTGAAGTCAGAGGACTTGAGTTCAAATTCTGGCCCTGACACCACTTGAGCATAATGCCTTAGACAAGTCACTTAATTTGTCACCACCTCAGTTTACTCATCTGTAAAATGAGATTGGTTTAGCAGATCTATTAGGCTTTTTTTTTTTTTTTTGATCCTCAAGTGTTATCTGCCAATAGGAAATAGCTACACTGTGCAATCACCCCATGCACTCAGGGTTCTGGGATTGGTGATGTAATTATGAATGATGCTTTAATCCTTGCCTTCCTTATGATAAAAAAAAGATCAGCTCATGGTTCTCTGTTGTCTGCCCCTTTATTGGGCAGTGATTATATTTGAGGTAGAGCAGTTTTTTAAAGTTTCATTTCTTAGGTCTGTATTTTCCACCATTTGTTTCTTCTGTATTGATTTTTATCCCACCCTCCTCACTACCTTTTTAATGTCAATAGTTGCCCCTTAGATCAGTTTTATATATATAGATATATATATATCCGTATATATATATATATATATATATATATATATATATATACGGATATATATATATCTATATATATATATATACATATATATATATATATATATATCTTTGAAGGTCATTTATGTATGTATGTTTAATTTAAGGAAATACATTTAGCATGACAATACTTTCTATGGAAATATTTGGTTATTGGGGTGTTACCTTTCTTATCTTATTATTTGATAGGGGGTAGTGATGGCAAAGGTGATGATAACATTGATTTGTTCTTATAACTTTGACATGTAATACATTTGTAAGATAAGTTTTGCCTTTTTCCTACTGTGATCTCTGAAGTGTTAAAGTACTTGATTTTCATAAAACTAAGATTCATTCCTAACTTAGGGAAATATCTTGGTCTTTCCAACTGACCATCCATCATAAAATTTCTTTTCCCTTCTTACCCAGTGGTGTTAGTGTAAGTTTTTTTCTTTAAGATTCATCTTATTCTTGTTGATCTCTTTTGTTTTGGGATCACATCCATTTTTCCTTCCTTTACTCAGGAAGCTATCTGTTATAACAAGATCACAAATAAATAGAAAAAGGCAGTTCAGCAAAACCAACTGACTCATTAACTGTTCCTGATAATCGATAAAATATTCCCTACCCACAGTGAAGGGAAAGAGGTACATCATCTCAACTTTTCTTTAGGACCAGTCTTGATTGTTACACTGATGCAGCAACATTTTGTCTATTTCTCCTCTGTCAAAATTTCCTCTTTTATGCTTGAGTTCGTTTACTTGCTTCTTTCCTAGTTCTTTAAACTACAGGCTCTGTTTTTCTGTCCTGTTAATTTTTGCTTTCAGAGATGTCATATTTTTCTCTGAGAACTGATAAATTTCGGCATGTGATCTCTTTATGACCATTCTCTTCTGTATAATTATTAATCGTTTCTATGGCACAGCGTTTGATCCATTAATTATTCAAGATATTATTGTCTCTATTTAGATCTGTATGTTTTGTTGGTATTCTCTGTACTAACCACGATTTTTATAACATTTGATCCATAAAGAATGCGTTTAGTACTTTTGTCTTTTTACTTACTTACAAATTCTCTGTGCCCTAGCACACAACAAGGTCATCTTACAAATGTATTACATATCAAAGTTATAAGAACAAATCAATGTTATCATCACCTTTACCATGACTAAAATAAGAAGATAAGAAAGGTAACACCCCAATAACCAAATATTTCCATAGAAAGTATGAGAAATATGTATATCTTTACTATTCCCTTTCAAAAGATGGCATAGGTCTTTCAAGTGTAACTTCAACATTTTTAGTTCTGTATTTTCCTTTCTTAAAGAGGAACACTAAAGTCTACAATGACTGAATAATGGACTAAATCTCCTTATGTAAATTAATTAACTTTTTCTTTATCAATTTAAATGCTATGTCTTCTGGTGAATATACCTTTCATGTTGATATAGTTTGATTGTTTAAAATTTCTTTAGCATAATATGGTTGTTCTGTTTATCTGTCTTGATAAAGTGGATTTTTATTTATGCTAAGTATGATAGCACACTTTTTGTGCCTGCTTTTTAGAATCATCTAATTAATAATCAATTTGTTCCAATTTTCATCTTTGTTTTGTATGTGTTATTTTTATGTGTTTTTGTACATACTTCATTGTTGTATTTTGTTTTACTATCTATTCTTTCACTTTCATTTTTATTGGATTTTTTAATCCATTTACTATTAAAGTTATATTTCTTAGGGGTGAATTTTTCACCATCTTTCTTTTGTATTGATTTTTATCCCGTTCCCTCCCTTTTAAAGTTAATAGACCCCAGATTAGTTTTATATATATATATATATATATATATATATATATATACATATCATTTTGAAGATCATCCATTCCCACAAGTTTTACTTCCACCCTAACATAAGTTCCATGTACTATCTGTTTATCTGTGTATGTATGTATCTATCTTTTTCCCTTGCCCTTTTTATCTTTCTCTTTCCCCACCCCATTTAAAATATGCTTCAAATTCTTCCCTCCTTCCCATCTTTTCCTATCTCTTATTTTCTTTTCCCATGTCCTTTTCCAAGAAATTTTCCTTTGCTTTGTCCTCCTGATTACAACTCATCTATTTTAGTTTATTCTGAATTCTATTTTCCAACTTGGACTATGTATCCTTACTTTTTTATTCTTTATTCTCTTGATATCCCTAATCAATCAGTCAACAATTGCCAAGTACTTATTAAATGGATACACTATGCCATGCACTGTAATAAAAATTGGAGTAACAAAGGGAGAAAAGCACCTTTTACCTTCTAGAAGTTTTCATGGTAAGGGGAGAAATAACATGTAAATAAATAGATACATTCAAGATACATACTAAGTACATGGAAGATAACCTTAGAAAGGAAGGCTTTCATGAGGAGAGAACTTCCGAAGGACAAAATTTGAATACCCTCTACTGTTTCAGTTATATGTAATTGCATTTGGAGGACTCACCCTACTATTGATATTTCCTGGAGTCCTTCATGCTTAGAAATAGCAACTCACAAAGGAAACAAGGTCAAAAGAAATGTGCCATGGTGGGAGTTATTTTGTGTTGCCACTCACGGGTAGTGTTCTGCTCCTTAACTTTTCATTAATCACTCTCCACCATTTAATGCTATCATTGGTTCCATGTTTCCCCTAATACTTTGGGTACTCACTGATCTTGGATTTGATCATGTGTCTCCTCTCCCAGGCAAGATATAGTCCTGGAGATTATTAAAGAGTACTCTAGCAAAAATTTTGCCAGCAATGACTAAGAGAGAAATTCCCTATGATTGTCACAGGACAATCTATTCCCTTTACCTTTGTAGAGATGGACAATGGAGGCATCCTTGAAATTCTGTGGGATAACTTCCTCTTGCCATATAACCTGGAAAATTTCAGTCAGCTTTTCTATGAGCAACAGTCCCCCTACCTTGTAAATCTCAGAATCGGCATCAGATGCTTTATCGCATAAAAGGAGCCTAATGGTCCTCAAAACCTCTTCTTCAATTGTAAGTTCACCTAAGGAGGGATTGACTTCAACCTGAGATAAATGGTCAATGACCTCAGTATTGATTGATGATGTTCTATTGAGAACATTATGGAAGTGTTCAGCCCATCTCTCTAGGATCATGTCCTCATCACTAATCAATGTGACTCTATCAGCACTGAGTAGTTGTGATGCAGGCATTGCCAGAGTTAGCTCAGTGTTTGGGAGGCTCCAAAGAAAGGTTTGAGAGAGAAGAGGTATCAGACTGACTACCAAACTGAAGGTCTACAGAGCCGTTGTACTGACCTCATTGTTGTATGCCTGTGAAACATGGACAGTCTACCAATACCATGTCAGGAAATTGTCTTAGGAAGATTCTGAGGATTACCTGGAAGGATAAGGTACCACACACGGAAGTCCTTGCTTGAGCTGAACTGCCAAGTATTCAAACTATGCTTCAGAGAGTGCAACTCTGATGGGCTGACCACATTATTCAAATGCAAAATGTACACTTGCCAAAAAGACTATTTTATGGAGAACTCGCATGGGGCAGGCAATCACATGGTGGCCAGAGAAAGCGATAAAAGGACACTCTCAAGGTCTCTCTCAAGAATTTTGGATTTGACGGTGCAACATGGGAGACACTGGCACAGGACTGCTCAGCATGGCATGCCCACATCAGAAAGAGAGCTGTGCCCTTTGAGCAAAGTAGAATTGAGACAGTACAAAGTAAACACAGGATGCACCAGTTTTGGATATCCACCCCAAATAATCACACAGACTATCTGTGCCCAACGCTGTGGTAGAGCATTCCGAGCTCATGTTGGTCTGATCGGCCACAGTCGGATACCCTGAAATTTCACTTTAAAATGGTGTCATCAATTTGATTCACTTTGAAGACAGACAACAACCAACCAACCAACTTAGTGACACACTTTCCTTTTCCTTTAGAAACACTAACCTCCCTTCAACTTTCCCAAACCAAGTCCCTTCCCATCCATGTTTTTTCTCCTACTCTCTCACAGCCCCTACCCTTGTATGGAATTGATGGGGGCTCATCCCTCTTCTCTCTTTATCCATAATTTCTGACTTTGTTAGTCTCCTCATAAAGGGAAATCATGATTTAGTTTATTAAATATTCATTTAGCTCTTCTTTCTTCCTACTGTTTAAATTACTCTTACATTTTTAGTGTCTTAGGTCCTTTTGGACCACTGATCCTTCTTTTCCTTTTCTTTTACTCCTTAATCAGCTTTTGTTCCAAAAAAAAAAAGAGCTTAAAAATATGAGAGAATTGAATTGATTACTTAGTCTTTTCTCAATAATTCGATGGTACTAACCAATAATAATTATTTGGACTTTCCTGTGTTTCTATTGTATGGAGTATTTGCAAGTCAAATATTCTATTTGTTTGTGTGCCCCCACATGCCTCTGTTTTATTGATGGGCCATCCTTTCTCCTTTTTGATTAGGTTTAGCATTGTAAGATATGCCATTTGGCTTTGGATCTTAAGCCCTTTTTCTTTTTAGAAAATAATATTCTATTCTCCACTTTACTTTCTCCTGACTCTGGAGCGATTCTAGACTGTTCAAACAGGCATGTCTTTGTATTTCAAGGTCCTTCTACTGGTTTCTTTAAAAATGTGTCATTTATTATTAAAACTGTGAAATGTAACCAAATATACTTTGGAGTTTCTAGGCTGATGTTTTTCCCCTAGTAACAGTCCTTGAATTCATGTGATCAGTGGTTTATCGTCATAATTCAAAAGTCCTAGACAGTCTGGGTTTTTTGGGGGGTTTGGGGGGTGGATTGATCCAGAAAACCTGCAGTGTGCCACTTTTTTTTTCTGTTTTTGATTATGTTTTTCTGGGAGACTTATGACACTTAAAGTCTCTGAACATCTTGTCTGCAAGGTTAGTTGCTTAGGCTTCCATAGAATTCCTCTATTCATTTAACATTGTTGCTTTTTGTTATTCTCTGACAAATTTCCTTCTCCTTCTGGACTTTTGTCTTTCAAATCTGTCACATTTGTCTTTTAGAGCCCCTGATCCAGAGACATCAGTTCATTGAACATCTGTATTCTGCTGCTGCTTCTTTTTAATGATCACTCTGATTCTCAACCTAATACAATTTCTGATATGATCTAATAATTTATTTTTCTTGTTTTGGAGTTTCTTGCTGTTTTTCTATGACCTCTGAAGAATCAGAAGAATTCTCTTTTTGGTTGGGGAATTTACATTCATTTTCTTTCACAGGGTTACATTTGTTTGTGTGTCAGGGGCAGGTTCCCTACCCCTATCTAATCTAGACTCTCTTTAAGATTTTACCAATTCTTCTACTTGTGACTAGTTTTTTTTTTAATTTAAGCATTCACCCATATCCTTTTGATCTTCCATCCTTTCTCATTTATTTCCTTTAAAAAATTTTTAAGCATATTTTATTTTTAATTTATAAAATAGAACAAACATTTCCATCACATAGTATAATTTTTAAAAATGATTGCCTATGAAAGTGGAGCTCTATTGTGTATAACTTGCTACTTCTCTTAAATAGACATATAAATATTTTATATATTAAACATGCATATATTTAAATATATAAATATTTTACATATATGTTGTCACGCAAATTTCTTTTCTTCCCATTTATTCTTTCCTCCCCCTACCCTAGAGATGACTAACAAACAATTTAATATATATATATATATATATTTATGTAGATATGTATGTAAAATCATCCTATACATACTTCTATTTATTTATCAGCTCTTTCTCTAGATAAAGATAGCATCTTCTTTCATATGTCCTTTGTGGTTAATTTGGGTATTTATAAGTCAAAATGACTTATTTTCATTTGTTTCCAGGCATTTGTCTCTGCTTTCTGTTCTCACTCTCTACCCTTCTTTCCACTAAGGCTAGGTGTTGGTGTCTGTGCACTGGGGGCTTTGGGGCCTGGCCTGGGTGTCTGACCACCATAATCTCCGAGGACAGAAGAGTGGTCCATTGTACTCCCAGTTCTCTTGTCCTTTGGGCAAAATTTTTTTTTTCTCTTTAGCCTTCAGGTCTACCCTCCCTTCTGTTCTTCGCACATCTTTAGAATCCCCTCCTTTCTACCAGTTCTTTCTTTCTGTCAAGTGGTTAAACACAGTCAGTAGGTATCCTTTCCTCCTGCACAGTGAAAAAGGCAGAGTTCAGCTGAATCACTCCCACAGAGGGAATGGACCCCCACACCTAAACCCTGAAGCATATGACTGTAGAATTGTACATGGTCACTTCTTCCCCTTCAGAGACTCATAGTTTGAGGGTAAGGACACTGGGTCTTTCAATTCTCTAAGTATTCTCTAAGTATTTAAATTCTCCCATGGTCTTTCTTGAGGTTTTACATGGTATGGGCTTTCTCTGTTCATCTGGATCCAGCTTTGTTGGGTAAGATTTGGGGGCTGCAGAAGCTGAAGAAAAGATGTACTTGGCCATCTTGGAGTCGCCAGGTCTGACCTTCTTTTAATTTCTTAGGTGGTCGAATTCTGTAATTCCAGCACTCACAACAGAGAAGCTCCAAATCTTCAGAACCAAATGTGCAGCCTGAGAAGCACGTGGGATGTAATCATGGACTCTGCGGATTTCAGGAAGAGCCTCCCTCTGGCTGCTGACGTCCTTCCACCTCCACCCACGTTTTCCTTCCTTCAGACTGGGGACAGAGTCATCTGCTTAGTTCTGGATGTTTCTGGCAAAATGGGCGAGGTAAAATGACTACACTCTTTCAGCTACTCTCCAACTCTGGTTAAAAATTATTTAAGTGGAAGGGGACAAGGAATTTTATTATTAAGTTGGGATAGAACTTTTTGTGCAAGGGTAAAGGAAATTTATGTTCCTGTCTTTTCTCATCCTATTCAGCAATAATTTATTAAGTGCTTCCTGGGTCAGTTGATCAGGCAGTCGACAGTCACTTAACAATTGCTAGACAGATGCTGGAGATACAAATACAAAAATGAAACTTCCTTTCCTCAAAGAGCTTACATTGCACAGAGACAGAGGTGGCAGGCATTATCCTAGGTACTGAGCATATAGAGACAAAAACGAGTCACTGCCTTCAAGGAACTTACATTCGATTCCTTTGTCTCTACTCTGCTACAATGTAGCAAAACTAGGCATATGCACTATACCCATATACACTCCTCACTTTCTCCCCTCCAAGGCTGCTAAAGAGTGCAGTGGAAAGAGCACTGGACCTGGAGTCATAAAGACCTGAGTCCAGTTCTTTACTCAGCCACTTACTAGCTGTATGACTGTGGGCAAATCGTTTCATGGCCACCTGCCTCACTTTCCTTTTTATGCCCAGTGTCCTTATTAAAAGGGGCTAATCACAGCACTGCCTCCCAGGTCTGTCGTGAGGTGCTATAAAGTGCTAAGCACAGTGCCTGGCATGAAGGAGGTCTTAAATTCTTAAATTCTCACCTTTGTTTCATGCTTTTCCTTTTACCTAGAATGACCTCACTCCTTTGCACTAGCTGCTGAAATTCTATCTATCCTTTAAAGTCCATCTCAAATGCATTCATGAAACTATTTGTGTTTTCCCCCAATCTAGTGATGATATTTATTTTTGAGTTCTCACAAAGCATTTTGTTCCTTTCTAGTGCAACCTACCTTGCAGCACTTTGTATCACTAATATTCCCAGTGCTTCACATTAAAAGCTTAAAGCCACACTACAACTTTCAGGACAGCCTGTACCAGGTACCAAGTCATCGCTGTCAAGTAGTCTGATCAATGCTTTCCTAGTTTTTGTTTTTTATTTTTGTTCCATAGGCTGACAGGCTCCTCCGACTGCACCAAGCAGCTGAATTTTACTTGCTCCAGGTGGTTGAAATTCATACATACGTTGTCATTGTAAGCTTCAGCAGCCAAGGATTAATCAGAGCCCTGCCACGCCAGATAAGGAATCACAAAGACCGAAGGCAACTAGCATCAGCTCTTCCTACCACTGTGATAGCTAATGCAGGGGCCAATATATGTTCAGGCCTGCGGACAGGGCTTCAGGTAACAAAAGTCATCCCACACACTACATACATCTGCATCCACATGCCCATAACTCCCTTCTTAAAGCCTCTGATATCCTGAGGATGCTCCTGATAAACAGAAAATACATCACAAGTTGCCTAGATCTACAACCTAACATTTTTTGGGTTCTGTTGAGTAGCTGAAAGAATGCAGTGCTCCAAGCTGGAAGGCTTTATTTAGTAGTAAAGCACCATCCATTCATGGATGACTAGGTGGCCCAATGGATAGAGTGCTGAAGTTAAGAAAACCTTAGTTCAACTTACAGCCTCAGAACTCACCAGCTGGGTGGCCCTGGGAGAGTCACTTAGCCGCTGTCTGTGTCCATTTCCTCAACTGTGAAATGAGTATCATAACAGGACCTACCATCCAGGATGGCTGTGAGAATCAAATGAAATACTCTCTGTAAAGCGCTTCGCACAGCACCAGCACATAGTAGGCACTTAATAAATATTTGTTCCCAGTCTCTTCCCTACTACACCCCTAGGCATTTCTACTGCAGCACACAAGGCTGTATTGTATATCAGAGTAGTCACAAAGACTCCACATTTAAATCTCCTATCTTTGCTAGCTGAATGACTGTGGGTAAACTCACTTAATGTCTCAGCCTCAACTTCCTTATCCTTAGAATGGGGGTTACACCACCTTGAATACCTACCAATTGTCATGAGACAATGTTTATAAAGTGTTCTGCCGAACGTAAGATGTCAGCTATCATCATTATCTCCTCTACTGTTGTCACCTGCAAGGATCCCTGAGCAAGGTCAGTGGCTCCAAGTGCAATCCTGGAGAATGGAGTCAGACTCCTGGGGCCGTCTAGGGCAGGGCCTCTTGGCCCCTTTTTTTTGTATCATGAATCCCATTGGTGTTCTAGTCAACACTATGGAACCGTGCTCAAAAGAACCATTGTGTTGCCTATATCCGTAACTGAAGGAAAAGCTAAAATCGAGTCAGAGGTCGGTAATAATAAAAGCATATAGATTTTCCCCAAGTTCACAGACCCAGACAGAGTAAAATCAGTTAACAGTTTGACCGGAGGATGGGTTTAGAAACAGTTCATCAAATCAGAATCTGGGAACTGCTTTTAGCAGGGATGTGGAAACAGATAGGGATTGGGACAAGATTAGCTGAGTTGTTGATCTCTCTGAACTTTCTGCTTGTTTAAGCTCTCATTGACCAAGCACTGGACTCTAGAGGCAAGGGTCAAAGAGAAGACCATGGCGGGTCAGAATAAATACCCATAGATTGTCCAGAAAGCTAGACATGGAAACCGGCATAAGTACCTCCAATTCATCCTGCATATATCTTGCATGTACTTAGTTGTTTAGACTTTGAGCTCCTTGAGAGAAGGCCTTTCTTGCCTGGAATATAACTAATAAAAATGCTTCTTGACTTGACTTGTACCTGGCTTAAGATGGAAAAATCAGAGCAAGAACCTAGGTCATGGGATAGGCAGATATTGGCAGTTTTTCATAATGTGAGAAGCAACTTTTACGTCATTTACAGTGAGAGAAAGAGAGAGAGAGAGAGAGAATGAATAGGGGCTGCTTTGTTCTTCCCTGATATGCCAATTGTAGGGACACAGATCCTTTAAGAGAATACTTAGATACTGAAGTAAGAGAGGTTCATGACAGCTTGACTGTATAATAAGTTTATTAGGATCTGTTGGGTTAATTAGGGTGATTGGTTGTTTAAGAGAATTTACTCATGAGACCCAGTCCTTGGCAGCAGAAGGACAGAGTGGTGAGATGGATCCCTACACCAGTCCCAGGCCAGATCAGATATTATACAGAAACAAGAAAAAGAAGGCATAGTGCCAGAGATGACCCAACATCACATGCAAGTGTTTCACAAGATAGTTGGAGCTTCTTTTACATTTACTCAAGGCAGTTTGCATTCTTTGTGAGATTTGAGGTAATGTCCCTCTGGCCTATCCTGTACAGCATATGTGTGTCTATTTGTTTATATATGTGTGTGTATGTGTGTATGTATGTATGTATGTTTATATACATATATATATAATTTAATTTCTTCAGTTGTTTCAGTCATTTCCAACTCTTCATGACCTCATTTGAGATTTTCTTGGCAAAGATACTAGGGTGGTTTGGTATTTCCTTTTCCAGTTCATTTTACAGGTGAGGAAACTGAGGAAAACAAGGTTAAGTGACTTGCCAAAGTCACACAGCTGTTTAAGTGTCTGACACCAGATTTGAATTCAGGAAGATGAAAGACTGACTCCTGACTCCAGGTTCAACACTCTATCCACTGTACCACCCAGCTGCCCTGTAATACTTTAATTAGAATCCCCCTACTAATGGATAAACTATTTCCAGGCGATTGAAAGTCTGCATGGAAATGCATATGGCTCTACAATAATATTAGCATCCAGTGGAGGAGATGGAAATATCAGCAATTGTTTGTCTACTATGATCAACAGTGGTTCAACTATTCATACCATTGCTCTGGGCCCATTTGTAACTGAAAATCTTGAAGAATTATCAACACAAACAGGTCAGTGTTTTAGTGAGTGTTTTCTTCCTTGAGAATATTTCTCCTTTGATTTTGTAGATAATGTGGAAACCCTCCATAGAGTCTTACTCTGCTACCTTATCATGTTGTGGATATAGGATTCTGCCTTATCCCTGGGTTTTTGGAAGTTACAACAAAAGAATTCAAGTCCTTCCTTGTAGGCTTTGCAATGCTAGAAAGGATTTGAGTACAGTCCTGGTAACAGATCAAGTCTACTTTCTGAGATCCAGCCAAGATAAGTACAAAGAGGCTGGCTGTTTAGTAATTCATTCTTTGGTCCTGGCAACCTGTGAAATAAAATAAAATGCAAAGTGACTCTCAATTTTATGGAATTCCACTCTGCTTCTTCAGTGAGAGGGGAAACATGACAGAAAAGGGACAGGAGATGCTTAGAATCACAGAGGGGTTTTGTTTTGTTTTTTTACTCTCTTTAAACTTTAACTTGATTTAGTTCTGCAAGTATGAGACCAATGTCCATTGAACAAGTGAACCTTCTGTTAGGGGAAGAGAATATTAAACCTTATACTATCATTTTATATAAAAAAAGAAAGAAGAAAGTTGTAGCTAATTGGAAGGATACTTCATTGTACTCCTTGGAGAGGCAAAGAAAGAAGTTTGAATTGGTCTTATATCACTCTACTAGGTGCCCACAGACAAAAAGAAACATTATTTTATGGGAGAATTTGTCATCTTATATTGCACTGCTCATGATTAGTATTACAAAAAGACCATTATAAAAAATAATTGCAGCTTATGCACCAATCTCTGTGACAGAGGATGAAAAAGGGAGTGAATTCAATAAATCCACCTTGGTGACATCTTTGCAAAGGTGGAAAGACACAGAATGAAAGACACAAAAAAATGAGAGAGGAGAAAGACTACACATAAGCCTTAGGCTTCTACATCAAGAATACTTTGATCAAAAAGAGAATTATTAAACATGGCAAACATCGAATAACAAAGAAAGAGATTGTATTTTTAATAGACATAAATTTACTTGTTACTGACAGGGAGTCATTCCTTAATAAATTGTGTATATCCAGCAGCGCACCAACTTGCCAGTGAAAGACAAAAATTAGTACAAAGGTAGATGAAAGAATAAAAATGAAAAAATAAGTTACAACATGCAGTTGAAACAATTCAACACTGATCTCTTCAAATAACTTATTGATGATGAAAGTAAGCTATGCATGGAAGAAAGAATAAGTTGATTATATAATTTTATGTAGAAGTTTAACTATTGCTAACTAGTTGCCATAAAATGGAGATCAAAATCTAAAAGCATTTTAGTTAGTGAACACTCAACTTATTTGCCATGTGACAAGCCAAAGACAACACTTATACTGAATATAAACTCATTTGTAAAATCTCATGGAAAAGGATGATCAATGATTGTGAGGAATATAACCTCACAAAAAGCAGAGAAAATCAGGGGAGGGTAAAAGTGAGTCTTAAAAAATCATGGTGAAAGATTAAAAAAAGCAAAGTCATATTGAGAGCACTTAATGATGAAGAGTGAAAACACAAATGAGAAAAATGGAAAAGATCTGCAAATATTTTATAACAAACTTTTCATTAAGCACAACAGATTTACCACACTTGGACTCAGACACTAGGACATCACAGCCCTAGATGTGCTTAAAGAAGATGGAGAATTAGCACTTTTAAGAACATAGATGGGAAAGCTGCTGGATTGTTGTTGTTGTTGAGTTTATTCTTTGTTTTTAAAGAGGAATATGACCTCAGAGAAATGATGACATGACTTGCAGTTGCCTTTGAGTTGAGTGAGGGAGGGCTGTGCAAGGTCACCAGCTCACTTTCTCCTCCTGAGTCATTTGGATCAAGTGACCAGATATTCATCAGGATGACTGGAGATGGCCCAGGATTCAATGGGAAACCTTGGCCCTTTTAGGCAAAGGCCTTTTCAGGTACTCACTTAAAGTGAGGTAATGCCCATTCAGGGAACAGGCCTTGCCTCTTTAAGAAATGAGTTAAGGATTGACCCCTTTAATTTAAAACAAGACAAAACAATCAAGCAGGGAGGGGAAGACCCTCAGGATTGCCGTTCCAAAGAGAAACAGTTACCATTGACATTTACTCTAAATTCACTCAAAGCCAGGAGGGCCCAAAATACAGCCATTAAGTGAAGCTTGGCTAGGGACCCATTGTGGTCGAATGTATGAGTATCAGAGTGAAAAGGGAAGGAAGGAAGGAAGAGGAAAGAAGGAAAAGGAAGGACAAGGAAGGAAAGAAGGAAGGAAGGAAGGAAAGAAGGAAGGAAGGAAGGAAGGAAGGAAGGAAGGAAGGAAGGAAGGAAGGAAGAAAGGAAGGAAATGGATCTGGGAAGATTTGTAGGAAGGCGTATACCTTTTGTTACGTTTCTAATGAGGCACTGCTTCTCAAAGGTTGTGATGCCCTCTGTTTCTAACAAAATGTGTAACCTCTGAGAGTGAGTTTTACTTTAGGGCTTACTGATTGGATGTGTTAGTGTAGCCAGATAAGGCTCTGAGCAGTTGCTAAGGAGCACCCCCCACCCCAGCTTTGAAAACCCAAATGTTGGTACTTCCCTCTCTAGTAACTATGTACGTATGGTAGGGCAGTTATCTGTCAATCTGTGATGTATGTCAGATAGTTAGTTGGAAACCTGTCTATTGATTTTGATTTCTCTGTATTGTCTCAGAAGTTCAGGGTGCTGACTTTTTCCCCTGAACTAAGTGAATGATACATGTTCTTGATTGTTGACCCATCAAAAGGTACCTTTCCTTTTAGAAAATCAGATCTAAGAACCTGGGTAGAAGCACCCCCTACTACTCCTGTCATGTATGTCAAGGGTTCTGTTTGCTCTTACAGAAATTAAGTTTGAATTTATCTGTTTTAATGGTGATGTGGATGATCAGGAAAAGGCTTGATTAGTTTACTAATATAACAAATATAATGTCCAATGAAAAATTCTAAGGTGGACATTTTAATAATTCTGAGGTTTTTTAAATAGCTCACCTAAATCTGGTGTGTGTGTGTGTGTGTGTGTCTTTTCTCATATATGAGAACGGAGTTATGTGATCTCTGAGCCTGTTTAACAAGGATATTGTTAGCTATACTATATTATTCTACAATATTTTGATTCTTTAAAAAAACAAAATAGTTTTAATTGAAAAAGAATATTACTATTGTTCAGATCATGGAAAAATATGTTTGTAATCCTCATGTAAGTCTTTACAAATGTACCCCAGGACCCTTCCATTAACTGGTGAAGAAGAGAAAGAGGAAGATTGTAAATTCAAGAAATTTTGAGCTTTCACTTAAATGGGTATGAGTTGACTTTTCCCAAAATGAACCTGTCATAAGGAACAGAACCTTTTCTCATTAACAATACTTGAATTTTTTAAAAAATTATTTATTTATTTTAAGTTTTCAACATTCATTTCCGCAAAATTTTGAGTTCCAAATTTTCTCCCCATCTATCCCCCACCCCAAAACACCAAGCATTCTAATTACCTCTACCACCAATCTTCCCTCACTTCTAACATCCCTCCCTTCCCTTATCCCTGTCTTCTCTTTTGTCCTGTAGGGCAAGATAAATTTCTATGCCCCATTCCTTATTTCCCAGTTGTATGCAAGAACAATACTCAACGGTTGTTCCTAAAACTTTGAGTTTCAACTTCTCCTCCTTCCTCACTCCCCACCTATCCCCACTGGGAAGGCAAGCAATTCAATATAGGCTATATATGTGTAGTTTTGCAAATGGCTTCCATAATAGTCATGTTGTATAAGACTAAATATATTTACCTCCATCCTATCCTGCCCCCCCATTTCTTCTATTCTCTCTTATGATCTTGTCCCTCCCCAAGAGTGGTGACTTCTAATTGTTCCCTCTTCCCATTGCCCTCCCTTCCATCATCCCCCCCACCCTGCTTATCCCCTTCTCCCCCACTTTCCTGTATTGTAAGATAGGTTTTCATACCAAAATGAGTATGCATTTTATTCCTTCCTTGAGTCAAATGTGATAAAAGTAAGCTTATTCTCCCTCTCACCTCTCACCTTAATCCTCCCCTGAAAAGTCTTTTTCTTGCCTCTTTTATGAGAGATAATTTGCCCAATTCCATTTCTCCCTATTTCCTCCCAATATATTCCTCTCTCACCCTTTAATTGCATTTTTCTAGATATGATCCCTTCCTATTCAACTCACCCTGTGCTGTGTGTGTGTGTGTGTGTGTGTGTGTGTGTGTGTGTGTGTGTGTGTGTAATCCCACCAACTACCCAGATACTGAAAAAAGTTTCAAGAGTTACAAATATTGTATCTCCATGTAGGAATGTAAACAGTTCAACCTTAGTAAGTCCCTTATGATTTCTATTTCCTCTTTACCTTTTCATGCTTCTCTTGATTCTTGTGTTTCAAAGTCAAATTTTCTTTTAAGCTCTGGTCTTTACATGAAAAATGCTGGAAAGGCCTCTATTTCATTGAAAGACCATTTTTCCCCTGAAGTATTATATTCAATTTTGCTGGATAGGTGATTCTTGGTTTTAGTCCTAGTTCCTTTGACTTCTGGAATATCATATTCCAAACCCTTCTATCCCTTAATGTAGAAGCTACCAGATCCTGTGTTATCCTGATTGCCTTTCCACAATACTCAAATTGTTCCTTTCTAGCTGCTTCCAATATTTTCTCCTTGATCTGGGAACTCTGGAATTTATCTACAATATTCCTAGGACCTTTTGGATCTCTTTCAGGAGGTGATCAGTTGATTCTTTCAATATTTATTTTGCCCTCTGGTTCTAGAATATCAGGGCAACTTTCCTTGATCATTTCATGAAAGATGATGTCTAGGCTCGTTTTTTGGTCATGGTTTTCAGGTAAACTCATAATTTTTAGATTGTCTCTCCTGGCTCTATTTTCCAGGTCAATTGTTTTTCCAATGAGATATTTCACATTGTCTTCCATTTTTTCATTCTTTTGGTTTTGTTTTGTGACTTCTTGGTTTCTCATAAAGTCATTAGCCTCTATCTGTTCCATTCTAATTTGTTTAACTATTTTTTTAATGTTCTACAATCACTTCCTTAAAAGTAAGATTTTATCCCCCCCCCACACGTTCCCCCCACTACCTCCCTTCCTCCCCACAACAGCATACAATTCTGTATAGGTTCTACATATACTTAGAACTATTTTCTTGAGTTAGCTTTTGAACCTCCTTTTCCATTTGGCTAATTCTGCTTTTTAAAGCATTCTTCTCCTCAATGGCTTTTTGGATCTCCTTTGCCAATTAAGTTAGCCTATTTTTAAAGGTGTTATTTTCTTCAATTTGGGTTTCCTTTAGCAAGTTGTTGACTTGCTTTTCATGATTTTTTTTGTATCTCTCTCATTTCTCTTCCCAATTTTTCTTACTTTATTTTCAAAATCCTTTTTGAGCTCTTCCATGGCCTGAGACCACTGAATATTTATTGTTTGGGATACAGAAACCTTGACTTCTATATCTTTTCCTGATAGTAAGCATTGTTCTTCCTCATCTGAAAGGATGGGAGAAGATATCTGTTCACAAAGGAAGTAACTTTCTGTAGTCTTATTTTTTTTTCCCCTTTTTTGGACATTTTCCCAACCAATTACTTGACTTTTGGGTCCTTTGTCATGAGTAGGGTATACTCTGGGAATCTGTAAGGTCTCAGTTCCTCCAAGGTGGCACAATCAAGTGTGTACACTGGTCTGGAGACAACCAGAAACTTTTGTATCCAGAATCTGAGTAGTAGAGTTTCTTCTCCACAACCACCTGGCCTCCAGTTCCACCAAGCCAGCACTGGGGGCTAAGATTCAGATAAGTTGCTCAATTCCCCCAGGGGCTTTAGGCAGGGACAGGGCCACCATTCAGTGTGAGATAAAGATCAGCTGATCAGTTCCTCCAGGAGCATTAGGTAGGGGCAGGGCCACCACACAGGCTGAGGTAAGGATTAGCTGCTCAGTTCTCCCAAGAGTTTTATGATTCAACAATGGATGTGGGCTGCTGTGGGAGCTGCTGCCCCTAAATGTGGCCTCTGCTGCTGCTGCCTGAGGCTGGAGCTATGGGAAGACCCTGCTCCCTTCTCGGTCAGCTGAAAAAACCCTCTCACTGACCTTTGGCGCCTGTGGGCAGATTTATTCTATAAAATTTTTATTTATTTATTTATTTATAATTATATATAATATATAATAATTATTATAAAATAAAATTTATAAAAATATAAATAGAAAATAGAAAATAAAATAAAATTTCAGCTATTTTATTCCTCCATTTCTCTGTTCCAAGACTCCCAGATGTCGAGGATACTCAGCCTAGTCTCACCATCTTCTCTATTCAGAGCTATGTGCAGATTTTGCATTAATAGGATTCTAATAATAGGAAAAATTGGGAGGGGTATTTGGGGACACATTAAACCTTAGGGGATTTTAACCACTTTATTTCTGTATTTAACACTGGCTATTCAGGTCTCCATTTTTACCATATGACCTCTGAGTTCCCTGGCAGCTCTAAGATTTTGAGGAGTCTATGATTCTTTTCATGAGGAATAATGGTTAAAAGAAATAGTGATGATGATATGCTAAACACTTTACAATGATTATCCCCATTATATAAATGAGGAAACTGAGTCAAACAGATAGGGAGGAAAGTCTTGGACCTACAGTGCCTTCTGACCTATCTTTTCTGCAGTAAATAAAGTAATTTTATCTTCAGGACAGTTTTAAATAAAATATACTTTCAAGGTAAAGGAGTGAGTTCTCTGTGGTATCTTCCTCATCTGTATAGTAGTTGGACTTTTTCTAACAGGAAATTTCATATATGCATATAGCTAGATATATATAGACACACACATATTTGTGTGTGAATATGTGACTGAGTATATGTGTGTATATATGTATGCATATATGGGGTATATATGTATGTATAAACATATACATTTATCTGTGTATTATATATAGAGGGAACACACATATACATATATAACAGATACATTTATATATAGATATAGATATACACAGAGACATACATGTGTAATAATGAGATAAATGCCTTAAGAGTATAGAGACACAATAGAGAAAACATATTTCTGAATGAGTTTCTATAAAAGTGATGACTGTATGACCACAAGGTTGATTCCAAGTTTGTTAGGAGGTACAACATTTCTGGGCCAGATAAAGGTGGGAAGCTAATGACTGGCACCAATGAAGGAAAGTGATGAGACACCAAAGACTTATAAACATGACAATTTTGCCTCAGGCCAGGTATTTAGTTTCACCTGTGCCTGCCCAACTAGAAAATTACTCTGCCATCTTCTGTGCCCACCCACATGCCCCTCAGTAAAAATGAGACTCAATGAAGAGTTGCTTGGTGGGGGCAATAGGATGAGTTGTCCAGATTGAATAGTGTACCATGATCACATCTAATAACTAATTCCTTCGCATCCAGGTTCCTTTTATCACTGTAGACCCCAGTCATGTGAATTCTTCCATGGTTCTAATAGGAAAAAGTCACCTGGAATTGTTTAACATCATCTTCAGATATGTGCATGTGCAAGATGGTGGCAAAGCAAGATAAACATGGGCCTTGCCCTTAAGTAATACCATATTCTCCAATGAGCAAAGGTTACTGATAAAAGATTAAATATTTATGAGGCTCCTGAATTAATACTGAAATCATCTGTTTCAGGAGGGTTGAAGTTCTTCGCATCAGACAAAGCAAGTTCCAATGGCCTGATGGATGCTTTTAGTAGAATTTCATCAGGCACTGGAGACATCTTTCGCCAACCTGTTCAGGTCAGCATTTTTTCATCACAAGTATTTCCCAGTGATGTGATGCCACACTTCCTAGTAAGGAGGGGTGGGGTGGGGGGGATTTTCACACTAATAGCAAAGCTAGCTTATTTCCTTGGCAGTTAGCTCACCATTATCTAATGATCTTAAACAGCCTCCAATCAATACATACTTGTTGAGCTCTAGTCAGTGGTAGGTGCAGAGAGAGGTACAAAGTTTAGAGAAGACAACATTCAATTCCTCCAGGAATTCTACAGTCCAGTGGAGAGAAAAGACAGTGACAAAGCTATAATGCACAGAATTACACAGTAGCTACAGTGCACAATATTACACAATAAGTACATTAATGAGCCACAAAAGAATGGATCAAGTGAGGTATGAACTATCAGGGTGACCAGGGAAGGTTTCCTGGAAGAGGTAGCATTTGAGATGAGATTTGAAATAAACTGATCAAAGTTCAACAGGCCTAAAGAAAGAAGGGTGTTCCAGAGCCAAGGAATGGAAGAATCTTATGGATAGAGTTGAGAGCAGAGTGAGGTGCCTGGGGCCCAGCTCCATATTGCCCAGGAATACAGTTGGAGGAGGAGTAGGCATCCTCCCTGAAGCCTTCCTGTGGGCCATCATCCCCATCTGATCAGTTGGGACTGTTCCTTCTCCCCCATCGGAGCCTGGGGCCACCACTGAGAGTGTCATTGCTGGGAATGGCTCCTAGAGCACCTCCCCTCCTCCCCCCCACCCTCCCACTGCTTTCTTGCTCCCCTGCCTGAAATCCTTTGGGGTTATCCGGGCCTTGACCTTGATTATCCATGAGATCAGGGACTGTGTTTTGCCTTTCATTGTATCCCCAGTGCTTAACACTATTTCTGGCACACTGTAGGAGCTTGGCAAAATGCTAATTGACTAGTCCCACACTATGATTCTTTATCCATGTAAATAGTAAATTAACAGTAACCTATGATACTACTCAGTAAACCACCTTAGGTCACCCTCAAAGCAGGCTTTTTCACATACACCAGACTGGACTTCCTCTATCTACTTCACAATGTCATTTGGTCTCCAACATCACACTTGCACTGGCCACATTGTCAAGAGGATGACAGGAATATGACCAGGTCTTTGGTTTTTAATTAACTTGGTGTTTTCTTCATCAACAGCTTGATAGCAGTAGTGAAATTGTTGACATTCATCAGCATATTAGTAGGACGGTGACTGTCGATGGAAGCCTGGGAAACGATACTGTCTTTTTAGTCACATGGCAGACCGGTGGGCCTCCTGACATAGTCCTCCAGGACCCTAGTGGGAAAAAATACTTCACAGAGGATTTTAACACCAACCCAGAGTGGAGGAGCTCTTATCTTCAGATTCCAGAGACAGCAAAGGTAAACGGTATCATGAAGCTGAGGCTGGTTACTAATCATTGACTTTGTAGTCTCAGAAGTGACCAAAGTGCTTGGCACATTATCCTAGGCACAAACATATCTAACATATTATATTTTATGTATTACATAATAAATAAATACTTGTTGAATTGAATTTGATTGAATGATCTAATTGACACTGTGGATTGAATGATTAATTTGAGCATGGTAAGGATATCCCTTAACCCATTCTGAGTAATGTACTCAGAATGCAGAATGAGATGTATATTTTTGGATATGGCCAATGTGGCAATTTGTTTTGTTTGACTACTTGGCATATTTGTTACAAGAATTTTATTTTTCTTTTTCCAATGGAAAGAAGGGAGGTAGGAGGGAAAGGAGAAAAAATACTTGTTATTTTTGTAAAAAATACAATTTAATTTTTTAAAAAAAGATACCAAAGTTATTTTTGTTATGAACTTTAAGAAAAACTTCCAGTGTAGTTGAAATTTGACTCATTTTCACAAATATTTTAAAGTGCTTACTAAGTGAAAGAATCTGGGTTGTGAATCAGAAAATCTCTTTGAGTCCTAGCTTCTCCATTTATTAGTTGTGTGATCTTATGCAAATTATTTAATGTCTCTGAACCTCAGCTTTCTCCTCTGTAAAATGGGGAAAACATCAGTTACCTTTCCTGCTCAACAGCGCTGTATGGAAAGTGCTTTATAAACCTGTAAAAATAAGAATTATTTATCATCATCATCACTCTTTCATTCTCCTCTTTTCCAATGGGCCTGAAACAAGTGACTCTACTACCATTATTCTTATATGTTTATGTTCTGGGGACTTCTGCACTACTTTTGTCAGTTGAATAAAAGTACTAGGATATAAACTGACCATCTGTAGGCTCACTAAATAACAGCCTCAGTGAAATTCCTGTAGAAGACATGACAATAGGAATGATTAGCCCTTTTTCCTATTCTCATTTTATTTCAAATCTCTCTGCCAAGTCTTTATATTTTAGAAGCTTTTGTTTCCATGTAGACTGGAGATTATGAGTATTTGGCATAGCATTTTGCTTTAAAATCATTTTCTTTAGTTTTTTTTTTTGTTTTTTTAAATCAATGTTAGCCCAGTGATGTGAGCAAAAGTTAGGTTGGTGATAATGGTCCAGGCTCAGTACAGCTTTTTGGTTGAGCTTCATAGGACATCTTGAGCTCTGTATGTGTATGTGTATGTGTACATACATGTATATATGTAAACACACACAGTATGGTGTTGTGTCCATAGTTGGTATGTATATATACATATTTTTATATACATGTGTACATACATGTGTATATGTGTGGTTCGTATGTGATAAATGCATAAAATGTGATTACAGCAGAACATTACATTTAAATAGATATTTATGTATAGGTATTCCATATTCATACATATATATATAATGAACAATTTTAATATAATCAATTCTCTTTGCTGTTATGTGTATTTTATTTTCTGCATTTAAAAAAGTTATTCTGAGAAGAGGTCTACAGCTTTCCTTGAACACTGCCAAATGCCATCATACACACACACACACACACACACACACACACACTCCAGATTAAGAATCTCTAACTAGACCATGAAAACTGTGATACAGCCTTGAAATGTCTCCCTCTTGTAATATGTCTATATGGTGGTGCCAAAGGGCAAGAGTATAATCCAGATGGGGAATTCTTAAAATTCAGATTTAATTTGTTCCAATCTTGGATCAGTCATTAGCTTTGGGAACCCAGGCAAGGATTGTGTTAGATGATCCCAAAGGTCTATCTTAGATCTAGCATTTTCTGGGTTTTTTACTCTAAGTGACAGGGTCAGACACACTGCCTAGGACACAATTCTTTTATAACAATGGAAAAATACCCATTGAGGATGTGTGAACACCAGCTACGTAAACTAATTTTAAAAAGCAGTGAAAAAAAATAAAGGTTCAGTGGTTTATCTCTTACCCTTGACTCAGAACTAAGTCACTTGATATGTAGTTTGAGAGTTTATCATGCATCCTGAAACTCCCTGTGTAAACTAGTGAGCTCAATCTTTCTGTCAAGTATCAGTGACTGTATTGTGCCTATTAGATTCTAGGGCAATTGGATATGGGGGAAGTTTTGCTGCAGAAAAAAAGTAAACCTATGAGAATTCCAAACAATGAATTAGAAATGGAATGAAAAAATAAGAAAGGTCCCCACAATTGACTTATTTTGCAGGTGGTTCTAATTTGCTGTGATTTAGTAATATAATTTTCAATTAGCTAAGGTCCTTTTCAGTTCTAAGTCTAGGATTTGAATCCTAGATTTTGATCTCACGGGCTGCTTTGAGGTGTCCCAGAGTAAAATTGCCTGAAAAAAATATGGAAAAAAAGCTTTACGAATTCCATAGCTCTGGGCAGTAGGGATCACAGGTCTAGGAGGGAGTTGGAGGTTTAGGCTTCCTACAAAGAAGCCTCTTCCCAACCAGAGCTGGAGAATGAGCTGCCTTGGAAGGAGGTCTTCAAGTGGATCAAAGATGGTGTAGAGGGGAGCCTTGGTCAGTTATAGATTGGAATTGATGGCCCTGGAGTTCCTTTTGAACTCTGGCATTCTTTGATTCTGGGATCTCAGCAAATGCTAACATTTACTCCTAAATGGTTTAATTGTGTATGAATATAAAGTAAAAAGAATTTCAAAATAAGGGGAGGGTGTTCCCTGAGTTCTCCATATTGTTGCAAAACCAGTGCAGATTAGAAATTAGAAGACAAGGATTCTGTTCCCAACTGAACCACTAATAGGCATCATGTCCCTTAACCTCTGTGGGTCTCACTTTCTTCATCTAGTAAGTAGCAAGGTGGTAATGGCTACAGCTCAGGGTCTGGAGTCAGGAAGACCCGAGTTCAAATCCAGCCCCAGATATTAGTTGTATGATCCTGGGCAAATCACTTCACCTCTGCCTGCCTCGGTTCCTTCAGCTGTAAAATGGGTATCATAACAGCACCTCCCTCCCAGGGTTGAGGATCAAATGAGAAGATATTTTCAAAGCACTTAGCACAGTGCCTAGCACACAGTAGGTGATTAATGTGTTCTCTTCCCCTCCCCTTATCTGTAACATGAAGCCTGGATAAGAATGTTTAATTTGCATAAGATGCTTTTATAGCTTGTCTGATTTTATTCTCTTTATGTGACTAGACTGTATTTTTCATGTTCTATGACAAGTCCAGCTTAGGAAATGATAGTAGAAGTAGGAAATTATATAATCTAAGCTATTTGGGAGTATTCTGGATCTCTGACTTCATCAACATTGGGTAATCCTGATGAGAAAGCTCCTTGTATCAGTGGAGATCTGCAACTCATGTAACATTATTTTAATTTTTTTAATCAACAAAAATCTGTTTTCTCTCCTATCCCTGTCCCCACCCCTGCCATTGGAGGAAAATAAGAAAAAGAAAAGAAAAATAAAACCTTTATAAGGAAATATGCATGATCAAGCAAAAAAAAAAACATTCTCACATTATATCCCCCAAAAAAGCATGGTCTCATTGTGGATCCTGGGCCCATCACCTCTCTGTCAGGAGGGACAGCATGCTTCAGCATCAGTTTCTAGACTCATGTTTGGTCACTGAACACAATTTAAAGAGTTGCTGTGGGTATTGAGAAGTTAAGTGACTTTCCCTTGGTCTCATGGCTAGTGTATCACAGTCAGGACTTGAACTCAAAACTTCCTTACTCTAAGTTAGCCTTTTGTCTACCTTTACCATACCTGCCACCCTACCCCTTTCTAATTATCTAAAGTAATCAAAACCTCAGAAGATCCTGAGTTCCCCTTGTGGCTTTAGGAGGTTTTTCCCCCAAGCAGTCTAGACAGGCAAAGAAGATTGGAGAATTGAACAATTTTCTAGGTAATCAGCCGTCCATATTAAAGTATAAACTCCTTAAAGTAGAGTCTAACTATTATCTAATCTTTTCTTCTTCCCCAAAGTTTAGCAGAATACTCTGCCCACAGAAGGCACCTAATACATATTTATGAAATTCTATTATAGTCACTTAAGTGTCTGCTGAATGAATCAATTGAATCAGACATTCAGGATCAGAAAGTGGAACTTCCTCTACCCCCACTCAGTGCTCACTTGCTGTTGGGGGTGGGGACTGTTTTACTGGGGTTTCCATTGAATAGAGAATGCCTGGAAGAATGTTGGTTTCTCTTACTTGAAGTACATATCCATCTATTCATTCACTCATTCAATAAACATTTGTTCATTTGATTTCATTCAGCTTTTTCAGTTATGGAAAAAGGGTTGTAAAAGTTCATTTTCTCCTTGGGCATTAAACAGACCATTTTATAGTTGTAAAGTACTTTGGACTTAGAGACCATCATAAAGGAAATCATTCTCTGCAAGAAACCTAAATGAATGAGGAACACTTCCAAAACAAATATTGGGTGCATTTCCTTATGGACTAGACTGAAAAATGAGGCAATGACATGCTGTGATCAGTGTGGAAACATCTAATCTGGCTATTCTTTAACAGGAATTCTTATTTAGAAAAATCTTTGCTGGCACATATTTTGTCCTCAAACCTTTAGGTAGGTGCCATGTTTGTGCTTCAAGGTTTTGCTGTGGTTTTCAAAGCCACCCTCTCTTTGCATTTCAGACTGGCTACTGGACTTGCCTGGTGAATAACACTCACAGCTCCCTGCAGGCCATCAGTATGGCAGTGAGCTCTCGGGCCTCAGATGAGGCTGTCCCCCCGGTAACTGTGACAGCCCATGTGAGCAAAGACAGAATCCATTTCCCACACCCTGTGATCATTTATGCCGATGTGAAACAGGGGTTTTATCCTATCCTCGAGGCTGACGTGACTGCTGTAATTGAGCCAGAAGTGGGAGAGCCGGTCAGATTGAAACTGTTGGATGATGGGGCAGGTAACAAAGAAACGTCACATTATTTTTCATGTTTTTCAGATAGTTCTCTTAGTGAATCAGTTCATGAGCTGGTTGTAAGCTCCTAGAGGGCAGGGGCTGTTTTGTATCCCCAGTGATTAAGCATAGTGCCTGGCACATATTAAGCACTTAAGAAATGTTTATTGAATTACCGAATTGAATCAGCAAGGGTTTATTAAATGCTCGCTTGGGTCAGGCACTGTGCTAGACACTGGGGATAAAATTCAAAGGATGAAACAATCCCTGCTCTCAAGGAGCTTATGCTATTATGTGAATGAGTAAGAGATGAGGTGAGGATCAACACTGAGGTCATTGTTACTACTCCCCTTGTAAACTGTGTTATCTTAATTAATATTCCTGGACTATCACGTCCTCATGCATTAAACAGCTACTAACAACAGCTTACACCAAATTTACACAAGGGAAACAGACTGTGTATTGAGCGTAGGGGATGGTCCAAGACTTCAATTTATCTGTTTGCACATGGGGAGTAGGGTGGCAGAATGTGTTGGTTTGTGCCTCCTTTCTCAATAATCCATATTTCAGCTTCTCCATTAGCCATCTGGATTATTTTGACATCTACCACTGTCACTATGCAAGCTTGCACAGGGTTTTCTGGGCTGAAAGAAGGTTTCTACATAACTAAGGGTCAGTCACTTGGCTACACAACATGTCTGTAACCTCCATACTCTCCATCAACACACTCTTTCCATCAGTGCTGATCACCACTCCTTGGTGATAGAGTGATTGGCCTCCAGAGGTTGCCACAGCTGCACAAGGTCATGATCCTACACCTAACCTGGGCCTGACACTCCCTCAACTTATCACAGAACAGATTCACACCTACCATTTAAGTGACCTTGTACAAAACCAGCTTCAAGACTACTAGACCCAATTGCCTTTATGGAAACAAGCCACCCACACCAAACATGCTCCCTGATTCAGTGCAACAAACATTTTTTTAAACAAATCTCACAGCTCTGTGCTAAACATTGAAACTATAAATGAAAAATAGCATTTTCCCTTAGAGAACTTACAATCTACTGAGAATCTACAAAGAATCAGGTTTGCAAAGCGAAGCAGAAATTAATTCACCATAACTGTGATATTCCAGGAAGAGTGGGAGTCACAACAGCCTTGAACAATTTTTCCAATTGTTTCTCCTTGTTCTTTTTTTTGTTTTCTTTCTTTTTCTTTTCCCTCACCCTTCTCCCTCTCCATTCTCCACTCCACTACCCCCAACCTCACCACTGTTTACAGTTTTTTTCCAGAATATATTGTTCAAAAGTTACATATAATTTCTTCCTCTTAGAAGCAGCTAGGCAGCATAGTGGATAGAGTGCTGGGTCTGGAAGACCAGAGTTCAAATCCAGCCTCAGACACCAGTTATCTGACTCTGGGCAAGTTATACAACCTCCAATAGATGCTTGTGACCTAAAGTGCTTTTCAAATCTTAAAGGGCTTTATCAATTGTTTCATCATCGTCATAATCACCCTTTATTATTAATCTATTACCTACTACCTGGAGCCCAGCAGGCAGACTTTTTTTTTTAACTTGGTCATTAAATCAAGGACAGGGCAAAACTCTACTCAACATAAACTGGAAATAGTTCATATACTGATATAACAACCCTATGTGCCTTGTGACAACCCTGACGTGACAATTGTTGTGACTTTTGGTGATATGTCATAGTCCTAATTCTGATTTATTTCTGTGCAGGTGCTGATATTATAAAAAATGATGGTATCTACTCGCGGTATTTTTTTTCTTTTACGGTAAATGGTAGATATAGCTTGAAAGTCCATGTCTATCAAGAGAGCCACATTAGGAGACAGCTCAACTCTATTCCAGGAAGCCATGCAATGTATGTTCCAGGTTACATAGTAAACGGTAAGAAACTCAGCGCTCAAAGCCATGCTCGTATGGATGGGGTGCCTTGGGAAGTAACAGGTTTCCCCTCCCTGGAGGTCTTTAGGCAAATGGCTAATGACTGCTTGTCTGGAATATCCTAGTTAGATTTGAAAACTGATTCTATGAAACAGTGCTGTCATGTGACATTTTATGTGTCTTATCTTTGTGTGGGTGCTGTGTTTGTGAGAAGTTTGAGATTTCAAAGCAGACCACAACCTTGGGGTGTAGAATTCTAGCAAGATGTCTTGACTACCTCCAGTGTCTCTCAATTTCTTTGTTAATAGAAAACAATAAGAGGACATGGGCCAATTCCATGTCTCATTCCCAAACCTTAATTTTGTCATCGGTTTGGACTGCTTGCTTGGTGAAAATTCCAAATGAATGGCTAAGTAAATATGAAAGTGCTGTTGAACAGGGAGAAAGCTAGAACATGGTCATTTAAAAAGGAGCTCTCATTAAAGTGACCCATAGTGGTTTGAGAGGCATTGTGAAACAGTGGTTACAACGCTGGCTTTGGAGCTAGGATGACCTGTGCTCAAGTTCCTGACTCTGATACATGCTCACTCTGTGACCTTGGGTGACTCACTGAACCCTCTCTGTTGCTTTGGACAGTTCTCTAGGACTAGAATTTGAAGAGAGGATTCTAAACCATATTGGTAAAGGGAATTTCCTCATCTAGGGGTTCTCGTTTTCCAATGGAATACTTGATCCAGTTTCTGTCCTAATAATATTATATCTGGGTCTATATGCAAGGCTATTAGCTCCCCAAGAGCAAGGAACTTAGTTTATCTAAATTTTGCACCTCCTACATTATTCTGCCCATAGAAGGCCTTTATAAAGTTTGTTGAATGAATTTTTTTAAATGAACAAATAAGCCCAAACTATAAAGTCAGTCTCTAGATAAAGAATTTGTACAGTTCACAGGATCACATCTTTGTTCTATGTTTTTTTCCTTCAAGGAAAAGCACTGTGAGAGTGCAAGAATTAAATTTTAAATAATCACCATCATCATCATCATTGTTCCTAGTTAGAAATACAGGTGAGTTGAGGGTATGTGGAGCCAGCTGGAAACAACTCCAGAGCTAATTGTTAAAATTGCAGCATGAGCATAAAATCAGGGCTTGATTTATTGTTTCGTTGGTTATCTAGACTAAGTGATAGATAACGTGCAGTATATTGTGAACATATATTTTCCCCTAGAGAGCTGGTAAACAGTTACCAGCACATTCCTGTTTAAGGTATACAAAGAAAAGTTATAGAGTGCATTCTTGTACCACAATTTAAAACAATCTAAACAAATTTTTGTAAAAAAAAAAATTATTCTCTGATTTTTGCTATGCTGTACTGACGAAATCATGGATCTTTTCCATATTTGTGTATTTGTTGACTAGATAGGCAATTTAGTAAAACCCATGGTACACACATAAACATTCATGCATACACACACAGAAGGGTACTATATAGACAGGTATACATATATATGTGTGTACATATACATATATATATATATATATATATATATATATATATATATATATATATATATGATATCTGTATGGTACAGTGGAAACAACAATGAACTGAAAAGGAACTGGGTTCAAATCCTGCTTCCATCACTACCTGTGTGACTTTGAGAAAGTCACTCAACCTTTTTGGCCCTCAGTTTCCTCACCTGTAAAAAAATGAGGGGATAGGACTTCATGACTTCCAAGGCTCCTTCTAGTTCCAGAGAACTGAGATATATGCTGTTTCTTAGCAAAGAACTAATTGGTTTCAGGTCGATTTGCATCAGTTAGTAAAAAGTTCAGGTGCATTGGGTTCTGCTCAGAAGCTTGGATTCTGTCTTTCTCTCTCCAAATAAATATATGTATATGTGTTTATGTATATATACACATATGGATATATATACATATATACACAAACACACATGCATATATAATGTGCAATATTAATGTCTTCTTGCAAATATCTGTTGCTGTTCAGTCATGTTCAATGTTCTGTGACTCCTTTTGGGGTTTTCTTGGCAAAAATACTGAAGTGGTTTGCCATTTCCTTCTCCAGCCCATTTTACAGATGAGGAAACTGAGGCAAACAAGGTTAAGTGCTCAGGATCACAAGCTAGTAAGTATCTGAGACCAGATTTGAATTCAGGTCTTCCTGACTCCAGGCCTGGCACTTTATCTACCACACCACCTAGCCAACCCTTAACTTCACATTTAGATAAATGTATATGGGTTCCATACAATAAGATAAGCTAAGTGTTCTGTACATTTGTTGAATTTTATATTATGAAAAAAACTAACATAACTAACAAAAAAATTTTAAAATAACACTAACAAGAAAAAGTTGTGGACAATGATTCAACTCAATCTACAGATGCAGAGAAGTCATTGAGTCTTTTCCAATTCCATAATGACATTTTCTTTTAATGGAAACTGAGTCAAAAGTTGCTTGGTCTGGTTTTGCCATCCCAGGTAACATTCGGATGAATGCCCCAAAGAAGTCTACAGGTGATGGTGACATTCAAGTGCAAAAATGGGGCTTCAACAGAACAACCTCAGGAGGTTTCTTTTCAGTCCTGGATGCCCCAGCAGGTCCCCATTTGGATGTGTTCCCACCCTGTAGAATCATCAATCTAGAAGCCATAAGAAAAGAAGAAGAGATTATTTTATCTTGGACAGCTCCCGGAGATGACTTTGATCAAGGCCAGGGTATGTATTAACTCATCTACTTCTTTCTCTGTGAAATGGCATTTCTGTGACTAAATCCATTGTTATTTGTCTAAAAAATAGCTGTATGGCTTGGAATTTTAGTACTATGCACACTGCACTTGGTTGTTGTACAGGGAGCTGAGATCTAGAGATTCCTGATCTACAGTTCTGTCATCAGCCTCTTAGGTCCAGAAACAGAGAGAGACAGAGACAGAGAGATATATTGCATGCACAGATACATAGTTCATACATATGTAGGTGCATAAATAGATACATACATATATACATATATGTATATATATATATATATATATATATATATATCTACACACATAGGAAGATAAATGAGAGAAAATAATAATAGATAACATTCAATTTATATAGAACTTATTATGTACCAGGCACTGTGCTAAATACATTATAATTATTAAAGAGATGGGAAAATACATAGATAGACAGATGGATAGATAGCAGTAGATAGGTAGATAGAACATTTATTAAGCATTTCCTGTGTTCTAGGACCTGTGCTAAGTACTTAGGATAAAAATGCAAGGAGATAAGCCTCGAAGACCAGGATGTTACATTCTAAAGGGAAGGCAGTAGTGATTCTATTAGGAAGTAGCCTGGAGCCTTGGTTCCAGAGAATCAAATCAACAGATATTTGCTAAGCACCTACTGTGTGCCAGATACTCTGCTAGATGGTGAGGATAAAAGACAAAAGTGAAAAAGTCCCTGTCATCAAACCTAGTGTGTCTCAGGGGTAGGACTTGACCTTGATTTTCTTGACCTCAAAACTAGTTCTCTTATCTTATACATCAGCAGTTTCTAAACTTTTCGGTCTCAAAACCCCTTTGCCCTCTTAAAATTTTTTAGGGCCTCAGGGGTTTTCTTGGTATGTAGATACCAAATATGTATCTACGATAGGTAGATACATATTTACCATATTAGAAATTTAAACACGTTGGCATTATTGTAAAAATAGTTTTGACCTTACAGATCTCCAAAAGAGTTTTGGGGTCCCTGAGATATCCCTAGGCAACACTTGGAAAATTAGCATTCTATATCATGCTCCCTCTCATCTTCAATCATATTACCACATTAAAAGAGGAAAAAAAGGTAGATTCATGGTACAATGGGAAAAATAATAGAAATAAAGGAATAATTTTCCAAAGATGAAGTCTTATAGTTGTCATCAATATTGGTCAATAAGAGACAGCATCCCAAAACATCCCTTGGTGAGAAGGATGGCTAAGGAGAAAGATTAGTTTATTCAGTGTCATAGACATTGAACTGCAATAAAGACAGAATAATAATCCAACAAGGTCAGGCTTGTTTAATTTGATGATTCTCTAGAGATGAGAATGATCATTTAGCCAAGGACAACCCAGAAAGATTTTGAAGACAGAAGAATTCATTTACCATCAAACATCCACAAGGAAAAAAGTTCAGTGAGCTCTAAATTTCTTTCAGAGGTAGTGGCATTTGTGGAAACCCTGGGTTGACTATGTGGGCCTCCCAGAAGGATAGAGTGAGCTCTTTCTGCCCCTTATTTGGCAAAAGTCACATACTTCTCTTTCCCTCACCACCCTGGATGAGTCAGTTCAGTGGAGAACAGACCTGACCCTATTATAACAAGTACAAAAACACACAAGTTTTTTGTTACTACCTTTTACGCTGATGGATTAGAGTGTTGGCTGTTCACATACAGCTTCTTACTCAGATAACAGAATCACGGGGGAATATTTCTTTGGCATTACAATCATAGAAAATTTGGCTAAAAAAAACCTACTATTAAAATGAATGAAAATTTTATGTATCAAAAAATCCCAGCGTTAGAATGGATCTCAGTGGCCACTTAGTACAATTTGTACCTGAAGGATAGCCTTTATAACATGGCTATCCGTGGCTTTTCCTTGAAGACCTCCAGGAAGAGTGAGCTCCCCACCAGAGGCAGCCATTCTACTTTCAGATAGTTATCATTTTTAGGAAATTTGTCTTTAGCCTCAAGCTTGTTCTTTCTAACTTCCAACCATGGCTCCTCATTTGGCCCTCTGGGACCAAACAGGAGACATGTTTAATCTGTCTTTAATCTGACTGTCCTTCAGATACTTGAAGACATCTGTCGTGCCCCTGCTAAATCTTCTTTTTTCCAGCTTAGACATTCAGCTGATCCTCACAAAGCATGGATTCAATGGCCTTCATCATTCTGGTCTCCCTGGTATGGACATTCTCCAGCTTCCCAATGTCTGTCCTAAAATGTGATTCCTACAAGTAACCACAATAGTCAGTATATGACCAGGGCAGACTTGAGCAGTATCACTTCCCGGCTCCTGGACACTCTTCCTCCCTTAATGCAGCTTAATATTTCACTGGGGTTTGGGGCCAATTTACCATGCTACTGTCTCCTGCTGATCTTGAAATCCACTAAAATCAAATGCCTTAGAAATGCTGAAGGCCAAAAAAAAGAAAAGAAATACTGAAGGTCTTCATGTCACTCAATCCTTCCTCACCTACAATCCCCAGAATTACACCGAACAGCCTGCTATGTCGATATCTTAAAGCGTAATATCCTCAAGGAAGTGTTTTACAACTCATTATGAGAATATGGTTTTTTTTTGTTTCAACTATAAAGTGGGAGATGAAAGAGAGAAACAAATACATTTTTATAGGAACAGCTTAAGTCAATTCCAAACATGATATAGGTATAAAATTGGCTAATGAAAGTCGCTGGAAACCAGTTCTTTCTAGATTGACATTTGCTCTTTAAAGTGAAGGACAACTTCATTCTGTTTCCTCTTGAGGTGGAAAATGAAAGAAACAGTAACCTGCCTGGGAGTCTCCTAGCCTCTGCTTAAAGATCCTCTTTCCAGGGAAGGAAAACCTACTATGTCCCAAAGCAGAATATTTCATGGAGGGAACTATAATATAACAGCTAGATAGAATGCCACACCTAGAGTCAGGAAGATGAGTTCAAATTAAGCCTCAAACATTAAGTAGTAAAATGTTGGGATTTACTTTGATAATTCTTAACTTTCTCATTAGTCAAATGAGAAGATTGGATTATACCACTGAAGTCCCTTCAAGCCATAAGACTATGACCCTCCTCCTTACTCAGTCTTTTAAAAATAATGTTTTGTTGATTCTTTTATATATCATTGTCATCTCTACCAGTAGTATGACTCTGGATAAGTCAGTTACCTTCTCAGTGCTATTTAGGAAATGCTATAAGTCAGTGGCAGAGTATTCATATGCTGATATGATTTGGAAGGAGGAGTTTGCTTGCCTGGAGTATTTTATGCCAATAAATTCACAAGTCTAAGCCAAAAAAAATTATATTTTTCATTTAGTAGTCTTCAGGGCTTGCAAAAAACTTGACACACATTATCATATTTGATGTTTGCAACAACCTTGTGAGATAAGTGCTATCTATTACTGTCTCATCTTTCAGAGGAGGAAACCAAGACTCAGATATGTTGAACGACTTACCCAGGGTCATATATAGCCAATACCTGAGTTGGGATTTGATCCAAATCCAGAACTCTATCTGCCAAGCCATAAAGCAAGCTTTTTTTTGTAGTTTATGTAAAAATTTATTTGATCAAAAGCTAAAGAAAGGTGATACTATTACATGTGGTACATTTGGTAAAGATCTAAATGAAAAGCGCTGGTTTCATTCAGTTTCACATTTTCTAGTGTTTCTGGTTAGTGATGCATCAGAAATAGGAAACAAGACTGGAATTATATACTAGAAGCAGGTAATTTTTAATCACTACTGTCAACCTGGGTCTTTATATGTTTCACATTGCTGTGGAATAAGGAACGTTTTAGCACTGAGCTGTATACAAGGAAACCATTTAGGAACAACAAATAGCTACTGTCTATTTGATTCTCTGAAACCAGTTAAATCAGAAGATTTTGGATCTTTATTAAGTTGGTCCCAAAAATAAGGATTAAAATCCCTCCGAAATAGAAGAAACAGACTCTTCCATTTATCATACTATGAGAGTCTAAAATAAAATCAAGACAATTCAAATTTTATTTCTCCTTTAGTGACCGTGACGCACCTTTAATGTTGTATATCCAGCCAACAGGTTCATTGACACACATTGAGGAGACAGGCGCCATGTTCATTTCTGCTGAATTGCTGGCTGATTTTGTTATTGATGCTCAGCCATCAGAACAGAACGAACTTCATTCCTTATTTGGAATGAGACTTTCAGTTGCTTTGCAGAAGTTAACTCCTAAATGAGAGAAGCTGGTAAAGTACCACACTGATCCAAACAGAGGCTGATCTCACCTTAAGTACTAAAACGAAATCTTTTAAAGGAAAAAAAAACTAGGTATACTCTGAAAGTAAAATCATGGTAAGACACATTTGGGTTTTTATGCATGCCATCTATAGTTGGACCAATACAAAAAGAAAACCTTAAGTATTCATCCAGAAAAAATTCAGATGTTGTCCATTATCTTTTGAAAGTACTTTCTCAATGACTTCTCAGAAGAGGTTTGCCCTACAGTATGGAGTGGGAGGGTAAACAATTAAAACAATCTTTTCCCTTTGGATTGGAAAGTCCCCACCCATTTTATGATATGGTCCCCACCCATCTGTAGAAAGCCTCAAGGTGACATGGAATCCTTGTGTTCTTGAATTAACCCAGGTATGATACACTAGCTCATTTGGGTTCTCTGATATTGCCTAGGGCAGGGATGGGGAACCTGCCTCCTGGAGGCCACATGTGGCCCTCTAGGTCCTCAAGTGTTATCCTTGACCTTCTAAATCCTCAAGTGCAACCCTTTGACTGAAGAGTTGGCTTCCAGGCTTCAGGCGCCCCACCCCTGGACTAGATTGCCTCAGTCTTAGAGATTTGGGCCTAAACTTAATACCCTACCTAAGGAGAGGTGGGGGGAGGAAGAATGTGTGCTTTAACTAGTGCCCAGAGTCTCTCTGATAACAAATATTGGTCAGGTATTACAATGTGATTAACATTGCCAGAAAAAAAATTCAGTAAACTTCTTATAAGGGAGGGGGGCAACATGGAGTTCTTGAGTTTCTGGCAACAAAATTCTTTTTTGATTCTTATAGAGTTAAGTTCATTTAATGTCTGATCCAGTGTCTAATGTAAGCCCATGTTCTCTCCTTTGGCCTGGGCAAGTTTTTCTTCCAGGTCTTTTCCAGTTTTACAATTTCCTACTGCAAACTCAGGCCGAGTCTCAGCCTCTAAGTTTGTCATACAAAAACTTGATTTGACCTTTTTCAAAATACTTCTCAGGGCAGCATCCAAGGGTTTCAGATTGTCGATGACATTCTTCAGCTCGTCTTCCCAATTCACACACTTGCCAGCTACTGCCTGTTTGCGATCAGTCTCCTCCGCAGTCTGCTTGGCTTCCTTCACCTGCGTCTTGCGCAGTTTCCCTTTTCTCTTCATCCTTCGTTGTTGCCTGGTTCTTAATCGTCTTTATTCCTCTCACTCTCATCCGCTACCTTCTCTGCCTCCTCCAGTTTCTGCAGGGCTGTGGTCAGATGCTGTTGGACCTGGTCCAACTCTTCCTCAACCAGCTGGATCTGTCCATTCAGAGCTGCCACATCTCCTTCAACTTTCTCCCACTGCTCTCGCGCTCTGTCCAGCGTCTGCACCGGGCTCTAGGCTCAGTCCTGCGCTTGAGGCCGCCATGGGGACTAGGGGGCTCAGCACACTGGGCAGAGGGGCCTGGGCAGGCTGGGGCTGATGGAACTGGAGCAGCTGATCTGCCCTGGGTAAAGGAGCCGCCGCCCTGGTCTCCAGGCTACCTGCCCCCTTTCCCAAACATTTTTCAATAGAGAACCTACTCAGGTTGATGTAATGTTTGCAATTGATATATTACATCAGAATATAAGCTCCTCTAGGGCAAGTACTGTCTTTTGTCCTTTTCTATCCCTAGTGCTTACTATAGCATCTGGTACATAGTAGGCATTTAATTAATGTTTATTGATCAGTCGATGTTTCTAATTTAAGCTGCAAGTTATGAAATAAGAATGAGTAAAAGTCTACCGAAACTAAGAGATGACTTCGGGAACTCCATTTTGATCAATGTTTCTAAGCCGATCCCTCAACCCTCTGGCTCCAGAGAGACGTTTGTCTTTACGCCAGCATTACTGACAAAACAACAGCAGCAGCAGCTCGATGGAGAAAGAGGCGAAGGCAACAGCTTCTACTTAGCCATCAGAGCTCTAGACGAGGCCTCCTTGAAGGGGCCTGTGTCAAACATAGTACAAGCAGCCTTACTGGTCCCCCGAAATACTTCTTCTGTGACTGCTCGAGAATTTCTTATCCTGAGAGGTGTTTTAACAGCCGTTGGATTGATTGCAACTATTTGTCTTCTGATATTCGTGGCACATTGTACCTTCAGCCGGAAGAAAAAATCCAAGAAGAACAATCAGACAAAGCTCTTGTAAATAAAGGTCAGCAGGCAATTGGTTTTTTTGTCAAACTGTAAAGGACCTTTCTTCCAAGAGGCAGAGGCACTTGAATTTTGGGAACACACACCAGCAATAAGTCATAGGAACCGAACCTGTGATTTCACTAGCCTATGGAAGTCCCAAATGAGAAAGTAGTGACGCAGGTCAGGAAGTCTCCACAAATTATGGTCTGAGAGAGTTGCCTAGAGCACCAGGAGGGGTCACTCACCCAGTAAGAGTCCACTCATCCAGTAAGAGTCAAAGGAGATACTTACACCCTGGTCTTCCTGACTCCGAGGCTAGCTCTCGGGCCACTATGGAACACTGCCTCTCTTGCCAATCATATAAAAATAAAATAAAAGTCTTACTTTACTATTTCAAATATCTGGGATTTCATCATCATTCATCAAATGCGGATGCTCCCTCCAATTCACATAGATCTAGGTCCCTTACTGCCTTGGTAGGTGGCAATTTAGAATTGCTATGGTCAAAAAGAAAAATCTATTATCAAATTGGTGATGACCTTCACCAGATTTAGTGAGGCTGGTCCTCAAATGATGGGCAATCACCAGACTGACACCTGAAGCCTTTTGATCTTGGTGTAGGGCTACTCACTGGAGTAACCTTTGAGAACTCAGACTTCTCTCTGGTGCCACAGGAAGGTACTGCAGTGCCTTAGGGAAAGTAAATCAGCCTAGGGAAAATGCACCACGGTCTTTGATAATATAAGAACCTGATTCTGAAACTGTAATTCCACAAAGACTAAGTTTTGCTAGTATAAAAATCCTCGTGGAGGAAGATTAGAGGTACTTTGGCAATATTAACAAGAACATGTTAAGAAGACAGGTAGCACAGTGGATAGGATGCCTGGGCCTGGAGTCAGGAAGACTCATTTTCCTGAGTTCAAATCTGGCCTCAGACAGTTACTATCTGTGTGACCCTGGGCAAGTCACTTAACCCTGTCTGAGTTTTCTCATCTGTAAAATGAGCTGGAGAAGGAAATGGCAAAACTCTCCAGTATCTCTGCCAAGAAAACCCCAAACATGGTGACGAAGATTTGGACACAACTAAAACACAACTGAACAACACAGTAAGAATTTCAAGGTGTTCTACATATGTTATCTCATTTGATCCTCACACCCACCCTGGGAGGCAAGTTCCATTATGACCCCATTTTACAAATGAGGAAACTGAGGCTAAGAGCAGTTAAGTGACTTGCCTAGGGTAAGTCTCTGAGGCAGGATTCAAACTTAGGTCTCCTGACTCTGAGTCAAGAACATTATCTACAGGACTACCCATCCACCTCAACCACTGGTGGTGGAGAATGAGAAATATATCGAACAGGAGTTCTTAACCTCTTTTGTGTCATAGACACAAAAGTTTGGTGAAGCCTATAGATCCCTTCTTACAATAATGTTTTTAAATATATAACATAAAATACATAAAATAAATTCATCAAAATACATTTTTAAGAACAAGTTCCCAGCTCCCAGAGTAAGAACACTTGCATCCTAAAGCAGTGTACATTAGTCAATTTAAGTAAATTTCATCGATAATTAAACAGTAATGTAAATTAAGTAATCATAGAATATTTGCCCAGCTCCACAAGGGACAACTGGGTGATACAGTAGAGAAAGTGCTGGGCATAGAGTCAGGAAGACTCATCTTCCTGAGTTCAAATCTGGCCTCAAAGACTTCTTAGTTGTGTGACCCTGGGCAAGTCACTTAACCCTATTTCCTTCAATTTCCTCATCTAGAAAAATGAGTTGAAGGAAATGGCAAACTACACCAGCATCTTTGCCAAGAAAACCCCAAATAGGGTCACAAAGAGTTGGACATGACTTCATACAAACCTTAAACTTATTCTCCCATAGATAGAGGCATATTCAGGGAAAACAGGATTTATATGCAATGTAGCCACATGACAGAAAATGGAGGTAATAAAAAAATAGCATTTACATAGTTCCGTAAGGTTTGCAAAGCACTTCGTATTAATCCTCACAACGATCCAGGGTAACAGGAGCTATTCTTATCCCCATTTTACAAATGAGTAAACTGAGGCTGGCAGAGGTTAAGTGACTTGCCTAGGGTCATACAGCTTCTAAGCATCTGAGAGATTTGAACTCATCTTCCTAACTCTAAGCCCAGGGTCATACAACTGAGTAAGTATCCGAAGAGGGATTTGAACTCAGGCTTTCATGGTTCTATCTAGCATTCTAACCACCATACTGCCTACACATGAGGGGATATATACACAGGAAGCCCAAGTCTTTCAGTCTACTCAGTCAGCCAGCTCCTTCTGTGCCTAAGCTGTCATCTGACAGTGAAGGGTTATGTTCATAGTCACCTGCAACCTATTCCTTTAACACCTTGAGTGCTGTGAATAGCAGGCCTTTCTTCTACAGGTAAGTCAGCCTCAGCTCAGCAGACTCTATCCTATGAAATGTCACTATTGCCATATTGGCTAGAGAATGCTGAGACTGGGAACTTTGTCTCCCATGCCTCCTGCAACAAATCATAGCCTGTTCCCTTTACCTCGTCTCTCTACATCTAGAAGGACTTCTCCCCCCATTCTCATCACCTCAAGAAAGACAGGGACAAATTCCAAACAGTACATACTATAAAAGAGCCCTGAGTTCAGAATCAGAGGACCTGGGTTTGACTGCCGTCTCTACTACAATTGTGACTTTGGGAAAATGACTTCCTATCAACAACTATGTCTCAATTTCCTCATCTACAATATGATGGAGTTCAAATGAATTTACTGAGTATTTGTTAATGGCCAACCTTAGCACTATGCTAAGTCAAGCTTGAACAACATACAACCTGAGGGCTACTTGCAGCTGCCAAAGGATTTCAGGCAACCAACCATGTGTACACAGATATGTAAATACAAATTATATACAAATTAAATATGGAAGGATATCAGAAAACACTAATAGGGGGGAACAAAAAAGGTCTCATGAAGGAAATGGCTTGTGGGAACTGAGAGATTCTATGTGGCAGAGATGAGGGAGAAAGAGATTCCAGACACAGAAGTTAACCTGGCTAAAGGTACAGAGATGGAAGGTTGCACATGAGGAATGCCAGAGAGGTCATTTTGGCTAGAACATACGGTACATAAAGGCAAGTAAAATGAGGTCATTCTGAAAAGAAGAGTTGAGACCAGTTTGGGAAGGACCTCAAATGGCCAACGGAGGGGCTAGCATTTTATTTTAGAAATAATAGAAAGCCATTAAAGCTTCTGAAGCAGGGTCAGACCTATGCTTTAAGGAACAGTCAATATGATCTCTAGAGGTCTGTCCAACGCTGAATCTATGATCCTATGATTTGGTGAACTATATGCTAGGATAGACCAGACTGAATGAGGATCTATCAGATACAAAGAGGGCTTGATAGAATATTTGGGTCTGCTGGTGTGAGTGGAATAGTCAGAATGAAAGTAGTCAGAATGTGATTAGGTAAAGTCGAATTGAACAGAGACACTCTCCCCTGGGATTGTCTTTGAGGGAAGGGGCACGACATCAGAATCTTTGAGATCAGCATCTAATGGTGGAGATAAGTGTCCACTTGGCTACTATACACCGATTTCAATTTACGGTAATAACTCTGGAGGGAGATGCTCAAGCCCACACGCCTATATTCTCTTCTTAGCACGAGATACTTTGTCTGCTTCCTTACACAATAAACACTTCATGATTAATGAGCTGCTATTAATGATCACTAAATTTGGAATTAGAGGACCTGAGTTCAAACCGCAGCTCTGCTGCTTACTTGTGTGACCTTCAGGAATACTTTGTGACAAATTTTTCTTCATCTACAAAATGAGGGGGTTGGACTTCACAATCTCTAAAGTTCTTTCTATTTCTATGTCAATTATTTTAAGTTGCTTCTCATGCTTTCCTTAGGGGGATGGCTTTTCTTTCAAACCTGCCTCAGGAAAAATAATAGTAGTAGAAGGGCTGAATCCACCCCACAAAGGTCCTTCCTAGCAGGAGTGCTGACTCATTTGTAACTAGGTATAGGAATGGATTTATATACTCTGTTTCTGTACTTTTTCTGCACAAAATGTGTGAATAAATCATTCTCTTTTGTTCAGCTCACGCCCACAGCTAGAAAAGTTCTAGTGATTAGAAAGATAATCTATTTCTCTGTGTCAAAAACATATAAATATATAATGTATGTATGTATGTATAAATATATGTGTATGTATGTGCATGTTTGTAGATATACATACTTAACTATTAATTTATGTGTTTGTGTTAAAGATCAAATTACAAACACTAAACAGCCAACGTTAATAAGATACGGTGATATCTGGTGTGTGTGTGTGTGTGTGTTTGCAAGTGTATGTGCAAGTATATACACTGAGAGATGGCACAGTAGTTAGTGACTACTGATCTCAGAGTCAGGAAGACCTGAGTTCAAATCTAGCTTCAAACATTTACTAGCTATGTGGCCTGGGCAAATCACTTAATTTCTCTTTGCCTCAGTTTCCTCATCTGTAAAATGAGGATAATAGAAGCACCTACCTCCCAGAGTTATTTTGAGCATCAAGTGACATCATATATGGAGTTCCTGGCACATAGTAGCTGCTATATACATGCTAGCTATTAGTATCATATATCAATCAGCTGAAAACCTCCCATTTCTCTCTTCTGTGTGCCTTATCACCTATGGCTCCTCCCCCAGCTATCTTTGAATGCTAAAGCACATCAGTCAGTAATACAATAGTTGGCTCCACTTTTTACCTTAGATAAACCAGTTCTTACAAATGAAAGAAAAATAAACTCTTAAGAAACAAAGGGGTGGATGCTCAGTGTTCAGCTGGGAGAGCACAAGATTATGTGATTCAAGGACTGAAAATAAGTAGTGATCAGTTCTGTTCCCAACTAAAAGGGCAGCTCTGGGCATCTGCCTGTCTTTATTCTGTGTGGCTTCTGCATACCTGGATGCCAGGCTTGGTCTCAGCATCTCAGCATTCTCTCTTCTGCCAGGTCATGGTGGAAGCAGCCCCAGCAGTGGCAGCAACGGCAGCAGGCTAGAACATCAGAGTAGAGATGTCCATCAGTATCTTGGGGATCTCTCTCAATTTTCCCTCACAACAAAAGGATACCAGGAGGACATTCCCCTTTCACTCAGCACCTGATCATCCAGCTTTTTTGAACATATATGTCACTAATGACTGACACTCTTTCCTCTTATTCTTCTTTAAAGTCCCTTATTTGAGGGGAAGGAGCCAAGATGGTGGAGTAGAAAGATTCACATATGCTAGCTCCGAACCCACAGCCCATGGATTTCTTGTAAAAAGAACTCCTAACAAATTCTGGATCAGTGGAAGCCACGCAGCAATGGAGCAAAGGAGATTTCTATTCCAGAGAGCCCTGAGAAACTGATCTCAAAGGTCCGTCGTGCTCCGGATGGGAGCAGAGCCCAGCCCTGCCCTGCCCATGCGGCACAGAGAGGAGCAGATTGGGGCAGGCTTCTGGGATGGAATCTCTGGCGACTGTGAAGGTCCCTCCACCCACAGGAGCTACAGGTCAGTGAGAGAGGCTTCTGGACTGGCTGAGAGGAGAGCGGGGTGTCTCCATAACTCAGGCTCCCTCAGGAGGCAGCAGCAGAAGCAGCAGGTGGCCAGAGACTCCCAGAGAAGGCAGGAGCTCCATTATGGAAGGTCTCTGCAAAAACCCCCTGAGGGAACTGAGCCTGGGAGGCAGCCCTGCCCCCACCTGAGAACCTGAAATTAATCTTACCCTGAATAGCAGCCCCGCCCACCACTGACAGCCCTGAGGCTGGGGAGCAGCATTTGAATCTCAGACTCCAAGCACTAGCTGGGTGGATCTGGGCGG
>CM053770.1:657757000-657774186 GCA_028658325.1 Potorous gilbertii
CAAATGGGGAGAAAATTTTGGAACCCCAAATCTTGTGAAAATGAATGCAAAAAGTTAAATAAATAAATTTATATTAAAAAAAAAAGAGAGAGGAGTACTCACATATAACCCCATCCCCAATCCTAAAGTACCAAAGTGATAATAAAAAAGGAATAATGGACAATCTGCTAAGCACTATACCTCCAGGGATCAACTAAATTATTGCTTTGCCTTTTCCTGGATAACCAATATTGCTCATGCCCTATGCTCAGTGTTGGTGCTTTAATTTTTATTCTTTTGACCCATTTATTCTACGTCTTCCAATCCTAAGAAAACTTTAGTTCCAGGAAAGAGATGAATTGTCCTTGATAAATCTACCCCACTATATCCACAAAACCTCCCTTGCCTATTGACCTTGACACCTCTTTAATTAAATGTCCTGCCATAACATGAATCTTCTGTTTGGGGTTATATGGCAATGGTTTGTTTCAAGAAACACATCAAGTGCTTACTAAGTCTATTGGTGCCATGAAAGGATGTATGGGAACTGTATAGATGAATTAATGGGGGTAAAATTAGCTTAGCTTGCACCTTGGTAGAGATACAGTTTGAATATATACAGTTTCCACAGTACTGCTCATCCTCCTTTTTCAGGCTTGTCCCTGGGTATGATCCAGAAAAGCTTTACCAATATTCAATATTCCCTTATCTTATTTTTTAGGGTCCTGTGTCAAGTGTTCTTTTTGTTTAACAAGCAAAACCTAGTGAGTAAATGTTAGAACCAGGGACAGAGCCAAGATGGTGGAATAAAAGCTGAGACTTGCTTGAGCTCTCCCCCAAACCTCTCTAAATAGCTGTAAATATGACTCTAATCAAATTCTAAAGTAGCAGAACCCACAAAATGACAGAGTGAAACACATTTCCAGCCTAAGAAAACCTGGAGGGTCAACAGGGTGGAACAGGCCTCAGAGGACTGAATTACTGGCAGCTATGGCAGTGTCCATACTTTTCAACCCATGCTAAAAACAACTTAGAAAGTCAGTAGGAAAGGCCTGTGGAACCTGGGTGACAGAGGAGTATGGTGGTGGTGGTGGTGGCAGTGGCAGTGGCTGCTTCTGGCACTCTCAGCCCACAGATGGTGGGAGGATCAAGCAGCTGATCAGAGAGGGGAGTTGAAAGAAACTCTTGGCTGGTGCTGAGGTAGAATTCTTTTGCTTTGCTTGTGCTTCCATTTGGATCACAGACCTGTGTGATGGTCCTGGGATAAGAAGGAGTGCTAGTATGGTGGAGCTTGTGACAGCAGTGGAGAGTGAATTGTTCTCACAGTTCCAAGGCAGAAAAGAGTGCTTGTGGTCATTTACGTACTAAAGTACAGGCCAGGATCCTTTGATCATACCACGTTGGAAGAGCTGGATCTTTACAGGTCCCTAAAAGTATCTCTGAAAACAGCTGCACAAACCCCTGAAGTTTGGGACAGTACACTCCCCACACTGGAAGCAGAGTCCTACCTTGACAAAGAGCTAAAAATTCAAGTAATTGACTGGAGAAAAGAGCAAATAGCAGGAAAAAAAATCAAACTATAGAATCTTACTTTGATGACAGGAAAATCAAAATATATAACCAAAAGAAGACAACAAAGTCATAGCTCCTATGTCCAAAACCTCCAAGAAAAATATGAATTGGTTCCAGGCCATGGAAGAACTCAAAAAAGATTTTGAAAATGAGAAAGAGAAGTAGAGGAAAAAATTAGAAGAGAAATGAGAATGATGCAATAAAATCATGAAAAATGAGTTAACTGCTTGCTAAAGGAGACCCAAAAAATGCTGAAGAAAATAATATAGACCAACCCAAATGGCAAAAGAGGTTCAAAAAGTCAATGAGGGGAAGAATATTTTAAAAAGCAGAATTGGACAAATGAAAAAGGCAGTTCAAAAGCTCACTGAAAATGCTTCTTTAAAAATCAGAATGGAGCAAATGGAAACTAATGACTTCATGAGAAATTAAGAAATTATAAAACAGAACCAAAAAAATTAAAAATAACAGAAGACACTGTGAAATATCTCATTGGAAAATCAACTGACCAGGAAAATATTTCCAGGAGAGATAATTTAAAAATTATTGTACTACCTGATAGCCATGATCAAAAAAAGGTCCTTGACATCATCTTTCAAGAAATTATCAAGGAAAACTGCCCTCATATTCTAGAACCAGAGGGGAAAATAGAAATTGAAAGAATCTATCAACCATTTCCTAAAAGAGATCCCAAAAGGAAAACTTCTAGGAATATTGTAGCCAAATTCAAGACTTCCTAGGTCAAGGAGAAAACATTGCAAGTAGCCAAAAAGAAACAATTCAAGTATTGTAGAAACACAATTAGGATAACACAAGATCTAGCAGCTTCTCTATTAAGGCACCAGAGAGCTTGGAATATGATATTCTAGAGGTCAAAGGAGCTAGGATTAAAACTAAGAATCACCTACCCAGCAAAATTGAGTGTAATACTGCCCTTGAAAAAAATGGACATGAAATGTTAGAACTATTAGCAATAATGAATGTTTTGAATATCAACATAAATTATTTATTAGTTACTTTCAGAAAACTTGCTCAAAATGCTCTAACTCTATTTCAACTAGAGTGAGTTGCACCATCTCCATCACCAGCAGGAGCAGCAGCAGAAGCACCATCGTAAGCATTTGTGGAGTCTTTTAAGGTTTGCAAAGATGATTTACCTATGTTATTTTATTTCATCTAAAGGTAATGTTGCAAAGGCTACTAGATGTGGAACCTTTATGTCACTAACTCTGTGGCTTCATTCAAATCACTTAAGCTGAGTAAGCAAGATTGCTGGACTTTAGAGTACAGTCTTCCAACTTCTAACAGCCAGATCCTACAAAACTTTTGACAATTGGACAGTAAAATGCCAAGTCTGGACTAAACCCACAAATGAAGTGTATATAGATTTCCTTAAGAATAAAAGGTTTTTGAGAAATGAGAAAGAAAAAAGAAAACTTATAATGTTTGAGGTCAGAGTTTCCTCATCTATAAAGAAGAGGATTGAGGTAGATGGCCTCCAGTGTCCCTTTAGCTCAAATTCTATGATCCTTGATCCTCTGAAAGCAGCCAAGAGACAACATGACCTAAGAGTAAGGAGAGGGGAAGAGTTTTACATTTTGGAGGGAGCAGATAAGAGCAATAATGGAAGGGATGGTAAATAGAGGGATACCACAATTGTAGAGATCCTCAAATACCAGGTCTGAAGATTGGAACTTCATTGGCTGGAACAATCTGATGAAATAGAACTGCCAGATCAAAGCATCTCAGGATGTAGAACTTAACTGGTTATTAGAGATCATTGAGTCTAACTTCTTTACCTTGCAGATGCAGAAACAGAGACACACAGTGACAGACTAAAATAGTGATAATAGCTAACATTTCTATAGGACTTTAAAAAACGCTTTACTGATGTTAGTTCATTTGATCTTCACAACAACCATGTGAGGTGCATGAAATTATTTTTTACAGTTGAAGAAACTGAGGCAAAGTGACGTTGTGACTTTTTAGGAGCACACAGCTATTAACTGCTTTAGGTAAGGTATGAATTCAGATCTTCTTGTCCTGTATCTGCTGTGCCACCTAGAAACTAGACTGATGATAGATTGACAGATAGATAAATAGATAGACAGACAGGTAGTTGGATAGACAGATAAATAGATGATGGATGGATGGATAGATATAACCAGATAGACAGATATAGATGGAATAGGTGGATAGACAGATATAACCACATAGACAAATGATGGATAGAGACAGACAGATAGACAAAGCATTTTTAAGAACTTACTATGTACCAGGTACTCTGTTAAGTACTGGGGATACAAATATAATAGGTCCTGCCTTTAAGGACCTTACATTCTACTGAGGAAAGATAACACTTCAAGGATCCCAGGATTAGAGAATGCTTAGAGATCCTCATTTCACCTATGAAGACACTAAAGTCAAGAAAAGTGATGTGATTTAGGTAGAGAATGGTGACACCAGAGTTCAAACCCAAGTTTCCTATTGCAAACACTTTCCACTACACCATTTCCTTTTCACCTTTATAAGTGCAGACTTCAGTCAGACCTTTGCAAGGAGGAATCAGGATTCCAAAGAGGGCAAACAGTTGTAAGCATATATGTGCCTTGGCTAACCATCTGTGCATGTCCATTCTGGTGAAATGGGTGTGGAACTCCCACACCCTCAATCCCAACAAATGGCGTGGTTGATAAGCAGCACAATGCCCTATCCAGAATGAAATATTTGAGTATACACAAAGTTATTATTTCCATATTATTCTCTGGAATAAGGGTGAGAAAAATGATAGAATAATTAACGAAATGGGGTCAAAGGGTAGTAATAAATCAACACGGATACCTTGGAAGATGATGTTATATATATAAAGACAGGGTGAAAGAGGGACACAGAATGAGAAGGGTCTTCTAGACCAACACTTTCTGGTATGCAGTGATGGGGTCCATTAAGAATTTTATCTTCCCCCTGACCTTGTGCCTGCTGCAGGGGGCAACTGCTTCCCTCATTCAGCTGAATAACAATGGCTATGAAAACATTGTCATCGCCATTGACCCAGCTCTGACAGAGGATGATAAACTCATTGAAGAATTAAAGGTAAGAGAGCTGCAATAATACAGGCCCTCAGAGTGGAGGCAAAAGGATGGTTAGGGGAGATGTAGTTGGGCATAGAAGAGACAGATGCCCTGGGTTGTCCCTCTACTGTTTCTTAACTTCTCAGGGCATCATCAGTTGCCTCATTTACTGACTGGGGATAGTAATGTCTGGTGTGCTTTCAGGATGAAATATAACTTCCTTGGTTGGAAAAGACAAAGGAGTAGGGTCTTTGTGGAGAGATTTTTGCTTACTAAAAGCTCCATAGTTATCAATTTTTAAAAATTCATGGATCCTAGGAGAAGAACCCTTAATATACCAGTACAGAATGGCAAGTGCTCTTTAACAGTCTTGGAAATTTTCTAGGGACATTGAGAGGTTAAATGACTTGTCAAAGGTCACACAGTCAAGTGTCATCTCCTCCATGAAGCCCCAGCAGGAAGGGGTCAGGGCTCACATTTCTCAAAGTACATTGAGTATCTCCTTGAATTTATCACATTTCCTTTTGCAAATGTGGCTCTCCAATTCCTTCCCATTAGACCACAAACTCCTAAATAGAAGGGTCTGTGTTGTAGGTATCTTTCTATCCCCAGTGATATTTTGCAAATGTTAGTTACTTAAAAGATTTTTGTGGAACTGAGTTTAATTGAACTGTGGGTCCTGTTGACAGAGAACTCCTTTACGTGGAAGAACAATGTCAGGACCCCACTAGGACATGTATCAAACCCTGGATGGTTTGAAACTGACTTACAAACCTACCAAGTTTCATGAGAAAAGCCGGAGAAGCTTTAAAAAAGACTCTTAAACCATTCCAGTCAGTCTGTGCTCACCGAAAAGTTGTCTAATTGTCAAGCAAGGTGGGCAATTTCCCTTATTTCACAGATGAAGGGACTGAGAGTCTGTTTAAATATCTTGTTCGAAATTACATCATGTATGGGACTTTGGGGATGGCATGCCTCACCCCTGAACCAAGAACACCTGACTCCTATTTCAATACAAACATGTCCACATCTTCATTTTCACTTGATTAAAATACTATACTCTTTTTACAAAAGCAGTCTTCATGTGAGGTTAAATGATTGTTGCTTATACTTCTGTCACCTGTCAGATTTCCTAATGGATTTCTTCTTTCCATGTAGAATGTGGTATCAGATGCTTCAAAATATCTATATGGGGCCACAGAAAAAAGATTTTACTTCAAAGAAGTCTCCATCTTGATTCCTACAACATGGCAGACAAAACCAAACTATGAAAACCCAAAACTTGAGACCTACAAAAATGTAAGATCATCAAACTCTCATTTTTATTAAATAGGTCATGTGTGACAAATTTTTTAAAGGTATAATTTATTAATAATTATTATTTCAGAATCTTCCAGTTCAGTTATTGCAAGTTTTGTTTATGATGTTTTTAAAAAACATTTCTAGGCAGATATCATCATTGAAGTCCCTAATCCCCCAGGCAATGATGTTCCACGAACTGACCATAATGGACCGTGTGGAGAAAAGGGAGAGAGAATTCATTTAACTCCTGACATCATATTGGGGAAAAAGGTGAAAGAGTATGGAAAACCAGGTAGAGTTACTGATGGAAATCTATGATTGCATCACATGTGCAGAATATTTCATAACTAAGGTTTCACAATATGCATAGAATATGGTTCTCTTGATTTGAAAATGCAGATTAGCCAAAAAGTTTTGAGGAGCATTCTTTCATTTCATTTAAAAAGGAAGAGCAGTATTTCACTTCACCCCTGGAAATGTAATAGTTTTACATTAGTGGTCTCTAAATTTTCTTAATGCCTTCCCTATCAGAAAAAAAAAGGAAAATCACTTTAGTGGCTGAATTGAGGTTGGATTGGGTGGGGAGAGATGTGAGGCAGGCAGGCCCACCAGCAAGCTACTGTAATAGTCCAGGTGTGAGGTGATGGGAGGCTCCACCAGAGTGCTGGTAGCATCAGAGAAAAGACGGGGCCATATTCACGAGATGCTTTGAAGAGGAAATCAAAAGGTCTTGCTAACAGATTAGATGTTGGGAGTAAGACAAAGTGAGGAGTCCTGGATGACACTTAGGTTGTCAGCCTGATGGACTTGGGAAGATGGTTTTGCCCTCTCTAGTAACAGGAAGAAGGGGAAGGTTTAATGGAAAAGGTAATAAATTCAATTTTGGAAATATTGAGTTAAAGACGTCTACTGCATATCAGTTCAAGATGTTTGAAAGGCAGTTGGAGGAGATGTGAGACTGGAGGTCAGCAGAGAGATTATGGCAGAAGAGGCTCATTTCAGAATCATCAGCAAAGAGATGGTAATTAAATTCAGGGGTTGATGGATCACCAAGTGAAATAGTATAGAGGGAGAAGAGGGCCCACCTTAGAACCCTGAGGGTCACCTCTTGGGTTAATGCCTTGGCTCTCCAGGGGTCCGGAACTCTACCCTAGAGACTACTCCTCTAGAGAACATTTCCAATTAAAGTATTTCTCGCATCGAAACTTTATGAATCAGTGTAACACCCAATATAAATATATGGATCTAAATTTTCTCCAAAAGGACTCAAGCATCTAAGCATAGGTGGTTATTAAAATGAAAGAAGTCAAACAGAATTTGATTTTAAATAATTCAACAAGTGTTACTAAGTACCCACCACGTGTAAGGTACTGAGCAAAGTTTAGGAGACATGGAGAAAAAATTCCCTCACCTAGAACAAGAGGGACACAAAGAATTAGAAAACGGAGAAAGGAGCAAAGAGGGAATGAGAGAAGAGCCAACGAGCTCCAGCACTGCTGGAAAGAAACTGAGTGTGGACTAAGAGGTGGGGGGCTCCAGGATGACGACTCAGAAGAAGTGACACTAAAATGGAGTCTTGAATGAAGACAAGGATTCTGGAAGGCACATAAGAAAGGAATTCATACTAGGAATGGGGCAGGGCTTAGACAAATATCTAGAGAAAGGAGATTGCATGTTGAACTCTAGGAACAGTAATTTATTCAATTTGACTGGAATGTGAAGGGCACAAAGGGAAGCAATTAGTTGGAGTTAGAATCTGGAAGGCTAAAGATCAGGTTTAGTGGTCTGCATTTCAACCTAGTGAACTAGGGAGCCAAGGAAGTTTTTTAAGCAGGGGAGTGACATGGTCAGATGTAGGATCATGGGATTATAGATTTAGAGATGGAAGGAACCGTAGAGGTAATCTAGTCCAATCATTTCATTTGGCACATGAGGAAACTGAGGCCCAGAGACATTAAGTGATGTGTCCAAGGTTATATAAGTAGCTGAGTTTGAAACAATTTTCATCCTAAGACAATATTCTGCTAGTCAACATGTCCCTAGAAATGTACACCACATAGTAATATAAGGAGGGGGAGAGGCTTAGCAGCCAGGGAGAGAAATCAGAGAAGGCTTCATGGAAGACAGAGTGCTTAAGCTACACCTTAAAGGAAGATGGAGATTTTAAGGAGCACGAAGGACTAGTAGTATTAAATGTAATAAATGTACTGGGGGTAAGCACAGAATACCTAAGGGACAGAAAAGATAGACACATGTAGCACGTGCTGAGTGTAGGAAAAGAGAGGGATAGTCTATTGGTATCTATACAATGTCAAGAAATCTATTCAAAGATACACTCCTTCCCCAGAGTGTTGGTTAGGATCCCTCTGACTGATTCATATTCGGGAGGACATAAGATGGGGAGACATGGATAAACTGAAATCTATATCACTGATGAGTATAACTGAATGAAAGAGATCACAAGCCCATCTAATTTTTTAAGTTTAAGAGTAAGGGAAATAGGGAAGGAAAGAAGGAAGGAAGGCAGGAAGGAAGGAAGGAAGAAAGGGAGGGAGGGAGAAGGAAAGAAAGAAGGAAGGAAACATTTAGCAGTCATCTATTATGTACCAGGCACCTAAGTGTTTCACAAATATCATCTCATAAAATATGAAACTCTTGAAGAAGATCCTCAGTGCACTGGAGAGTTTATCTACAGGTGGAAGAACATAAATAACAATTTCACAGGAGAAGAAAGTACGACTAGGGTGCAATTTGCATTAATGAAGGGAATACCCACATAGACTTGAGAAAATTCCCACAGAACCATTGAATTGTAGAAGTAATTATATTTTTGCATTTCAAATATATTTTCACAGGTAGAGTTTTAGTTCATGAATGGGCCCATTTGCGGTGGGGAGTGTTTGAGGAGTACAATAAAGCTGAGCCTTTCTACCTGTCCGGTGGAAAATATGTACCAGTAAAGTATGTTTATCTTCTTTCAACTTTTTTTGTGAACCACATTAGATTGAAATTATCTTCTCTTCAGTTAATTTTTTAAAATATTTTGGTTATCATGACTTTTTCTTTTCATCGGTAGACTATAACAATGGCGGGTGTTATCGATTTCACTATAACCTTCTTTATATAATATGTGACTGGCTCCTACACCAGCATACTTCAAAGCAGAGGCATTTATATCAAAGCACAGAAATTTTTCTGAATCTGGGGCATGAGATCATCATAGACCAACTCTCTGGTGTTGCTATATATGTTTGGAACACAGAGAGACTTGCAAACATAGTCTCAGATACAAGTCACTCCTAGAGATATAGACCTAGCACACGTCCTTGCTGCATCCTCAGGACAACAGCAGTACACATTGACAGACAGAGACAAATGTTGGAATACCACACCAACATTGCACCAAAGGACCTACTTGACCCTTTTCCTCTTTCTGCTCAGGGATTTTAGGAATGATTTTTAGGAAGCACAAGCAACATTCCATTACTTCTTGGTGTTTGAGTACAGTGGGTAATTACAACTCTCAAGGAGGGAAAATATCAGTATCCTTCCTTGTGTAGGCTACACCTGCTCTCTTTCTGTTTTTGCAGGAAACCTACATTGCTCTCTCTGTTGGGTTAACAGAAGGTTTAGCATCAGTCAATCCACAAACATTGATGAAACACTTGCTATACTATGGGTGCTGTCTTTGGTGCTGGGGATTCAATGGGGAAGAAGAAAGTCTCAGCGCTCAAAGACCTTGAAGGAAATGACATATACTTATACACACACACACACACACACACACACACACACACACACACACACACACCACAGATGTGAAGTAAATGCAAGGCAATTGGGAGGGACATAAGTATTCATGGTGCCCTTATTTCCTCTATATACTTGACTGGGCCAGAGAATTCTGAGTTCTGAGAGAAGCTTTGTTGAGTACTTTTGATCTAATGAATGAATGAAACCTCATGAAAGAAGTCAATGAAAAGTAAATTAGATTCTTAGGAATACAGATAAAAAATTTGAGCTTCCTTACACATTGGTTTAGCTGAGCAGCTACTATAGTTGCTGGGAATGAGAATTCCCTCTTGATTTTCATGAAGACTATAAGGATGCTGGAGCTCATTCCTGTGAGCAGCAAAGTCGGGGACACCAGTAAAGCCAACCTGGTCCTCCCTGAAGATAGACTAGCATTGGGATATTCCAAAAAACCCACCTGCCAAACAGAAGTTGTTCTTCCTGGCCCTCTGAGACTTTCCTGCCTGAACACATTGGTGATGAAGAATAATTTATGTGATGATGTCAATGATACACGTAGGTTGGGGTGGTTTGAAACGAATTGATGTTCTTAAAATCTAATCCTGACATGTTTTCAGATGTTCTGGAGCTATCACTGGTACAAATAAGGCATATGTATGCTCTGGAGGCAGCTGTTCAGTCAGATCATGCAGAAAAGATACCCTATCGGGAAAGCTCAACAAAGAGTGTGTATTCATACCTGACGAAATTCAGACTGAGAAAGCCTCCATCATGTTCATGCAAAGCATCAATTCTGTAAGTATATGGATTATTGGTTCTGAAGTTTGTAAGAAGAAGAAACAGGTCCTGGTCTAACCCTATGAGCTGGCACTTATTTAGTGTTAAGGTTTGTGAGACACTTTGCCTCTACCTTCTTATTTGATACTTAAAACAATCTCATTTGCCATAACTTTCTTTCCTATTTCACACATGAGGAGAAATGAAATGAGCATGATCCCACTGCTAGCTCAGGGCTCTTTCCTTACCCTGGTCTGTCTCTCTATCAGAACATCTGGACAGATGTTTTGAGGAGGCCCCTTGGGCCAGGCAGCCCTTCAATGAGCCATTATTTCTCTAAAAGGGAAGGCTAAGGATACAAAATCAGAATACAAAGGAATACCACCAGCAATGCTCTGGTCCTCTTATTTCCTTCTTCCCACTCCATACACTCTGGTCACACTATTTTACTTCAAGATCTTGAAATTAAATACCCCTTAAATCCTTAAAATAAATAAGGAAAGATGGGACTTTGAGAGGGAATACTTTCTTTTTTTTTCTTCTTTTTATTACTAAAACTTATAATAAAAGAAAAAATATGTTATAAACTTTAATATTGAAATATAAATACAAAATAAGAAAAGAAAAAATATGTCCTGTGCACAGCAGAACATGGGAGAGGATTCAAAATATATAATAATAAATTTCCATGTTGAGAAAGCCTACATAATATGCAGTACACATTGTCCATCATTTCCTTGCTTCTGTGCAAGTTTACTTTTATTCTCTGCTGTGCACTTTTAAAAAAATTTACTCATTTATTTTTAGTTTTCAATATTTACTTCCATAAGATTTTGAGTTTTAAATTTTCACCCCTCCCTCCCATCTGCCCTCCCCAAGATGACATGTAATCTGATATAGGTTCCACATATACATTCATATTAAACATGTTTTCTCATTACTCATGTTGTAATGAAGAATTAGAACCACAAGAAAGAAGAAATAAAAACAAAAGAGCAAATAATATGCTTCAATCTATATTCAGATGCCATAGTTCTTTCTCTGGGAGTGGATAAGCATTTTTCATTATGAATCTTTTGGAGTTGTCTTAGATCCTTGCATTTCTGAGACGAGCTAAGTCTATCTAAGTCAGTTACTGTACAAACTTGCTGTTACTGTGCATAATATTCTCCTGGTTCTGCTCGCTTCAGTAAACATCGGTTCATACAAGTCTTTCCAGGTTTTTCTGAAGTCTTCCTGTTCATCATTTCTTGTAGCACAATAGTATTCCATTTCATTCATATACCACAACTTGTTCAGTCATTCCCCAATTGATGGACATCCCTTCAATTTCTAATTCTTGTCCACCACGAAAAGAGCTGCTATAACTATTTTTGTACATGTGGCTCATTTTCCCATTTTTATGTTCTCTTTGGGATGTGGACCTAGAAGTGGTATGTATTCTTGCAGCAAAGGGTATGCACAGTTTTATAACCCTTTGGTTATTGCTCCCCAGAATGGTTGGATCATTTCACAACTCCACCAACAATGCATTAGTGTTCCAATTTTCCCACATCTTCTCCAGCATTTATCATTTTTCTGTTTCATCATGTTAGCCAATCTGATAGGTGCGATGCAGTTCCTCAGAGTTGTTTTGATTTGAATTTCTCTAATCAATAGTGATTTAGAGCATTTTTGTATGACTATAGATGACTTTAACTTCTTCCTCTGAAAACTGCCTGTTCATATCATTTGACCACTTATCAACTGGGGAATGACTGTACTCTTACAAATTTGACTCAGCCTCTATCTACTTTAGAAATGAGGCCTTTATCAGAGACACTGGCTGTAGAAATTGTTTCCAAGCTCTCTGCCCCACTTCTCATCTTGGTTGTATTGGCTTTGTCTGTGCAAAACCTTTTTAATTTACTATAATCAAAATCATCCATTTTGCATTCCATAATGTTCTCTATGTCCTTTTTGGTCATAAATGCTTCTGTTCTCCATAAATATGACAGGTAAATTATTCCTTGCTCTTTTAGTGTGCTTGTAGTATCAGCCTCATGTATCTCAATCATGTACCCATTTTGCCTTTATCATAGTATATGCTGTAAGGTGTTGGTCTATGCCTATTATCTGGTTTCCTAGCAGCTTTTTTGTTAAATAGTGAGTTCTTATCCCAGAAGCTGGAGTCTTTGGGTTTATCAAATGGTAGATTCTTATAGTCATTGACTATTGTGTCTTATGTACTTAACCTACTTCCCTGATCCACCACTCTATTTCTTAACCAGTACCATGTAGTTCTGACAATTGCTGCTTTATAATACAATTTAAAATCTGGTATGGCTGGGCCACCATCCCTTGCTTTTCTTTTCATTAATTCCTTTGACATCCTTTTGTACTTTGACCTTTTGTACTTCCAAATGAATTTCATTATTATTTTTTCTAGTTCTATAAAATAATTTTTAGTAGTTTGATTAGTATGGCACTTAGTAAGAAAATTAATTTAGATAGAATTGTCATTTTTATATATTAGCTCAGCCTACCAATGAGCAACTGATCGTTTTCCAATTATTTAGATTTGACTTTGTGTGAAAAGTGTTTTGTAATTTTGCTCCTATAGTTCCTAGGTTTGCTTTAGCAATCAGACTTCCAAATATTTTATAATGTCTACACTAACTTTAAATGGAATTTCTCTTTTTATCTCTTGCTCTTGGACTTTGTTAGTAATATACTGAAATATCAGTGATTTATGTGGATTTATTTTATATCCTGCAACTTTGCTAAAGTTGTTTATTATTACAAGTATTTTTTTTACTTGGTTCTCTAGGATTCTCTAAGTACCCCATCATATAATCATAAAATTATATATATATATAGCTTTGTTTCTTCTATGCTTATTCTAATTGATTTCTTTTTCTTCTCTTATTGCTAAAGGTAAGATTTCTAGTACAAATATTGAATAACAGTGGTGCTAATGAGCATCCTTGTTTAACACCCAATCTTATTGGAAAAGCTCTTTGCTTATCCCTATTACAAATAGTGCTTGCTAATACAAAACTATAGATGTTGCTTATCATTTTAAGGAAGATTTCATTCATTCCTATGCTCTCCAGTGTTTTTAATAGGAATGGGTGTTGTATTTTGTCAAAAGCTTTTCCTGTATCTATTCAGATAATCATATGGTTTATTAGTTTTGTGACTGATATGGTTAATTATGCTGATAGTTTTCCTCATATTGAACCAGCCCTGTGTTACTGGTATAAATCATGCCTGGTCATAGTGTATTATCCTTGAGATAAGTTGTTATAATCTCTGCCAGTATTTTACTTAAAATTTTTGCATCAATATTTATTAGGGAAATTGATCTATAATTTTTGTTCTCTGTTTTGGTTCTTCCTAGTTTCGGTTTCAGCGCTGTATTTGTATCATAAAAAGAATTTGGTAGGACTCTTTTTCTGCCTAGTTTCCCAAATAGTTTCTATAGTATTGGGATGAATTGTTCTTTAAACTTTTGATAGAATTCACTTGTAAATCCATCTGAACCTGAAGATATTTTTCTTAGGGAATTCATTGATGGCTTGTTCAATTTTTTTTTCTGAAGGGGGGTTATTTAAGGATTCTATTTCCTATTTAGTTAATCTGGGCAATTTACATTTTTGTAAATATTCATCTATTTCAGTAAAGTTGTCTAATTTATTGGCATAGAGTTAGATAAATATCTCCTCATTTTAACTTCTTCATTGGTGGTAAATTCATTCTTTTCACTTTTGATACTGGTAATTTGATTTTCTTCCTTTTTTAGCCAAATTTCCATAAAACTAGCTCTTAGTTTTGTTTATTAGTTCTACTATTTTCTTAATTTCAATTTTATTAATCTCTCTTTTGGTTTTCATAATTTCTAATTTGGTATTTAATTAGGAATTTTTCATTTGTTCTTTCTCTAGCTTTTTTAGTTGCATGCCCAATTCATTGATCTCTTTCTCTATTTTATTTATGTAAGCATTTAGAGATATAAAACTTTATCTAGGAAATGCATTAGCTACATCCCACAAGTTTTGGTATATTTTCTCATTATTGTCATTCGCTTAGATGAAGTTATTAATTATTTCTATGACTTGTTGGACCCCCCTCATTCTTTAGGATTAGAATTTTGTAATTTCAAATTAATTTTTAGTCTTACTTTCCGTGGTCCTTTATTACATGTAATTTTTACTGCATCATGATCTGAAAATGATGCATTTACTATTTCTGTCTTTCTGCATTGATTGTGAGGGTTTTTATGCTCTAGTACATGGTCAATTTTTGTGTAGATGCCATGTACCTAGGTATATTCTTTTCTATTCCTGTCCAATTTTCTCCAAAGATCTATCATAACTAACTTCTCTGAAATTCTATTCACTTTCTTAATTTCTTTCCTGTGTATTTTCTGGTAAGATTTATCTAGTTGTGAGAAAGGGAGGCTGAGGTCCATCATTATACAGTTTTGTTGTGTATTTCTTCCTCTAACTCACTTAACTTCTTTAAGAATTTGGATGCTATACCACTTATGATATACATATATATATATATATATATATATTTAAATATGATATTACTTCATTGTCTATTTCTATGTTTGTTTTATGGCATTTGCTTAGCTCTCTTAGCAGCTTCAAGGACTTGGTCATTCAGGTGGAGAATCATTAATGGAAGTGGAAACTTTCCAGGTGAGGGAGCTTTGGATTATACTCAAGGGTGGAGTTAACCTAACACAGATAGATATAGTGCCCCAGTTAAACAGAACTCCATTTGCACAGGGACTTCTGTCACTGTCCCTCCTTGCTGTAGTTTTCTTTCTTACCTCTTTTAATTAGATCTATTTTTGCTTTTCCTTTGTCTGAGATCAGGATTGTTACCGCTGTATTTTGTTTTCACTTCAGCTGAAGTATAATAGATTCTACTTCAGTCTTTACCTTTACTCTGTGTTCATCCTTTTCCTTCAAATGTGTTTCCTGTAAACAACATGTCGTAGGATTGTGGTTTTTAATCCACTCTGCTATGCCTGTTTTAGGGAAGAGTTAGTCTCATTCACAATCACAGCTATGATTACTACCTATGTCTTTCTCTCCATCTTAGTTTCCTCCCTGTTTATGCTTTTCTCTCTCCTTTCTCCCTTTCCCTCATCACTAGGGTTTTGATTTTGACTACCGCTTCCCTCAATCTTCCCTCCCTTCTATCAAGAGGGAATACTTCCTTGGGGGTTGTAGGAAATAAAGGGTCATGATAGATAGCTTCAATAGCTCTTTTTTCTCAACTCAATTTCCAAATTCTGTCCATCTACTTCTCCTCTTTGAGAAGACAAACAATTGCTATAGATTATATATGTGCATTCAAGCAAAACATATTTCCATATTAGCCATGTTGCAAAAGAAAACAGAGAACACTTCCCCAATAAAGACAGTTAAAAAAAAAAAGGTTCTTTAATCTGCATTCAGATTCTATCAGTTTTTTTCCCTTGAGGTAAATAACATTTTTTTCCATCATGAATCCTTTGAAATTCTCTTGGATCTCAATAGCTCTTTTTTTTAATGTTTAACTTTTAGTTAAATATTATCCTATCTCTTTATTATTAAAGTTCCTAACCTTTTGAAAACTATGCCTACATATAAATAAGGTTAAAGTAGTCTTTTAAATCTCAATGACTGCATCATTTTGGCTCAAAGGCCAAATGCTTACTGACTGACAGAACTGCCTTCTGATTTAGGGGGGAAAGGCAGACTAAGCTAAGGTTTCCACTTTCTGGCTGTTTGATGAGACTTTACAAATAGCAGAGGAAAGAAGGAAAGGGAAAGGAAAAATGGAAAGAGCCAACTGAATGTAGAATTCTAGATAACAGCAAGGAGAAATAATAAAGTTTTCTTAAATGATCAATGCAAAAAAATAGAAACAACAGCATGGGAAACCCGAGATCTCTTTTTAAAAAGTTAGAAATATATATTTTTTTAAGTTTACTAATATTTATTTAGATAATTTGCTCCAGTAATATATCAACTCAATCATTGGATAAGGAGCTTACATTTAGTTAGTCAGTCAACAAACATTTATCAAATATATACTATATGCCAGGCTCCTGTAAAGCCTTGGGGATACATTTATACAAGTCAAAGGAAAGACAGTCCCTGCCCTCAAGGACCTTATACTCTAATGGGGGAAGACAACACATAAAAGAGGGCTAAAAAGTATAGGGAGTAAGAAGGGGAAAACTCTCTCACAGTGCTGTAGCCTAGAGTAAAAAATAGGGCAGGAGGAGTATTGAAGTATAGCTAGCCTGAGTCATTCCTAAAAGTACTGTCAGTTAAAAGAACATTTATAAACGAATCTAAAGCCTGTGATTTTTCGCAACTCCTGCTACTATCTCTGTCACAGTTTGGAGGCCACTTGTCTGTTTACCTATCTGTCTATCTATCTATCTATCTATCTTTTTTATGACTATTTTTTTTATTTTAAATAAGTTTATTTAACTTTTTACATTCATTTTCACAAGATTTTGGGTTCCAAAATTTTCTCCCCATTTGTGCCCTCCCCCCTCCCCAATACACTGGACATTCTAATTACCCATACCACCAATCTGCCCTCTCTTCTATCATCCCTTCCTTCCCTTACCCCATCTTCTCTTTTATGCTGTAGGGCCAGATAACTTTCTATTCCCCATGACCTGTAGTTCTTATTTCCTAGTAGCAAGAACAATACTCAACAGTTGGTCCTAAAACT
>CM053770.1:657774686-657812264 GCA_028658325.1 Potorous gilbertii
CTCTCAGGCTCAGTTCCCTCAGGGGGTTTATGCAGAGATCTCTTGCAATGGAGAGGCCGAGGAGCCCCTGCCCGCCCTGGGAGTCTCTGGCAGAGCTGCCTCCGCCTCACCTCTGCCGCGGCTGCCGTGGGTCCGAATCCCGGAGATCCCCCGCTCCCCTCTCAGCCTGTCTCTCTCACTGACCTGTGCGTCTGTGGGTGGAGGGACCTTCGCAGCTGCCGGAGATTGAGGTCCCTGACGCCTGCTTGGGTCTGCTCGCTCCTCTCAGTGCCGCGTGGCCCGGGCGGGGGAGGGGAGGACTCCGCTCCCGTCCGGGGTACCTTTGCAGTCGGTTTTTCAGGGCTCTCTGCAACGGAAATCTCCTTCACTGTGTTTCTGTGCAGCTTCCACTGTTCCAGAATTTGTCAGGAGTTCTTTTTAGAGGGAATCCATGGGCTGTGGGTTCGGAGCTCGCAAATGTGAGTCTTTCTACTCCGCCATCTTGGCTCCGCCTCCCAAAAGTTAGAAATATTAAGGGAAAATTTCATGCAAAAATGGGCATGATAAAAGACAAAAATGGTACGAACTTAATGGAAGCAGAAGAGATCAAGAAGAGGTAGCAAGAAATCACAAAATAACTGTGCAAGGAAGTCTTAACACCATCTATAACCACAATGGTGTAGTCACTGATCTAGAGACAGACATCCTGGAGAAGGAAGTCAAGTGGGCTTTTAGAAGTATTGCTAATAAGCCTAATGGAGGTGATAGAATTCCAGCTGAGTTATTTAAAATACTAAAAGATGATGCTGTTAAAGTGCTGCACTCAATATGCCAGCAAATTTTGAAAGCGCAACAGTGATCACTGGGTTGGAAAAGATTTGAATTCAGGTCTTCCTGACGACAGGCCCAGTAACATATCCACTGTGCTACATGGCTGTGCTTGATTTGAGTTGTTTTGATTCAACTTAATTCAAGAAATGCTCATCAAGCGCCTACTTTCTAATGAGATTATGGAAGAGTTAGTTCCTTTTTTGGCCTGGCACACAAGTGACATTTAATACATTTAAAAACACTTGTTTTTGGCTGACTAATGGTAGGGGCCTGCTGAGAGCTTTTGGACTCTAGTTCTGTTATCCCTTGGATTATTCGTTCTACACATTTTTGACTCAACCGAAAAGAAGATAAATAGACTATCCATACATGGCACTTCTGTTTCCCCCACAGCATCTAACATAGGGCTACTTATTCTCTTTAAGCACCAGGGCCTCTGAGACACTTAACTGAATGGGGTCTATGGGGCTGATAAAATACTCCACCCCTTTGTGATTTGGGGATCCAGCAAGGAGGTACAGTCCCTGTGCAAATGGAGTTCTGTTTAACTGGGGCACCAGGTCCATCCGTGTTAGGCTAACCCCATCCTTGAGTATATCCAAAGCTCCCTCACCTGGGAAGTTCCCACTGCTACTAATGATTCTCTATTGGAATGACCAAGTCCATGAAGCTGCTAAGAGAGATCAGCAAATGCCACAATAAAAACACAGAACTTGTTTGCATAAGCTCAAATGGAGTCCTACCCAACCTCTGACCACAGCATGATCTTCTTCCACAACATCCTTGACAATTTGTTTATCTAGCTGAATATGTCCAGCAAGGGGGAACCCTCCACTGAGTAATGAGATGCTTATCACTTCCTCCATTTCTAGAAGCTTCTAACTCTAAATAAGTTTCTCTACATAGAGCTAAAATCTGATTTTCTGTAACTTCTAGCTGCTGGTCCTAATTCCACACACATGCACACACACACACAGATCTAACCAGAGTCAGTCACAAGTCTAATAACTTTTCCATTTATAGCACTTAAAATATTTGTAGAAAGCTATCATGTTCCTGTTGAACCTTTCTTTCTTCAGATTAGTATTCCCCCACTCCTTTAACCTATCTTCACATGGTGACATAGTTTGGAGCCCCCCCACAGTTCTTATCATCTCCCTGTGGATAATTTCCAGGTTGACATTTTCCCTTCTACAATGTGGTACCATGAATTGGACCCAGTACTTCAGGTGTGGTGGGACCAGGCCCGTGAAGAAGGGGACAGTTATCCTCCTTTGACTTTGGAAACTCTATGTCTACTAATGCAGTCTAGGATGCATTTACTTTGAGGGCTGGTGTCAGGCTATGCATGGGATCATGAGTTTGGGATGATCTCATGATCTCAGACACCTTCTAGCTCACTTTGCGGATGAGTAAGTGAGACTCAGAGTCACACTGTAACAAGTGGTAGAACCAGAATTTGGACCCAGGACCTCTGCATACAAATCCAGCACTCTTTCTATTGCACTATTATTCTGCTTCACTTCTGGACTCCTCATGCTGAGTGTGCAGTTCACTATAAACACTAGGATTTTTTTCATTGAGGCACTAAGATGTGAGTTCAAATCCAGCCTTGGAAACTTTCAAGGTGTGTGACCTAGAGTAAGTCACTGAACCTCTGCCTGCTTTGGTTTCCCTAAACGTAAGATGGGGCTAATAATAGTAGCTATTTCCCAGGGTTGTTGCATTAATCGATGAGATCATCATTGTAAAAACTGTGCCGTGTCTGACACATAACAGGTGCCTTGTGATGCTTTTTTTAATCAAGAAGCATTTAATAACCCCTAGTTACCAAGTGCCAGGTACTGTGACAGACTTCAAGGATGCAAAGACAGAAATAAAACAATCCCTTATCAATAGGAAGCTGACATTCTGCTGGTTGGGGGGGGGGAAGAAATACAATATATTCATATATAAGTAAACACAAATATATGTAAAAATACAAATTATTTGGGTTTTTACAAATAAGGGAATCAGAAAAGGATTCTTTTAAGAAAGTGACACCGGAGTTGATCTTTGCAAGAAGCTCAAGGTTCCAAAAGATGGAAGTGAGGCCAGGGAAATATTTCAGGCATGGGAGAGAGCCAGGGCAAAGGCCTGGATAGAGAAGATGGAAGGCAAAGTATATAAAACAAACAAAAGCCATTCTAGATGGAGCCTAGTATGTGTCAAAGGGCATGTGGGAAATATATCCTGGAAGCAGAGTTGGAAGGGACCTAAATGCTTAAGAGTCCAATGGGCAAACTTGGACTTTAGGAATATCAGTCTGATATCCATGTGGAAGACTGAGTAGACAGAAGAGGCTGGATGCAGAGAAACCCATATAGTTGAATTGAGGTGATGAAGTCTTGAAGAACCAGGACAGTTGTGATTTTAACAGACAAAAGGGGAATGGATACAAAAAGTGTTGTGGAGATAGAATCAGTCTGGCAACTGACTGGATGTGAGGCATGAGTGAAGAGGGGAGAATGATTCTTCAGTTGTGAATCTGCATTACTGGAAGAATGATGGCACCCTCAACTGAAACAGAAAGTAACGGAGGGCGGTTAGGAAGCAGATGGTCTTGAAAACTGCTTACTAGAATACCAATTTTTCCAACACCAGTCATTCATTTTTCTGAAAAAGTGCCTGTGGTCAACTACACTTGCTTTTTATTCCTTGATGACAGTATATCTAAAGCCCTTACCAGCTCCTTCCAATCCAGAAGCAGCAGCCAAGTCCTAAGGAACTCTGCAATAGCCTCTTAACTTCTGTCATTCTTCTCACTGTGTTTCCATAAAGTTCCTTGGAAAAACCTGTGTTTCCAGCACAGTTCTTCCATTTTTGAGAACAAAGTCATCCTATTGTTCCTGTTGTTGCCTTTCTGATGTCTCTACTATCTTCTTAGAAGTATTGTCAGTGATAGCTTTGAGCTCCTGGTCACAGAGGGTCAGAGTCTGGTACACGGACTGGAATAATGAGCCACAGGGTTGGTTCAGGGGCTGTATGGTAGCAGTGCTCCCACAGTTCATCCTCATAGGTCTGTAAAAAGCAGTGACCACTGATGGAAATTGGAGAGGGTCAGACAGAAGTTGCAGACTAAGTCATTGTTGCTTTTGCTGGCCATTTTCCCAGAATGGTCAGAGCACTCTTCCTTAGACTCTGTTGGCATTGCAGTGAGTTTATTCAATTTCTTTGAAAGCTTTTCCAGCATACACTCCCTAGACTTTAGAGGCAGACTGACCAGTCTATGAATGTTCTCTTCTGCCCCAAGGTTAGGGGGCAGATGGCTTAACACAAGTTCTAGGATCTCCTGAAGATGTGAACTTCCTCAACTATATCTCATAATTCTTTACATAGTTGTGGGAATTCTCCCCCATCCTGAAGAAATTATTATGAGGCAAACTTCTAATGAGATTCGTTAACGGATCAAAGGAAAAGAGTTGTTTCTTTACATTGGTACAGCCCTTCATGAGATTCTGGTTCTCCGACTCACATAACATTAGTTCATGAGGGAGTTTTTCCCTCTCTATTTTTTCTTTAGGTTAGCATTCTATAAAGTAGTAAGTGATTCTTTAATCTAAATTTATTTATTTATTTAAGTTTTCAACATTCACTTCCATAAGATTTTGAATTCCAAATTTTCTCCCCTTCTCTTTCTTCTCCCCACCACAGGACAGCATGTATTCTGATTGCCTCTTCTCCCTTCTCACCACCACCGCCCCCCCCCCCCTTCTCATCCCCTTCCCCTTCTATTTTCCTGTAAGGTAAGAAAGAGTTCTATACCCCATTGCCTGTGAATCTTATTTCCCAGTTGCATGTAAAAACAATTTTTAACATTCATTTTTAAAACTTTGAGTTCCAAATTCTCTCCCTTCCTCTTTCCCCACCCACCCTCATTGAGAAGGTAAGCAATTTGACGTAGGTTATGTAGGTGCCTTCATCTTTTGTTCCCTTCACGAATTCCTTTCTAAACATATCTCCTCATTCTGTACTTGTAATTTTTGAACCCAAGTGAAGGACTCTCCTTCACCTTATGTTGCTTACCTCACTTCCTGTTCCATCCTACTGAGGATTTTTACAGATCCTAATGATACAGCTCAACATATTAGCTACCCTACCTTGTTTTGCAACATCTGAAAAACAGACCCAGATACTCTTTATGCCTTCATCCAATTACTAAAAACATTTTAAAATTAGATTAAAAATTAGGTTAACAAATAGAAGAACAGGGTCAAGGAAATTTCCCTGTCGCATTGCACTAAATGTAGCCCTTCATATGAATATCTTCGTATTACTCCATTAATCACCAATTCAAGAGTCAGCCAACCAGGGCCAAACTGAATCAGCTATATTATTATTCTTTCTACATTTTTTCAACATGTTCACAAAAACATTTAGTCCAACAATTTGCTGAAATCCAACTGCCTGAGATGTTCCCATGATCTGTCTTGTGAGCTGATAACAAATGGAATCGAGGTTGGTCTGACACAACCAGCTCTTCAGGAACCTCTGCTAGTTATCAGGCTATTGTCTCTTCTCTTTCTAAGTGCTCGCAATCAGTTCAAACTCAGAATCCTAGATTCAAAGAAGAATCTAGTTGGAAGGGAACCTGTAAATCACCTACTCTATTTCTCAATTTATGGGCGTGGCAGCCAAGATGGTGGAGTAAAAGCAGGGATCTGCTTGAGCTCTTCCCTGAAATCCCTGCAAATACCTGTAAAAAATTACTCTAATAAAATTCTAGAACTACATAACCCACAAATTGATGGAGTGAGGCAAATCTCCAGGTCAGGACAGCCTGGAAGATCGACAGGAAGCATCTGTTACATGAGAGCAGAGCAGAGTGCAGACTGGCCACACTGGCACAGACTGGGCCAGAGTAGACCTCAGGGGACTAAATTGCTGGCAGCTGTGGCAGTTTCCAGACTTCTCGATCCACAAATGACAAAGAGAGCATAGAAGGTCAATGGGAAAACTCTGTCAGACCTGAGTAGGGGAGGGGTATGGTCCCAGTCCAAGGGTAGAGCAGGAAGCAGTTCTGATGGCAGCAGCAGCTTCCAGGAGTTCTGGGCCCACAGACGCTGGAGGATTGAGTAGCTGATACAAAACCCCTGAAGCCTGGGACAGTACACCAACTCCCAACCCCACTTGAAGCAGAGTCCTACCTTGACAAAGAGTTAAAAAATCAATTATTTAGCTGGGAAGATGAACAGACAGAGGAAAAAAACCTTAGAATATAGAATCTTATTTTGGTGACACACAAGATCAAAACATACAACCAGAAGACAACAAAGTCAAAAGCCTCTAAGAAAAATATGAATTGGTTTCAGGCCATGGAAGAGCTCAAAAAGGATTTTGAACATCAGGTAGGAGAAGTAGAGGAAAAATTGGGAAAAGAAATGAGAGTGATGCAAGAAAATCATGAAAAGAGAGCCAACAGCTTGCTAATAGAGACCCCCAAAATACTGAAGAAAATAACGCTAAAAAAAACACAAAAGAGGTCCAAAAAGTCCAGGAGAAGAATGCCTTAAAAAGCAAAATTGACCAAATGGAAAAGGAGGTACAAAAATTAAATGAAGAAAATAATTCCTTCAAAATTAGAATGGAGAAAATGAAAGCTAATGATTTTATGAGAAATCAAGAAATAATAAAACAAAACCAAAAGAATGAAAAATAGAAGACAATGTGAAATATCTCAATGGAAAAATTCACTGACCTGAAAAACAGATCCAGGAGAGATAATTTGAAAATTATTAGACTACCTGAAAGCCATGATTAAAAAAAAAAAGTCACGACCTCAATTTGTGGGCTAGGGAACAATGTGGGTAAAGGTATGCTGGTAAATATTTAACAAATGATTCCCTGAAAAAATATAGGCAAGACATGATTTAAGCGTTAAATACATTGTTAACATTGTCTCCTTCACTTTCTTTAGTCTACACCAGTGTGTCCAACTCAAATAGAAATAAGTTCACTGATCCACCTAGAAGGATTCCTTTTCCTGTACCCTGAGTTGGCTATAAAATGTTATCATCTATATTTTATTATTTTTTATTTATTTTGTTGAATATTTCCCTATTTGGTTTCCAAGCACATGAGCTGCTGGTTTGTCACCTCTAGATACTCAAGGAAACATTAAATGTAGCTGAGATTTGTAGCATTTGCTGATTTGTAAATGCTCATGCTAAAAATTCAACTATTGGCTCCTGACAGCCCCTTAAAGTTGGTTCCAGCACACTCAGCCTGCAGTCCCAGAGACCATTTCTGGGAGGTCCTTCAGACAAAACTATTTCATAATAATACCAAGGCATTCAATTTCCAACGGGATAAATATAAATAAGTAAAACAAACATAAACTAAAGCTGTTGGGGGAAAGGTCATCAATAATTTTTTAAAGGTAAATGAATCCCAAGACCTACTTAGCTAGTCCAATGTCTTCACTTTGCAGGTAAGGAAAGTAAGGTTAAATTACTAGGTCAGGATAGGGCAGGCCTAGAATCCCAGGAGTGTTGAAGAATTTTTCCATTGAGTTACTTTGTCCCCTACATTATCATTGGATTGATAGTTGTAGTTGTATTCATTACATTAATGGTTTACAGAAGGGGTTCTTGATTTTTTTGTGTACTGCCCTTCAGTACTCTGGTGAAGTTTGGACCCCTTCTCTTAAATCAAATTTTAAATGCAAAAAAAAAAGTACTCAGCATGATAAACAAAATGAATTACATTTAAAAAGGTATAAAAACATCTTTTCAAATTCTAGTTCATAGACCCAGGTTAGGAAACCCTGCTTTACAATTTTTGTATTTATGATGCAATTGCACTTTTTCAGGTGGTTGAATTTTGTACAGAAGAGAACCATAACAGAGATGCACCAAATGCTCAAAACCGGAAGTGCAACCTCAGGAGCACATGGGAAGTGATCCAAGACTCAGAAGACTACAAGACATCCACTCCCATGACAGCAGCACACCCACCCCAGACCAATTTCTTACTGAAGCAGATCAGAGCAAGGACCCTGTGCTTAGTTCTGGATAAGTCTGGAAGCATGGCGGTAAGCCAAACCTGACCCATTCTGCTGGAGGTGGGAGGGGTGTGTTTTCATCCTATGGTGACCCATAGATTTGGAGGTTGTTGGAAACCACATTGATCTCGTGGTTTAAGAGAATCTAGGAAGTAGGGAATCAGTATTCCCCCTACACCAAGTTTCCCTTTAAGCCCTCACACTCACACTCCCTCCTTTCCTCTTTCTACAAGAAAAATTTATGGAGAATTACCCATTGTATTCTAGGTGACATTTTGATTGTCCAAAAGTGACTAAACTAAGAATTTTCTCTGCAGTTTCCCAGCCCATGAAAATCTGTAGTCCCTGTTAACAAAACAACACAATCAACTTTGTATGATTTCTTAAATTCTTCCTTTGTTAATGATTGTGCAAAATCATCATTCTACCTAAAAATGCAGCTGAGATTCCATACTTGAAAAGACTGACAATTTCATTAATCTGGGTACCCTCTACTGTAACCCACCATTCCCCACTGATCAAAATGGCTTAGTAGTCCCAATACACAAATTTTTTAGTTTCTTTGGTCAAAAATAATTTACTATGAGGCAATGTGGTGTAGTGGATGAGTGCTGACCTCTGAGTCAGGAGCATCACTTCCCACATCTGGCACATGCTACTTTTGCAATTCTGTGAAACTATAACTTATAGAGAAAGTGCCAACCTGTCTTGGTAGGGAGTTTCCTCATCTGGGAGTCCCCTGTACCAATAAAATCTCAGGTCTAGTCCGGTTCTCCTTGGTAGTTCATCCCTGGTGACGTGGCTCAAATAAAAAGGGGAAAATATTTCACAGAACCTCTGTCATCTACTAAGCCCAGCACCAACCCATTTGCAATCGTGATCCAACTTAAAAATCCCATGCTTCAATGTTTTCAGAATCTGCTAATTAGTTAATGAGCATCCACCAATGCACAGACAAACCCTTCCACCATTTAAGCTTTGAGAGTTACTATGACTGAAACATGCACTGCCCTTTTGGTCATCTGGTGATGTGCTTCTCTAAATTTAGGAGGCTTAGACCTCAGAGAGCAAACATACAGCCTATCCTCAGACCCATTCTCAAATACTTTCTAGTCTAGAAGAATCCTCAGAGCTTGTGTTCTATTTACTAACCTGGGAGAATCCAGAGTCTCCACCATGGTACCCAGAGCCCCTAAAGTTCCACATATGATCTTTGTCAATTCTACTAGAGATTGCTTGTAGAAGACCCCTTCCCAATATGACTTGTATTTTTCTTTCAGAGTGAGAACCGGCTAAATAGACTGAATCAAGCATCCAAACTCTTCCTGCTTCAGATCATTGAAAAGGGGTCCTGGGTTGGGATGGTCACTTTTGACAGTGCAGCCTATGTTAAAAGTGAACTAGTACAGATACAGTCTGATGCTGAGAGGAACACCCTTATCACCAAGTTACCTACTGCTGCTTCAGGAGGAACATCCATCTGCTCTGGACTCAGATCAGCATTTTCGGTAAAGTTATCTCTCCTCCACTGTCTCTATTGCAGTAGATATTTTCAAAGTGAATTTCTACTCTGAATTTCTCTCACATGCCTACTATCTGCTATGAATTTGATGCTTGCCTCTGAAATGTGAATATACTTCCAGGGAGGGAAAAAAATATCAACAAATGGTGATGTGGAGAAACTCTAATTAAATTCAGCCCAACAAATACTAAGCACTTAGTGCTGGACTAGGGTAGAAAGGAAGGAAGAAAGTCATCCTTAGACTCAGGAAGACTTGGGCTCATGTCCCTCCTGAGAGGCAACAAAATACAATTGACAGAAACATCAACTTGGAGTCAGAATAAGCCAAGTTCAAGTTCTTCCTCAAAAACCTACTGGCTGGGTGACCCTGGGCAGGACGCTTAATTTGTGCAGGCTTCAGTTTCCTCGTGTTGAATAAGCAGAGTGGAATTGATGATCTATAAGGTCCTTTCTAGCCCTATATCAATAATGCTGTCACCCACACGGGCTATACAGTTATAAAACCAATGAAAAAGACACTGTGCTTGATATAGAAAAGGGGACATGGGATGCAGCAGAAGCATTCAGGGCAGCCAGGGGCAATGATCTTCAATCTGGGCTCCATTCTGGCAAAGGCAGACATTTCTGACTCTGTTGATTCATCTAAATACACTGGGTCAAGAAGCTGTTAGACATCCAGTTAGGGGGATGTTATAACACACCCAAAGAGTGATGAATGGATGTTTTGACTCCCACTATGGAGGGTTTTCCACATTTTGATTCATTAATTTTGTCTTCATATGAAATATGAAATGAAATTATAGAATTATCTTAGTGATCCTGAAGTCCAATAGCCTCATTTTATCAATGAGGGATATGAAAGAAACAAATGAATGGTAATTGGACATATCATGTATGGTATTTCTCGAGTAAGTGTAGTACATATTGGTATGGGAAATAGTTTTTATATAGAAAAAATAGGATAAAGATCAAGAAGGATAAGGACTAAGAGGTCATGGATGATGTTGTAGATACAACCTTCAATAGAACAGAAGGGACCTGGATTGTGGAGCCATGAGTGGTATAGAAGTAATGAACATGAATTTTAGTAGTGAAGGGGGGAAAAAGAGAGAGCCTGAGCCTGTACTCAAGGTAATGGGACACCTAATCACGTTTGTCGGAATAGAGGAAGAAATCAGTACAGAGCAAGACTAAAGATACATAAGAGAGAGTCAATGGAACAAGGTCCTGGAAGAAAACAAAAAGAAGACATCAAGGTCAATGTGGAGAGGTTAGCTTTGACATGATAAGCCATGCTGTTTGCTCTGATACAGGAGGAAGGAAATGGGTGAGAGACCAGAAAACATGCCAGATGGCTTCAACTTTTTATTCAAAGTAAGTGATAATGTCATGTGCTGGGACTTGAGAGATATGGATGAGATGATGGGGTCTCAAAGAGTTAGGGAAATGGTAGGAATGGATGTTGTGAGGGATGTGCTAGAGAATCAAGAAAACGTAAATGCAACAAGCATTCAAAAGTCTGATTGAACTGCATGTGGCATGCACTGCTAGGGGAAACACTGTCTCGGGGCCTTGTGTCCCGGTTCTCCATTGCTCAGGAGCAGAAGCAGAGAGAAGCAGGTGATAGGGAGCACAAGAGCACAGAGTTAGAGGTGGAAGACACCTCAGAGGCCACCTGTCTCTTCCTATTGCAGATGAGAAGACTCAGACTCTACCCACCATATCACATCTCCTCTAAGTTTCATAAACTTCTTCCTCTTTAGCCCTCCCAGAAATAACAAAATAATCAGAAACAATTCCTTGCACAGAGTGGGTGCTCATCTGTCCAGTGTCTCATCAGCCTCTGCGTGTGCTAGAGCCAGAAAGAACACATACCCTGGCTGGGACTCAATGCCAGTGTTCAGAAGCTGGGTCACTCGTTTGGCCAGAACAGTTCTGCTTCCAAATGGCAGCCTCAGCTGGGACAAATTTTCCTGGATTAGTTCAGGAGAAAAAGGGCTTGGGTTGAGTTTCTGAAAGTTGCACATTTCGTATTTGAAAATCTCAAGATGGGAAGATCTTCCTGGGGTCTTTCCTTTATTTTCTTCTTTCATTCCTGTCCAGATTCAACCACTTAGGATTACCTGGCAACACTAAGTCTGCTGAATCTATGCTTTCAGGTAATAGAAAAGAAATTCTCAACAGATGGTTCAGAAATCGTCCTTCTGACTGATGGGGAAGACAGTACAATCAGTACATGTTTCAATGCAGTGAAACAAAGTGGCGCCATTATCCACACAGTTGCTCTAGGACCTTCTGCAGACAAAGGCCTGGAGAAACTGTCAGAGATGACAGGTAAAATATAATCTGGAGAATATGTTTCTTCAGTAGGAATGAAATGCTATTTCTACGCAAACCTCCCCTTGAGTTCTTTTCTAAGATCTACGAGTGACCCAGGGCTTCTGTAGGCTGTGAAAGTGGGGCACAGACTCAGTCAATAAACAGTTCAGTGCTACTATGTGCCAGAAGTCTTTGCATGACTGAACTAATAGATTCTTGAAGTAGTACAGATCCAAGAAGCTCCATTATGAATTAAGTACATGAACTGGTTTAGATCACAGATTCTGTGACACTTATTTGAGTCCTCATCAGTATTTTTGTCTCTTCTCAAAGATTAGCTTATGTTCCAGATTAATGAGATTTTAATGATTGTATGATGTATATTTTATACACCACAAGACTGAAATATTTACCTTGAGTTCCCAGAGCAAGGCTGTACTCCTACTAGATGTAGAATGCTGCACTTTAATAAACAACCTGAAGCTTTATGAAAAAACAACTTTGCTAAGACTAGTGATTTGTCACTAACCTGTGCCAATTATTTAACTCCTGGGAATGCAATCCTATTTTAGGTGGTGTGCAGACAACTGCTACAGACAATGCCCAGAACAATGGGCTCATTGATGCGTTCAGTGCCCTCTCCTCCGAAAATGGAATGATTACTCTACGGTCCATCCAGGTCAGTTTCAAATTTTCATTTCCCATGATGGTGTTACATAGAATCACAGAATTCTAAGATCAGAGAATTAGAGTTTATAAAGACCTCTGAAGTTCAGAGTCACATGTCATAGATATGACGCTGGAAGGAACTTCAGAATTAACCAGTAGAAAAGTGAGGAAACTGAGGAAAGTGGACTTGTCCAAAGTGAGGCAAATCTTGAGTGGCCATGATGGGGATATGAACTTTAATCCTTTGACTCTACATCCAAGATTCTTTCCACTGCACCATGCTACATGGGACATAAGAATCAAGGGGGAACTGGCGGTATGAATAAAAGACATATATATATATATATATATATATATATATATATATATATATATATATATATATATACCTTATATATATAAACATATTTTTATTAAGACACAAATTTGCAAATATTATCTCATTTAAACTTCACAACAACCCTGGAAAGTAGGTACTATTATTAACCCCATTTTACAGATTAGGAAACTGAGGCAGGCAGTGGTTAAATGACTTGCCCTTGATCACATGGCTAATAAGTATTGGAGGTCAAATTTGAATTCAGGTTTTTCTGACTACAAGTCTGGGGCTATATCTCCTATGCCACTTAGCAGCCTCGAGACTGTGAGCATTTTTACTGACTGTCCAGACTTGGTTAATTTTTTTTAAAAAAAAAAAGCAATGGACATCATGATGTTAATTGACGTGATGCTCTAACTGTCCTATTGATATATGAAACAATCTCTTCACCCAACTCATTTTGAAAAAGTTGTCTAGTCCTGATGGTCCCTTCTAAAACCTTGAAGGATAAAGAAACTGAATTTTATGCATACCACTCTCCTTAGTGGACTCCATCTATTTGCATATTTCCGTGCCCTACTCCTCTTTCCATTCCATTTCGTGACCATTAAAGATCATCCAAATGGTTCTCTTTACTAGATCTCTAGCTATGTTATGACTTCTCTACAAATTCTTGATATTTTACCACTTCAAAGGTCATCTGAATCTAATCCTAAAGGCAACATTTAAATCGTTTCCAAAGATCCATAACAGGACAATTAGCTGGTTCAGTGGACACAATGCTGGGCTTGGAATCAAAACGACTCCTCTGTGAGTTCAGATCTGGACTCGGATATTACCTGTGTGACATTGGGCAAATCACTTAACCCTCTTTACCTCAGTTTCCTCATCTGTCAAATGAGCTGGAGAAGAATATGGCAAAACACTCCAGTAGCTTTGCCAAGAAAACCCAAAATGGGGTCGTGAAGAATCAGAAAACTGAGAAGTCCCCAAAACAAGGATTGATGACAGGCAGGCTTTCCCACTCAGGGATTAGAAGATGAAAATAGACACCAAAGTCAAATTTGTTGTTTAAAATAAGAGCCCGTGTCCCTCTTTGCTGTTTTGCTTCTCCTTATTTTCATTATTATCAGTAATCAATCAACAAACATTTATTCAGCACTTCTCATGTGTCAGGCACTGACCTAAACATGAGAAATACAAATTAAAAATTAAATGTGTCCTGCCTGCAGTGAGCTTACATTTTCCTCAGGGGAAATCATGAGACATGATCAGACATACTGAAATGTAAAACAATTACAGAGAATACAAAATGGAAGGGGACGGGGAGGCACTATATGTTGGGAAGGAAGGGAAGCCACCATTGTGCTCAACAGTGGGCAGCATGGAAGAAAAATAAAGGCTAGAGTGGAAGCATCATCATGTCTGGGACTGGCTACGTGTAGCACTTTCCACCACTCAGGACAGCCCAGACTCTTGATGGGAGCTCCAAAATGGTTTATCCAGGGCATGTTAGATTTAGATGTAAAAGAGACAGTGGTAGAAAACATATAGGAGATATGAAATGAAAAGGAGGAGGGGTAAAAGGGAGCTCCCAGAGAATGACCTCAATTTTTTTCAGTGCAATATGAGGCAAGAGTTTCAGAAGGAGCCATGGGAGCTTTAATGAGAGATGAAAAGATTTGGAGGAGCCTTTGTTGTAGGTAGAATAGGGAGTTAATTGGGATGAATAAAAGGATGATAGAGTCAGGACAGGCAAGATGGTTCAAAGGAAAGAAATTTTGATTTGGAATGTACTGATACCTTCTCTAAAGACTATCTTCCATTTGTAGTATATCTTACATGCAGTTTTGTTTGTCTTTTTGAATGTTGCTCCCACCCCCTAATCAGAATGTGAGATCTTTGTGAACATAGACTGCTCTAAGTCTCTGTGATTTTGGTGGAGATATTCTTTCCACCCATCAAAAACATTACCTGTCCTCACTGCTGAGAAGCTGACTCAAAATCAAGGAACTGAACTTGAGAACTTGGCTTAGAGGACAGCTGCACTCACAATAGAAGGAACTTGATTTAGAGGAGAAGTTGAGTAGGAAAGAGAAGGGAGGGGGAGAGAGTGAATGAGGGAAACTTGAACATTATCTTAGACTAAAAACAAGAAATCTCTTTCTAGCCCTGACTTTGATGTCCTTTGTGCCATAAATATTCTTCATGTACATTTGTATAACCATGACATCTGTCTCCTCTCTTAACCGTCCTATATACTAATGGATACTAACCAGAGAGATAGGGAGGGTGCCTCTAATCAAATTGTTATAGGGAACTTCCAGGTAAGGGAAACTCCCTCTATCAATTCATGCTGGTTTCTGTTCTGTGATTTATAATCTTTTGCCCATGGCATGACCTTCAGATTAACTGTGATGTGACTCGTTGACCACTTATTCCTTTGCCCAGTCACTACATGTTTTGTTATGTTTTCTTTACAGCTTGAGAGTAAGGGAGCCACTCTGAAGAATGGAGAATGGATGAATGGCACAGTTATTGTTGACAGCACAGTAGGCAGTGACACTCTATTTCTTGTCACGTGGACAGCACAACAACCCCAAATGTCTGTCTCAGATCCCAGTGGTAAAGTGTATAATACTTTTTCAGTAGATGCAAACTCCAAAATGGCATACCTCCAAATACCAAACACTGCCAAGGTGAGTTTTTTCTCATTTTGTTTTTAAGATTTTCAGAAAATAGAGCCAAGACTTTATGTTAAGTATTACAACTTATTAACTATTGTTGACTGACAATAGGTTTTTTTTTACTAAAAAAAAATACCTTCTTTTTCCACTTGTTCTCTTCAAAATATGATGAGTTGACCATAAAAATCCAGGGCTTAAAAAATTATACTGTAGCAACGAAAAAACTCTTACAAGCGATATCAGAAAGGCAGACACTGGGCTAGAATACAAGGAAGGTTGGGAGGGCATTCTATCAGAAGAAGTTATAGAACCTTTTCTGAGTGGTATGAATATACTTTTGACACCCAATTTTCCCATCCCGAATTTTAGAACCTGTGTATTCTAACATCCAACATCTTTGCCTTGCTTCAGAGAAGAAAGGACTATGGCAGGGGTATACCTTTCAGATCACATTCTTCAGAAGCAAAGGTTTCAATAGCAATCAGTATTATGTATTCTAGGTGCACTCACAGGGAAAAATGGTTTGAAATGACTCACATATGATAGAGAAGCAAAGTCAGACAAACTCTCAAGCAGATAGTTTTCTTGAACTTCACTTGCATAAATCAAATAAGAGGTTAAGATAGATAATGGATAGCAGAGAAAGCAGGTAGGGCAGATCTTAGAACTGTTTTGCTTTAATGAATTTCTATTGGATTTTTCAGGTTGGAGTTTGGACTTACAGCCTTAAGTCAAGTGCACAAACCCTGACTCTCACAGTAACATCTCGTGCTGCAAATTCTAATATAATCCCCATTACAGTGGATTCTAAAATGAATAAAGACACCAGTGCCTTCCCTAGTCCAATGATTGTTTATGCAGAAGTTCACCAAGGATCTCTGCCTATTATAGAAGCCACTGTAACAGCCCTCATTGAATCAGATGATGGGATAACACAGACTCTGGAACTTCTGGATAATGGTGCAGGTAAATTATCCCCCATAATAACCACAAGGTTCTTTCTCTTTTAAGAAAGTTGTTTTTCCTTTTTTAATAGTTTTACTTTTTCCAATTACATGAAGCCAATTTTTAACATTTACTTTTTATAAAATTTTGGATTTCATATTTTCTTCTTGCCTGCCTACCTACTCTAAACCCTTTTCAAGATGGCAAGTTATTTGATATATATATATATATATATATATATATATATATATATATATATATATATATATATATACATACATACATATATATATATAAAATCATGTAAAATCTATTTCCATATTAGTCATATTGTAAAAGAAGAAAGTACTTGCAAAAATTATAATTTGCATAAGGAAAAAAACAACAAAAACAACAGTATGCTTTGATCTGCACTCAGACTCCATCAGTTCCTTGTATGGATATATAGCATTTGCCATCATGAATCTTCTGGAATTTTCTTGGATCATTGTATTGCTGAGAGGAGCTAAGTCAATCACAGTTATCATGACCCATTGTTGCAGTTAATGTGTACAATGTTCTGTTTCTGCTCACTTCACCTTGCATCAGTTCGTGCAATTCTTTTCAAGTTTTTCTGAAATCTACTTTCTTATTTTTTAATAGCACAATAGTATCTTAGTACATTTATATATCAGAACTGACTGAATCATTCCTCAATTGATGGACATCCTTTCAATTTCCAATTCTTTGCTACCATATAAAGAGCTGCTACAATTATTTTTGTACATGTAGGTTTTTTTCACTTTTTATTATCTCTTTGGAATATAGACCTACTAGTGGCATTTGCTAGAAAAATGGGTATGCAGTTTGATTGCCCTTTGGGCATAGTTCCAAATTGCTCTCCAGATTGAGTTGGATCAACATTGTATTTAATCAAAATAATACTTTTTAATTCTCTTGATCTTTTCTATTGCTTATTAAGTTGTAAACTCTTCCTTTACCCACAGATCTAACAGGTAAAAATTTTCATGATCCCCTAGACTGTCCTTTATGTCTAAAGCATGTACCCATTTTGGCCTTCTCTTAGTACAAGGTTTAAGATGTTGTCCTATACATTATTTATGTCAAATGGTTTTCCAGTTTTCCCAGAAATTTTTGTCAAATATTGAGTTCTTATCCTAGAAACTGGGATCGTTGGCTTAATTAAACACTAGATTTCTATGGTCATTTACCACTGTGTCTTATGTACCTAATTCATTCTACTTGTCCAGTACTCTATTTTGTACCTAGTACCGGATTCTTTTGATGATTACCACTTTGTAATCTGGTTTGAGATCAGTTACAGTAAGGTCACCTTGGTTCACATTTTTTTCATTGAATTCCTTGATATTATTGGCCTTTTCTTTCTTTAGATGAGTTTTATTATTTTTTCTAATTCTATTAAACAATTATTGGCTGTTTGATTGGCATGGCACTGAATAAGTAAATTAATTTAGGTAGACCTTTCATTTTTATTATATTGACTCATGCTACCCATGAGAAATTAATATTTCTCTAACTTTTAGATCTGATTTTATTTTATGAAATGTTTTGTATTTGTGTTCATAAAGTTCCTGAGTTGGTCTTAGCAGGTAGACACCCAAGAATTTTATATTATCTGCAGTTATGTTAAATGGAATTTCCCCATCTCTTGCTGCTAGACTTTGTTTGGTAATATATAGAAATGCTGATGACTTATCTGGGTTTATTTAATATCCCTCAATGTTACTAAAGTTGTTAATTATTTCAACAATACTTTGTGTTGATTCTGTAGGATTCTCTAAATATACTATCATATCACTTCCAAAGAGTGATTGTTTTTCCTCACTTACTATTCTAATTTCTTTTTCTTCTCATATTGCTATAGCTAGCATTTCTAGCTCTATATTAATAATAAGTATTCTTGCTTCTCCTCTTATCTTACTGGGAAGGTTACTAGTTTATCCCAATTATAGATACTTACTGAAGGTTATAAATAAATATTACTTATCATTTTAAGAAAAGCTCCATTTATTCCTATACTTTCCTGGGCTTTTAATAGGAATGAGTATTATATTTTGTCAAAACTTTTTTCTGCATCTATTGCGATAATCATACAATTTTTATTGTTTTCCTTATTGATATGGTCACTTATACTGACAGTTTTCCTAATATTGATCCAGTCCTGCATTCATGGTATAAATCCCATCTAATCATAGTATATGATCTTTAGCATATATTGTTGGAATCTCCTTGTTAGTATTTTATTTTAAATATTTGCATTAATGTTCTTTAGCATTCTTGGGAGGAAATCATTAATACACTTTCTTGGTAAAAGGGAAAATTCAGGATCATAACTTCTATATTTGAGAAACCTTAACAAAACAAATTGAAAAATAGCATGATATAATGAAAAGAACACTTTAAACTTACTGTTTTTTCTTTTTCAATATATTATTTTTTCCCAATATAAAAAGAAATATAATGTACTTTTATTTAAATTTTGTGTTCCATATTCTTTCTTCCTCCCTTTCCCTCCCTCCTCCCTCCCCCAATGAGAAAGCAAGGAATTTCACATAGGTTATATAGTGTAGTCATACAAAACAGATTTTCATGTTAAGTCATTCTGTGAAAGAAAACACAGACCAAAAAACAAAAACCAAGTAAAAGAAAGAAAGTTAAGACAAAGTATCTAATCTGCATTCAGGCTCTACCAGTTCTTTCTCTGGAGATGGGCAGCACCTTTCAACATAGGTCCTACAGAATTGTCTTGGATCATTACGTAGCTGAGAGTAGCTAAGTCGTCCATAGTAGCTCGTCATACAATATTGTTGTTACTATATACAATGTTCTCCTGGTTCTGGTCATTTCATTTTGCTTCAGTTCATGTAAGTTCTTCCATGTTTTTCTAAGAGCATCCTGTGCATCACTTTCCCCCCACTTAGTAGTATTTTATATTTTTCCAATTACATGTAAAAACAGTTTTCAACATTCCTTTTATAAGATTTTGAATTAAAAATTTTTCTCCATCAATCTTTCCCCACCCCAAGAAAGCAAGCAATCCAACACAGGTTACATATGTGTAACCTGTATATGTGTCATATTAATCCTATTTCACATTAGTCATTGTGAAAGAAGAATCAGAACAAAAGGGGAAAACCAAAATAAAGAAAAAAAATGCTACACTCAGACTCCATAGTTCTTTCTCTGGATGGGAATAGACTTTTCCATCATGAGTCTTTTGAAATTGTCTTAGATCATTGTATTGCTGAGAAGAGATAAGTCTATCATAGTTGATCATCACACAATGGTGCTGTGACTGTCTACAATGTTCTCCTGGTTCTGCTCACTTCATCAATTCATGTAAGTCTTTCTAGGTTTTTTCTGAAAAAGATCTGGTCATTCTTTCTTTTTATGCTTCTTTTGCATCTTGCATTTGAAAATCAAATTTTCTACTCAGCTCTAATCTTTTCAGTAAGAATACTTGAAAATATTTTATTTCATTGAATGCTCATTTTTCCCCCTGAAGGACTATACTGAAGTTTTGCTGGTTAGGTGATTCTGGGTTATAATCCTAGTTCCTTTGTACTCCAGAATATCATATTCCAAGCCCTTCAATCCTTTAATGTAGAAACTTTTAAATCTTGTGTTATCCTGACTGTGGCTCTATGATGTTTGAATTGTTTATTTTTGGCTATTTGCAGTGTTTTCTCCTTGATCTGGAAGGTCTGGAATTTGACTATAATGTTCCTGGGAGTTTTCATTTTGGCATCTCTTTCAGGAGGAATTTGATGGAGTCTTTCCATTTCTATTTTACTCTCCAGTTCTAGAATATCAGGGTAGTATTCCTTCATAATTTCCTGGAAGATAATATCTAAGTTTTTTTGATTATAGGTAGTCCAATAATTCTTAAATTACCTCTCCTGGATCTATTTTCCAGGTCAATTGTATTTTCAAGGACATTTCACATTATCTTCTGTTTTTTCACTCTTTTGATTTTGTTTGATTGTTTCTTGATGCATCAAAAAGTCTTTAGATTACACTTGTCCATTTCTAAGTTTTAAGGAATTACTTTCTTCAGTGAGCCTCTTTGTATCTCCTTTTCCATTTGACCAATCCTATTTTTTTAAGGATTTCTCTTCAATTAGTTTTTATATATCTTTTTATGTTAGGACAATTTTGCTTTTCAAGGTTTCTTCTCTTCTTTAGATTTTTGTGACTCTTTTACCCCTTGTTTTACTCTCTTTTTAAAGGTGTTATTTTCTTCAGTATTTTTTGCGCCTCATTTACCAAGCTGTTGATTCTTTTTTCATGATTTTCTTGGGTCACTCTCATTTCTCTTCCCAATTTTTCTTCTACCTCCCTTACCTGATTTTTAAAATCCTTTTTCATCTTCTCCATGGCCTGAGACCAATTCATATTTTTCTTTGAGGCTAAAATTTAGATGCAGGAGTTCTGACTTTGTTGTCTTCTTCTACCTTGTCATGGTAGTAACTTTCTACGGTCACAATTTTTTCTCTTCTTTGTTCATTTTCCAGCCTATTTCTTGACTTTTAACTACGTGCTAAAGTGGAACACAGGACACTCACTTTTGAAATATACAAACTGTATGATCTCAGGGCAATCACAATTTCACTAGGTCTCATTTTCTACAACTGTAATGTGAGGGGCTGGATCAATGACATCAAAGATCCTCTCCCAGTCATAATCCCTGAAAAACATGTTTTATTCCACTTTGAAGGAATTCTAGACTTGTGCAAAAATTTCCTTCCCTATTTTCTTCTATAAATAATCTCTCCCTTTCTCACCTCTGATTCTTTGAATTGCTAGCTTCCTTGACAAAACAAATTGGATCCCATCTTCTACACAAAATTTCTCTTGATTTCCCTCTTTATTCTCCCTGCAAAGTGTTTAGTATTTAAATTGTACACAGTTTGTATTGACGTTTTCCACTATTTATCTTTGTTTAAGTTGCATCTGCCAGACTAGACATAATTTCCTTGAGGACAGGGTCTGTTTCCTTCTTGTTAATGTGTCTGTAGCTTATTGAATCAAATGGAATGTATGTCATCATCAAGCCTGAGGGCCAGGAAGATTTTTTTACTTGGAAACATATAAGTGGCCCTGTAGTTACCAAATAAAGAGAGTTAAGAACCTTTTAGTTTTAGGGAAAATGTAAACCCTATGAACAAATAAGCAATAAAGGCTCTCCCTTAGATAACAAGGGAATGCAGTAACTTGAGTTAGGTGAACCCCTACAGCACAGCAGAGAAAGACCCACAGAAGATCATAATCAGGTATCAAACAAATTTGAAAGGTACTTGGTAAAAGGCCAATTCAAAGTCATTAGACTATAGGGAAATACTTTAGAGAAGTAACTCCAAAATTTTTTGATGATCCCAGGAAGGAAGGACAACCTCACACTAACCAAACACCAGCACCACTCTGCCTCTGTCACCAATTCCTTCCCTCCAGGTAATGGGCTATATAGACAGCCTTCAACAATTATGTCTCCTCTGTTCCTTGAAATGTCTGTGCTTCATGGGGAAGAGACCCTCTTGGCGCTGTTTGTGATGTCCATTTAATAAAAATGTATGGATTTGAGAGGCACTTATTAAGTTGTTACTAATGGAAGCCCAATGATAGGAGCTAGGGATACAGTAATCAATCTCTGCCCTAAAGATACTTACACTCAAACTGGCTGAATGAAACATGTGCAAAGAGAGGTAAATGCAAAATAAACACAAGATAAACTCAAATACTTTGGGTGTGGAAGACGATAGGGAAGGAACTAACAAATAAGGGGAATCTGGAAGTCCTTTGTATAGGAGATGGTAATGGGGCCAATCTTAGAAGGAAACTATAGATTCCAAGAATCAGAGGTAAGGATGGAGAACATTCCAAAAATGGAGACCACTGGGTCACTTAAGCCAAGACAGAGAAGTGAGTGATTGAAGGATATGTACAGGACACATTAGCCTGCCTGTTTGACTGGAATGGTGAATCAGTAAGAATCAGAACATACAGAGGAGGGCCTGCTATCACAGGTTCTTAGATCTGCATTCATAAAAGGAATGACAGTTTTTGAGGGGTTAGCAATCACTTTAATGAAGCACATGTATCATTCCTTTAACCAAGCACATATATGACTCAACTAATTCAGGGGAGTCAGCAATCTGAACTTCAAAGAAAATACAGAGAAATCAAAAAGTCAACAGACATGGCTTCCTCTGCCTGAATTCAACAGACAATTGGACCTAACTGTCTGACCACTGTTACCAGAGAGGAAAGCATTATATCAGTGTTCTCAAAGTGGGGGAGGGGAGGAAAGGGATCCTTAGCAGCTTCCCAGAGTCCTTATCTGACCAAACAAAAACTTTCACTTAGTAAGCCCGAAAATAATCAACAAAAATGACTTCTTCTGCCTGACCATAATTCAAAAGATAGGTATTGCTGTCTGACCATAGTTACCAGAGAGGGAAGCACAACATCTGGTTTCTCAAAGTCAGGGGGCTCCTTAGTGACTTCCCAGAGTCCTCATCTTGCACTCAAACCTTATTACAAAAACTAACACCACAAGTAAAGTCTTTATACACTTTTTAGAGCCAGAGGGCATCACAACCCTTTGACCCAGTGTCTCAATAGAAAAAATAAAAGGTATTTGGAACCCTCCTCCAAAACAACTCCCTTAATCAAGCTTGCCATAATGGGCAGGCCCATCAATGAGTGGGAAAGATCTTTAATCACATTATTCAAAAAAAGACATTATACTTCTTGATTATACTAACACAAAAATAGCAAAAGATCCTACTTTACTTGCTATTACAAATAGAGATCATATGAAAGGAAGTAATAGAAAATAATACTTCACAGAGAAGTAGGAGCTAAATTATGGTGGGATTTAAAAGACTGACAAGATTTCTATAGAGGTAAGGAGGGCAGTTGAAGATTTTTGCATAGTAAGCTCATGTGTTCATATCTGTGTTTTAGGGGTATTGCAGAGGGATGAGACTAGAGGCAGGAAGACCAGTTAGGAGGCTGTTGTAATCATCCAGATACCTGAGTTAGGGTAGAGGCTGTGTGAGTGGAGAAAAAAGAGATAGATGCAAGTGATGATATAGAGGTGAAATTGACAAGACTTGGCAAATGGTTGGATGGGGAAATTGAAGGAGAAGGAAGACATGTGGGTTCAAATCTTGCCTCTTGCGCTTACTAGTTCTTTGTCTATGGACATGTCACTTAACTGATCTGTTTCAGTATCCTCATTTGTATAATGGGTATAAGAATATTTTTTGTCTAGAATGTGCTGGTCATGTTTATTAACATGATTTCTTGGAGGGAAAAGTATATACAACACACTTCTAAGTTTAATCTCCATCACTTTCTTAAATCTAAACATTTAAGCAAAAAATACACCAAGCATCAATTCGTAGGTACTTCCAAGGTGTAAGTGCTCACATTGAAAATTGACCTATCAGCTATCTCTAGTACAAGCTGACTAAAAGACACCTTGCAGAGTCCTTGGGAGATTCCACTAAGATCATATTTATAATAAGCTTTGACAATACTCAAGTATTTTATAAGTATGTATGTTTGTGTGTAGAAGTGGCATGTAAGTTTGAGTCTATTAACATTTTCCAGTGTTCAAATGTATTTTTGAGAATTTACATATTAATTTATCATGCAGTGATTATTAACTCCTTTATTTTGAAATAAAGGTGCTGATGCTTCCAAGAATGATGGAGTCTACTCAAGATACTTCACATCCTACAAAAAAAATGGTAGATACAGCTTAAAAGTGAGAGCCCTAGGAGGAAGAAACACACGAAGGACAAGACCCCAAGGGAATGGAGCCTTATACATACCAGGCTGGGTAGACAATGGTAAGAAATCTGATATCTCTTTCAGGTGGTGATTGGTGAATTTTTAAAATTATTACTTTAATCTCTTTTTCTAGAACTTCAGGGCAATTTGCCCTAATAATTTCTTGTAATCTTGCATCAATATTCTTTTTTTATTTAACTTTCAGGTAGTCCAAAAATTCTTATGTTCTTTCTCCTTGAACTGCTGTCCAGATAAGTTGTTTTTCATCAGATGTCTCATATTCTCTTCTATTTTTTCATTCTTTTCATTTTGCTTTATTATTTCTTTTATTATTTCCTGTGTCTTATAACATCATTCCCTTCCCTTGCCCAGTTCTTATTTTCAAGGAGTTATATTGTTCCTTAAGATTTTAGAACTCTGTTTCCAATTTGTTGACTTTCTTTTCATGATTTTCTTGGAAACTTCCCACAACAAAAAATATGGTACTGTCATGAGTCAATAAGAGGGAAACTAAATGAACTTTGACATCCTGGATCTCAAACTAAAGATTATTCATATCTCATGGAGCTTGTTGAAGGCAGTGGGGCTGTTTAACCCAGAGAACAAAAGTAGGTGAAGGGCTCTCCCAGCTTTTCCAAATGAGTGGTTTCCAGCAAACCTCATTTTTGAGAAAGACAACTGAGATATTTCCTCTCTTCCTTTTCCTCCTTACTAACCTTACTCATGGCTTGGTCCCTAAATTTTGCAGGAGATGACAGTGTTAATGAGAAGAAAAAAGGGAAAGAGGAGGGTGGACTGGGGGCACTATGTTCGTATATAATAAAAATGTGCAGCAAGCATGTGGTACTGTGTCTAAAGACCTGAATGACTTCTTCCATGCAGGAGAAGTAAAAATGAATCCACCAAGAGCAGAATTTAATGTCAGTGACCTTCAAGGCAATCAAGTGTGCTTCACCAGAACAGCCTTAGGAGGTTCATTTGTAGTAAGCAATATTCCAAGTGGCTCCATTCAAGATGTATTTCCACCATGCCAAATCACTGACCTCAAGGCTCAGATAGAAGGAAATCGCATTAATCTGACATGGACAGCTCCTGGAGATGACTATGATGCTGGTAAAGGTAAGTCTGAAATCTGGTTATCATTTGAAACAAAAGACAGCAGGTATTTCCGAAGTACCTTCTTTGTGTAAGGCAATTCAGTAGGCACTGGAAAAAGAAAGAGTGCTTGCCCTCAAGGATCTTGTGTTCTGGTGGGGAGATACAACATGCACACAGGTTAAGTAAATATAAATAGTATACAAAAGGAATTCAAAGGAATTTTAAGAGGGGGAGAACACTCACAAGGAACATGGATTATTAGTGCTAGAAGGGAACTCTGAGACCATCTAATCCAACTCATACCCAAACAGACATCTTTTCTGTAACATGCCCAAAAAGCAGCCACCCTGCCATTCTTGAGCACCCTCTGCTGAAGAGAGGAAAGTTGAAAAGGGTGGTTTTAAAAAGAAAATATATTCCCAGAAATTAATGCTTTTATACTGTGACATAATTGTCTAACTTTTACTTAGTATTTTATTTTTTCTGCAGTTAGATGTAAAAACGTTTAACATTTGTTTTTAAAATTTGAGTTCCAAAGACTCTTCCTTCCTCCCTCCACCATCCTCCACCACTGAGGAGATAAGAAATTCCATACAAGGTTATATATGCATAGCCATGCAAAATACATTCGTGATAGTCATGTAATAAAGAAAACATGGACAAGGGGGGAAAATTAAAGAAAAATAAAGAAAGTAATTTGAAAAGTATGCTTCAATATATTTCAGACACTTTCTCTGGGGATGGAGAGTATTTTTCATCCAGAGTTATCTTGGATCATTGTATTGCTGAGAATAGCTAAGTCATTCACAGCTGAACATCTCACAGTATTGATGTTACTCTGCACATAGTATGCTTCACTTTGCATCAGCTCATGCATGTCTTTCCAGGAATATCCTGCATATCTATTTTCCAGCACAATAGTATTCCATCATAATCATTTACACACAAATTGTTCAGCTATTCAAGAGTTGCTATAAATATTTCTGAACATATAGGTCCTTTGCCTTTTTGGTTTTTATCTCTTTTGGGATACAGACCTACTAATAGTATTGCTAGGTCAAAGAATATGCATGGTTTTATAGCTGTTTTGCCATAGTTCCAAACTGCTATACAGAATGGCTGAATCAATTCACAACTCCACCAACAGTGCATTAAAGTCTCATTTTTCCCATGTTCTCTTCAACATTTGTCATTTACCTTTTCTGTTCTATTAGCCAATCTAATACATACGAAGTAGTACTTTAGAGTTGTTTTAATTTGCATTTCTCCTAATCGATAGTGATTTAGAGCTTTTTCTTATGTGGTTATGACATAGCTTTGATTACTTTATCTGAAAGCTGATCATATCTTTTCATCATTTAGCAATTGGAGAATGGCTCTTATTTTTATAAATTTGACTCAGTTCTCTACATGTTTAAGAAATGAGGCCATCATCAGAGAAACTTGCTTCAATTTTTTTACTTCTCATTCCTACCTGTATTTCCTTCCATCCTATTCCCCTGCCTTTATTCTCTCTTCTTTTATCCTGTTCATGATCAAAATATTTTGCTTCTCACTACTCCTTCTCCTAAACTGTCTTCCTTTCTTTTACTCCTCTACCTTCATTTATCCTCTCCCCATTCTATTTTTCTGTAGGGTAAGATAGATTTCTATACCCAACTGAGTGGGTATATTATTCCCTCTTTGAGCCAATTCTCATGAGAGTAAGGATCACTCACTCCTCCTTACCTCCCCTTTCTTCCCTTCTACTGAAAAAGCCTTTTCTTGCCTCCTTTACATAATTTATCTCATTCTACCTCTCCCTTTCTCTTTCTCACAGTACATTCCTCTCTCATTCCTTAATTTTATTTTTTTGATCACAGCCCATCATATTCAGCTCATACCCATGCCCTCTGTCTGCATATGCTCCCTCTAAATACCCCAATAATGAGAAAGGTCTCATGAGTTACAAATATCATCTTCCCATGTAAGAATGTAAACAGTTTTAACTTAAGTTCCTTATGTTTTCCTTTTTCTGTTTACTTTTTTATGCTTCTCTTCAGTTTTGTACTTGAAAGTCAAATTTTCTATGCAGCTCTGGTCTTTTCATCAATAATGTTTGAAAGTCCTCTTTCTCATTGCATGTCCATTTTTTTTACCCTGAAGGAGTATACTCAGTCTTGCTGGATAGATGATTCTTTGTTGAAATCCTAGCTCCTTTGCCCTCCAGAATATCAATCTCTAAAGAATTTAACTAGAAATATCTTTTCTCTCTCTCAGGAGAAATGGTCCTTGCGGAGATCTATTACATAGGTACCTGTTTATCATTTATCACTCTGTCAAGGGTGTACATACAAGACCCTAAATGGAATACTAGATAGGACTATAACTATAACTTGTCATTTGATCTCTTAAGGAAAGCACATTGTTCTGATCTCTGTGATTTTTGTTGTTTTTCTACTTTATTAAGTCTATTCAAATATTATAAGTCATTTCATCTCCTTTTAGCCCAACAGTACATTATAAGAATCAGTGAAAGCATCCTTGATCTGCGGGATAAATTTGATGATGCTCTCCAAGTGAACACTACTGACCTGATCCCTGAGGAGGCCAATACTCAGGAATTCTTTGTGTTTGAACCAGAAGGTATCAATCTGGTAAATGGCACCAACATCTACGTTGCTATTCAGGCTGTGGATAAAGCAAATCTGAAGTCCAAATTGTCCAACATTGCACAAGTATCTGTATTTATACCTCCAGAGGGGACCATTTCTGACAGCAATCATATCTTTAAAATAATATTAAAGTGGCTGGGTGAGCTGCAGCTGACAATACCCAAGGAAAGGCTCACATAGAGAGAGACTTGGAGCTTAGGTTTTGTGAGAAGAGTGCAAAATCCAGTTTTTCCTCTGCATTTGTCCCACCTCATCCATTTTCGTTTTGATTATAAATGTTTATCAGATATATTCCTGATTTCTACGTAGAACGGAACAATTGACATGTGGGTGATTAAACACAGAACATCTGGATGTCCATATGAAAGGCCTATTTAGTCAAGTGTGACATCAGCTTTTTATTCACTATCCTGTATACTGGCAAATAAAAGCAAATCTCATTTAATATTTTTTGAATGTGTTTTGATTATTTTGATGAGAACTAACATAATTTTGAATGGCAGTCAAACTTGTTCCCAGAGAAAAGATGGAAAAGCATGCCTCTCTCCCTGTACTGCAGAAATGGGGGACTGTGGGTATAGAATACGGCATCTCTAATAGGATATTGTTCATTTACTGATTATTTTTGCTGAACTGCTTCTTTTACCTCTTTCAAAAAATATCTTCATCACAAAGGATGAATTTCTGGGTAAGACAGAGGGAGAGATAATTTCAGAAATAAATGATATAAAAATTAAAAGACTACAATAGAAATAAAGCAAAACAATTCAAATGTAAAAATAAAAAATAAAAAATATTAAATGGTCACTGATCTGGCAGACAAATGAAACTGAAAATATCTCTCCCTCTACCTTACCCAGCAATCCATCCTTTAACTTCTCACTTTGGTCACTCAACAACAGCTGTGCCTACCAGTTAGTCAACCCCCAAAGGACAGAATCTCAGAGTTGGAACAGATGTCCTTTAGTGCAATCCTTACTCAAGCAGGAATCTCTTTCAATAGAAGATGAATTCAATGAATATCAATCAAGCTCATATGACATAGAAGACCCAGTGGTTGTCTAAGAGCCTCCACTAGGAGAACTCTAGTGACAGAAAGCCCAAACTTCCCAGAAAGGCCATGTCACTTTTAGACAGCTCTAATTTTTAGAAAAGTTCTCTTTTTGTAAAGTTGAAGCCTGCTTCTCATCTGTCATTCCTAAGACTGACCTCCTGGGGAAAGTGAGCTAAGTCCAACCCTTGGACATGACAGACTCTCACAAACTTGAAGGTCATGGTTCAGTGGGAGAAGTGCTGGATTTGGAGTCAGAGAACCTGTAGCCTGTCATTCTAACCTATATGGTCCCCAGTTTCCTCATCTGTGAAGTAAAGTGGTTGTACTCAAAGGTTCCTTTCAATCTTAGGTTTATGGTCTTATATACCCCTAAAAGTTTTCTTTTCCAAGCTAACGGTTCCCATTTCCTTCAAATGAAGTTCAAATAACAGTCTTTAGTCTCCAAATCCTCTTTCAGACATTCTCTGGCTTACCAATGTCCTTCCTTAAGTGTAGCCCCAAGAGCTGTGCACAATTCTCCAGACATGGTCAAGCAAGGACAGAGAGACTGCTGTCCACAGTGAGACTATCATTGGGGTGTATGGGGTGTTCAGAAGGACTAGCTCTCTGGTGTGAGGACTTGCTGACAAGTCAGCTGCTCATTCTGCTTTGGTGACCAACCATTCATCCAATTCTTACATGTAGCTTCAAGGAACTGTAGCATTTGATGTAGCCACACCTCAGTAAAACCACCTCAACAAAAGGGCTAACTCAGGTTGAGGGTAGCCAACAGACCTCAAACCTGCTGGAGAGTTAGGGAGATGTCTACCCCAAGTATGTGGGTCAAAAGAGCCACTCTCAGAGTCAGGAGGATCTGGTGTCAAATCCTGTCTATGATACAACCTGCTCCTCTGATGGGAAAGACACTGACTATTCTCTAACACCATAAGATGCAGAGAAGGGGTCAATCTGCCTAAATAGGCATCTCTGAGCTAGAGATCCCTGCCTGTCAATATACTGTACATTAAAAATTAACAATTAATATGTTATTAAGTCAGTAGACTTTGGGACTAGACCTGGCTTTAACTGGTCATGGGAACTTGCTCAAGTCAGAATTTCTCTAGCTTTCAGTTTCCTTAACTGAAAAATAATAAGTTATACTAAGTTATCTCTAAGTTCTCTTCCGGCTCTAAAATATCATCCCAATGATTCTGCTTTTAACATGAAGGACCTGGAGCCATCACTCACAATCCAGGAAAGAGGTCCAAGGGAAGGGGCAATTGCCTCTTTCCTGAAACCATCCAGCAGTCCACAGTTCTAGTGCAGACAAGATTCTGAGTGTCTCAGCCGAGACACTAAAAACAAAGCCCAAATCTGTCTCCCAACTTTGTACAAATCATGGATTTATCCTCCCATGGGATACTATTATATGCAGTTTTATCACTTCATTTAATTTCTCTTTGACCGCTATTTACAATGAAAAAGTGCTAAACTGCAGAGGTTACACAGTGCAAGACTGAGAAGGATGGTGTCCTCATTCAGTTGGGTGACATTGCTGAGGAACACATGACTGGATTGAACTTTCCAAACAGTGGGTGGTCATTATCTCACAGCTGTTGGAGGCAGAAAGGAGATGTGGAGAGAGCTAGCCTCACAACCCAGAAGAGCCAGAGTTCAAATCTCACTATTAGCATATATGGGCTCTGGGACCCTGGGCAAGTCATTGAACCACTCAGTGACCTGGACAACTCTTGAACGTTCCAGCTACAGAGCAGGTGTCAATCTGCATTAGTAGGGCTGTTTCTTAATCCAGGAGCTATCTATGCCAATGAAATCACAGGTCCAGATTTTGTCCCTATCCTGCTTTTAGAGACTGAACTATTATTAGTACTATGGGAGTGTTAACTGGAAAAGAAACACTTGTATCAGAAAGAAGCTTTATTTTGTCCCTAATTTGTCCACAGAAATTTTGGATGATTTCAGAGGATGTTCACTAGGCCTGACAAAGTCCTTCATCCTGAAGTAAGCCCTAATTCCTTTATGGAACCAAAATGCACCTGCTGGTCGGCTAGGCGCACAGAGAATTCTGACAATCTTTTAAAAGCACTGTTCCTTTCTACTCTTCTTCATGCTTCCATAACTACAGTTCAACTCAAGGTTTCTGGGCTTAAATAGTGAACTATAATATGACATGTAATACATTAACCAAGGTGCCATCATCCGTTACTTATATATAGCTAAACACAAAGAATAAGGAATTGGGGTGGTTTCTGACAAGTCATGCCAAGTCTATAAGCATTAGTTAAATACCTATTACTATATGTTAGGCATTGTGATAAGTGCTGGGAATATATACAAGCAGAAAGATAGTCCTTGGTCTCTAGGAATTTACATTCTATTGGGAAAAACAACACATAAAAAGAAATTTAAATGTTGTGATGGGGAGGGATGAAGGGGGAAAGGATCTGCCCCAGAACATGGTGGGAAAAGTCTAGAAAGTAGCAAGTGGAGGGAGCCAGGAGAAGAAGGAAGACATGGCTGACCTAGGAACTTTCCTTAAAATGGAAGTTCTAAGAACTGAGCAGTCAAAGAAGGGACCACAGCAGGAGGCATCTAATTCCAGGGTGAAGAAGCTGTAGGGGTAGAAAGAGCTACCAGGGTGAAGAGACTGCTACAGCATGGAAGAAGTCTGGAGAATCAAGAGTGGATTCTGGACTGGTATGAACACCTGCCCCAATGAAAACTTCTCAGAGATTGGTTAGTCTTCTTCTAAAGGTGTCAAAATGCTTCCTATGTCTGTTTTCCATGTTTTTCACAACACCTGATTTCCAAATATAGAAAACAACTTTTTATTCATCTACCCATTTACTTATATGGCTAAGTTAATGGTCAGTGACTTTCAGTCAACATTGAAAGATTCACCAGAAGAACTCAAGAGGCAGCCCACAGACAAAACAACCTACAACCTCTAAGTGAGCTACTTTAAGAACATGTAGGAAAAAGTTCCATTCCTTTGAGTGATTCTTTTTCTCAAGTAAAGAAAACACCTGTACCCATTCCATGAGATAATTTGATATAAACCTCCATTTTAGTGCCATCTTTTGTGCTTCCATTGTAATGTCTCAAAAGTCTATTCTAGGATATAGTACTTTGTCTGGGAAGAGGGATCCCTTATATTCAGGAGAAAAGAGTAGTCAATGGTATCATATTTGGCTGAGATGTTAAAAAGGATGAACACTGAGAAAATGTCATCATATTTTGCAATTAAAAGACCACTGTAACTCTGAAGAAAGTAGTTTCAGTTGAATGAAACATCAAAGACAAGACTGAAAACTCAAGAGACTGGAAGGATGATGACATCCTCGAAAAATACTGTTGTTCATCCTTCATTTTCAAAGAGGATCAATAATATCGTGTGAATGAACTGGATTTAAGAGAGGCAGAGTGGCACAAAGTTGGCAGCCTCCTTTTTTCTTCCAGAGTCACTGAAGTCCAGTGATGGGACAAAAGTTGAGTCAACTGACCTAGGGTACAGTGGATGACCTTAGCACCTACTTCATTTGTTTGCTTTAGGTGGTACAGTGGATATCAGGACTGCAGTCAGGGAGATTCATCTTCCTAAGTTCAGATCTTGCCCCAGACATCTACTAGTAGTATGATCCCATCCAAGTCACCTGACCCTGCCTGCCTCAGTTTCCTCATCTGTAAAATGATCTGGAGACAGAAATAGCAAACCACTCCAGTATCTATGCTACAAAAACCCCAAATGGGGTCACAAAGAGTTGAATATTTGGGAAACAAGAGCAAATGTATCTGACTAGCTAAGTGACTGTTGTTGCTATTAATGTAATAAGTAAAGCAGTGGGTGAGACCCAATGAATGTGCTAAGATCCTCAGGCCCTCTCTTAAGATCTTGGCATCTTCAATGTCTGACTGAGAACTACACACTCCACAGAGCCTGCTTCAGCTGCTTTCATGGCCATTGGAACAAATCTTCTCATTTGCCTGCTCTTCCTGGAGAAGTCTTCACATGCTTGGAGCAGAGAGCCCCCAAATTCACTAGGGAATTGGAGGCCTGCTGGTCCTCCACCTAGCTTAGCTTCCCTGCTGAGATTTTTCTGGAGTGTGGTCACTGCACATGCTACAGCTGCTTGGAGTCACAGGTGAGAGTTGGGTGGCAGGTGGACACAAAGGTGGCTCAGCAGCCCTCAACACCCATGTATCCCGTTGGCAAGTACAGAGACAGCAGTGGGCATATGCTTGCCTGAGACTGACTCTCAAGTGTCTAGCTGCCCCTTCCTCATTGTCTTTCTTTCCCTGAACACAGGTGACTAAGATGAGTTCAGTGAGGTTGAGAGCTCCTGAGTCCTGGTACTACTTGCCCAGCAGAAATCAGTCTCCAAAATAACTTCTCAGAAGAAAAGATGCCCTCCACTGGGAGGATGCTACAATGGAATGAATTAAGAATGTCCAAGTCAAAGTAGGCTTGACTAGAGATCTAAGGTTGAATTCCTAGGACAACGTGGCTCCACTTGGTCAGCAGTCTTAAAAAGGAGTTTCATGTCTTAAGAATCCAACTTCTGGAAGAGTATATTAGAAATGACATTGTTTTACATTTTATGTTTTTGTCAGTGCGCACTTATGAGTCCTTTGTGTTTTTAAGTGTTTATTTTGTGGTGGAGGAAATTTATTTAACTGCCCTATTCCTGATATCACTACTTGATATATTGTCATTTTCTAGCATCACACAGCACTCCCACCCTCTTCATGCCATGTTGCTGGGCTCCATCCTTCACCTGGCTCTGCATTTTAGTTCTTGGTCCTGCTCTGACCTAGTGAGTGTTCACCATATTTAGACCAACCCAAATTTACCATCCCAATCTCTTACAGCACCTTTACCCTTATCCCTTCTCACCTCTAATTCTCAGAATAGTAATGTAATCAGTAACAACTTTACTGGAAAGAATATGTGACTGAGAGCCATGTGACATCATTCCTGTGTCTTCCCAGAGTGTCAGAGGCCTCTCAGAGTTCATCTTGGCCTCACTTCCTCTTTATTTGTTGTCTTTCCCCCTTACAATGTAAGCAGCTTGAGGGCAAGGTCTCTGGCTTTTTGTACTGGTATCCTTGTATTTGTCCTTCATTTTCTAAGAAGACCATGACATCAGAGAAATGATGATGTGACTTACACTTGACTTTGTTTTGAGAGAGGAAGGGCTGTGAAAAGTCACCAACCTCACTTTCTCCTCCTGAGCTATCTGGGTCCAATGACCAGATATTCATCAGGATGACTGGAGACAGCCCAGGATACAATGGGAGACCTTGGCCTTTCTAGACTGACCTTTTCAGGTACTCACTTAGAGGGAGGTAATGCTCATTGAGTGAACAAACCTCTTTAAGATGTAGTCAGGGAATGACCCTTTTAATGAACAAAAGAAAAAATAACTAAATCAACAGAAACTGTTACTAGTGACAATCACTGCAATACTTAGCTTTTAGTACAATGCTGGACACATAGTAAATTTTTATTAGATGCTTTTTTCATTCAAATAAATGTAAGATAAGGGCTATCATCCTCATCATCACCATTTTACATATATAAAATAAGACCTGTGGAGTTAATCTCTTGAACACCTTCCAACTCTACATAGCATGACACCCTGCTCTTAGACTCTTTGGTCTGGACCTATGAATTTTTAAGTGTAAACTGAGTATTGGTTAGTACATTCTCTTCTCCTATCCCTAACCCTACCCTCACCCAAATTCATAAAACACTCTCTGCTCCTTTTTTCCCTTCCTGGTGATAAATTCTCCACTAATTTTGATACCACTTGGCTTCAATACCAAGCCAACTCCCTTCTCTTATCTGTGATAAATTACTTAGCCTCAAAGAGTCCCTGCTTTTCTGATCTATTGCACAGTAATGCTATGAGAATTCAGCAGATGAATGTGGTACTTCAATGATCAGGGTGGGAATCAGCAGGAGTGACTGGCAGCTGACTCAGACTTTGATTTGAAAGATTTAGCTTCTAATTCTGACTCACTGACATATGACCTAGTGTTCTGACTGCTTACTGTTTTTCAATTTTAATTTCCCTAGTTAAAATAAAACCTTAATAGCCACAAATAAAACTATATGAAAAGGTCAGAAAAAATAACACCCTATATGTGTGATAAAGATTTTTTTTTTTAAGGGAAGGGGCAAGTTCAGGTTGAAGTAAAGGAAAATTCCCTACCATTTCTTCCCTCACATTTTGTTATTGTGAGAACTCCCTGTCAGTATAGAAAGTCCTTAGAAATTGCCTGATACACTGAAAGATTAAGTGATCACCAAACATTACTCAGCTACTAATGTCAGAAGACCGGAAGCCAGGTCTTCCCAAGTCTAAGACCCAACTTGTTTCCAACTTACTAACCTATTTTTTTTCCTAACAAATAGGAAAGAATTCAAGAGTGCAGTGAGCCAGAAGTATCAAACTCCACCCTTCAGTCACAGGCAGTTAGCAAAGCTCCCCAGTGCAATCTGAACCAAATTAAAATGTAATTGAGAAATTGTTGAGAGCCAGAGTGGAGTGTGGTTGGCAAGATCAGGATAGACCTTTGCAGAAACTGTTCTTCGAGGCTGTGCTCCATTATCATCAGTAATAGCTCTCCATGCCTCCCCTGACCCACATAGTTGCTGTCGCCAGGAGACAAATAAGAGACTTTTTTAAAAACAAGGGATATGTAAAATAGATGCCTTGTAGGCTAACAGTCTTTAACACTGTTAAAATTAAATCACTAGGGAAGGTGATAAGCAGAAAGTGTCTATAAATACCCTGACACTCATATCAACAAAGGGCGTGGGGCTATCTTCAACCACCTCCCAAGTCTTTCTTCTTCACCATATCTCTGAGCCATGTGGGGACGCAGGCCATCCCCAACAAGAAATGTTTAACAAAATAAACAAAAATACAATAAAATGGGTAATATCAATTTGTGATTTTCTAAGTCAATATGTAAGTTGGTAAGACTCCTTTACTATTTGAGCTTGATTCTATTAAGCACGTGAGTCTATCTCAGAGTAGGCATCTAAAAACGTTCATTCATTAATACTTAGATATCAAAAGGAAATTGCCACTAACTAGTGGATGGCTCCAGAGTGAGGAATAACAGGCAGCCCTCTTCCTCAACTCCAAACAGACTCATAGGTCACAGGATCATGAATTTAGAATGAGGAGGCAGAGAGGTCATTTAGGGCAACCCCCACATTTTACACACAGGAAAATGAAGGCCCAAGACATTAAATGAACTACACAAAGTCATCCATGTCAAGATCTGAACCTAATCCTTCCTTCCCCTGCACTACGCATTTTGAGAGGGTGCAACAAAAGCATGTGTGCCCAGGATCAAAGGGCCAGTGTTCTGTTGCTGTGAGAGCAAGGCCTTTGGGATCCCAGGCCCATCTTTCTGTCCCCATCAGATTTGACTGGGCTCACTGGCTTCTCAAGTTCTCCAGGGGGAGCTACATTCCATGGCCAGGCCAGTTGGGAGTCTATTTTTACTCACTTAAAAGATGACTAGTTTAAAACAGAAGCTTGGGAGCTGGGGGAAGTCTGGGGGGGATCCATACCTGTGGTTTTGCTAGTGTGGAAATTCCCTCTACTACTGCATGTCAGAAGCACAGATTCAGAACAGGAAGAACCTAAGACCAACCTGTCCAACCTCTTCATTTTACAGATGAGAAAACTGAGGCCCAAGGCTACTCAGTCATTTAAGAGCAGAGTCGAAATTTGTATTCTGGTTCTCTCAGTTCAGATCCCACCCATGGCCCCACACAGATGCCTGTCTATGACTTATAGTCTGAGAAGAGCAGAGTAGGGCACTGGTAGGTGTGGTGCCCAACATTCCTGGTTGTTTCACGGTCAGTATCTGAACCCAGATCTTCTCTACTCTGAGGCCAACCCTCTTCCCACTATACAATACTGCCTACCTCTCCGAAGAGCAGCACGGATCCTTGACTTGTAGCTGCCAGGGAGAGGTCAGTCATAAAGAAACTCTTCTTTCTTTGGGAAAAGGTGAGGGGAGGCAGGTGGCCTTCATGGGTCTCAGCTGCTAGACTGAGCTCTTTCTTCCTTATGGTCCAAGTGGCCCCTAACAATTTTTCTTGCTGTCTTTTTCTCTGTTTTGAGGACTCAGGGCCAGATGGCTGTTTATTGCTCTGATTTCATCCTCCTCTTCTCCACAACTTCTTCTTTTACTTATTTTTTTTTCAGTTACACACAAACAAAAATTTTAACACCCATTTAAAAACATTTTCTCCCTCTTCCCTTCCTTCTCTCCCCCCCTCCTTGGGAAGGCAAGCAAATTCATATAGATGACACATGTGCAGTGACACAAAATATTTTACAAAAGAAAATGAAGACCAAAAAATAGAAAACCAACAAGAATAACAAAGTTTATAACAGTAAAATGAGTCTCCATCCAGACTCCACCAGGTCTCTCCCTAGAGGTGGACAGCATCCATTTCTTCCTCTTCACCTCTTCTGCACCAGGTGGTCAATTTCCTCCTTCTTAGTAACAGTAAGGATCACAATAGCGATATTGACGCAGCCGTTTAGTGATGGCAAAGCCCTCTTGCATAGTAAAAAATAAACACATTGTTTCATTTGCTCTTCAC
>CM053770.1:657812764-657835994 GCA_028658325.1 Potorous gilbertii
AATACCTTATTTTTGTTATGGAAGGTGCCTTACCATTCTCTACCCAGCCTGGTACATAGAAGGCTCCACTCACTCGGGGTCTTGACCTTTGAGTATTTGCTCCTCCCAGAGCTCTTACTTTTAAGCTATATCGACCATCTGTTTTGTAGGATGTGAAGTACCTTGAATAGACACCATCATTCTTGTAAGCATCAGCACCTTTGTGTAAAATAAAGGAGTTAATAAGAAGTGTCATAAATAATGAACATATAAGTTCTCAAAAATACACTTGGACGTTGGAAGTTGATAGGCACTTCCATGTGTGTGTGTGCCCATGTGCATGTGTGTGTATATACCTCTGTCCCATTTCTACACACAAACACACATATTTATAAAATCCTTGAGAGTTTTCAAAGCTTATTAAGAATATGATATCATTGGAATAACCCAGCAACCCTGTAAGGTAAGTAAAAATACGGTGGTGTGGTAGAGGCAACTTGTAAAAGAGATTGCTGATTGTTCCATTTTCAATGTGAGCATTTAAACTTTGGAAATATCTACAAATTGGAGCTTGATTTATTGTCTGATTGATTATCTGCATTTAAGACAGTGATGGGGATTAAACTTGGAAGTATGTTTTGTGTGCTTTTCTCCCCAGAGAGCTTTTTCCTAAACATTTACCAGCATACCTCTATTGAAAAGTATTATTGTACCATTATACAAAGGAGGATACCAAAATTTATATCAGTTAAATGATTTTTCCACAGTCAAAGAACTAGTTTGTGTACAAGGCAGGATTGAACCCATGTCTTTTCCTTCTCTCTCAGTCTCCATATCCAACCACTTGCCTAGTCTTGTCAGTTCCTCCTCTGTATCATCTCTTGCATCCATCTCTTTGTGTCTCCTCATGCAGCTCTACCCTAATTCAGGCATTTGGATGATTATAGTAGTCTCCTAAGTGGTCTTGCTGCCTTCAGTCTCATCCCTCTGCAATAATCCTAAAACAGATCTGAACATGTGAGCTTACTATGCAAAAATCTTCAGCTGCCCCCATTACCTCTGTAGGAATCCTGTTAGTTTTTAAATCTCTCCATAATTTAGCTCCTACCTGCCTTTGTAGTACTATTATCTCTTACTCCCTTTCATGTGATCTCTAATGTGTCCTGTACATATCCTTCATTCTCTCACTTCTCTGCCTTTGCTTAAGTGACTCAGTGGCCTCCCATTTCTTGAATGTGCTTCATTCTCACCTTGGACTCTTAGCTTCCTTCTAAGTGTAGCTTAGTTACCATTTCCCATACAGGAACTTTCCACATTCCCTCTATTTGTTAGTTCCTACCCTATCATCTTCCACAACCAAAGTACTTTGAATTTACCTTATATATACTTTCTGTTTATCTCTCTGTGCACATGTTGTCTTTAGCTTTTTTGATTGTTAAGTTCCTTAAGGGCAGGGATTGCTTCTTGTTTATTGATGCATCCCTAGCTCCTCCCATTGTACTTTACCTTAGTAGCAATTTAATAAGTTCCTCTCAAATCCATACATTTTTATTAAATGGATACTACACATAATGCTAAGAGGATATGTGGACATAGTGCACAGAGATTTCAAGGAGTAGAGGAGACATCATTATTGAAGGCTGTCTACATAGCCCATTCCCTGGAGGGGATGAGTTGAGGACAGAGGCAGAGTGGTGCTGATATTTGGTCATTTGAAAGTTGTCCATCCTCCCAGGGATCATGGAAAAATTTGGGAGCCACTACTCTAAAGTATTTCCCTAGTCTAATGACTTTGAATTGGCCTTTTGCCAAATAACTTTTAAATTTGTTTGATATCTGATTGTAGTCTTCTGTGCATCCCTCTCTGGTAAGTTACTAGATTCCCCTGTGGTCTAAGGGAGAGCCTTGATTGCTTGTTTGTCCATAGGTTATGCACTTTCTCTAAGACTAAAAGGTTCTTTGCTAACTAGGGGATTACTTATGTTTCCAGGTAGACAGTCTTCCTGGACATTCAGTTAAATTCAGTAAGCTAGGGACAAATCAATGTGAAGGAAACAGACCCTGTCCTCAAGGAGATTACATCTAGCTTGGAAGACACAATTCAAATAAAGATCAGTAGGGGAAAGGTCAAGAACCAAGTAAGGACAAGGTAAAGTCAAGTAGTTTGGTTGGGAGGAGATTAGAGAAGGAAATAACTTTTGGGGGAAATCAGGAGCAACCTTGTGTAGGAGATGGGACTGATTTGTATTGTAAAGTGAACACGGGATTCCAAGAATCAGAGGTGAGGAGGGTGGGGAAGAAAACTTTTGCATAGACCCAGAATTTCTTTCAAAGGGAATAATGAAACATGTTTTTCAGGCATCATGAGTTGGAAGGGATCTTTGATGTCACTGAATCCAACCCCTCACTTTGTAGAAACTGAGATTCAGTGAGATTGTGCCTGCCCAATATGAAGCAGCTTATGTGTTTCCAAAGTGAGTGACCAGTGATTATTTAAGTTTTCTCAAATATAAAATTTATGAGCCTAACTCTTCCCTTTTAGCAAGAAAATATATTAATGATTTCCTGTTGAGAATGCTAATGAATATTGATGCAGATATTTTAAAGAAAATACTAGCAAAGAGATGACAACAATATATGCCAAAGATCATATACTATGACTGGATGGGATTTATACCAGGAATACAGGGCTGGTTCAATATTAGGAAAAATATCAAAATAACTGACCATATTAGTAAGAAAAAGATAAAAAATTATACGATTATCTCAATAGATACAGAAAATGATTTTTACAAAATACAACACTCTTTCCTATTAAAAACACTGGAAAATATAGAAATAAATGGAACTTTCCTTAAAATGGTAAGTCATTTTGATCTAAAACCATCAGTAAATAATTATCTGTAATCAGGATAAGTTAGTAGCCTTCCCAGGAAGATAAGTGGTGAGGCAAGGATACCCAGCATCACCACTGTGATTCAGTAATGTACTAGAAATGCTAACTAAAGCAATAAGAAAAGAAAAAGAAATGAAAGTTATAATAGTAAATGAAGAAAAAATGATCACTCTTTGCGGGTGAGATGATAGTACAGAGGATCCTACAGAATCAGCTAAAATGTTATTGAAAGAATTAGCAACATTGGCAATGCTGAAAGAAATTAAATGAACTCACATAAATCATCAGCATTTCTATATATTATCAACCAAGTCCAGCAGAAAAAGATAGAAAGAGTAGTTCCATTTAAAATAAGGAGAGTTAACCTGCCAAGACAAACCTAGAAACTATATGAACACAATTGCAAAACACTTTTCCCCCAAATAAAGTCTGATTTAAACAATTACAGAAATACTAATTGCTTATGGGTAGGCCAAGCCAATATAATAAAAACAACATTTCTGCTTTAATTTCCTTATTCACTGCAATACCAATCAAATTACCCAAAATTATTTTATAGAATTAAAAAAACAATGAAAGCATTCATCTAGAAGAACAAAAGGACAGTATAAAGAAATTCAATGAAAAAAATGTGAAGGAAGGTGACCTTATTTTTTCAGATCCCAAACCACATTACCAAACAGAAATCATCAAAATAGACAGGTACTGGCTAAGAAAGAGTTGTGGATCAGTGGAATAGATTAAGTACACAAGATACAGTGGTAAATGACCATAGGAATTTAGTGTTGAATAACCCAGAGACCCCACTTTCTGGTACAAGAACTAACATTTGACAGACATTGGAAAAACTGGAAGTCATTTGAGAGAAACACAGTATAGAGGATAGAACAACATCTTACACTATATATACTCTTGATAAGGTCAAAGTGCGTACATGATTTAGACATAAAGGATGATAAGATTAGGGGAGCATGGAAAATTTTACCTTTCAGACCTTTGGATAAGGGAAGGATTTATTACTAAACAAGGGACAGAGCAGATTAAGAGAATTAAAATAAATAATTTTGAATAAATAAAATTTAAACATTTTTGCACAAACAAAACTAATTCAGTCAAGATTATAAGGAAAGCAGACAATTAGGGAAAAATTTTACAACAAATATCTCTGATAAAGGTCTCATTTCTCAAATACATAGAGAAATGAGTCAAATTTATAAGAATACAAGTCATTCTCCTGTTGAAAAATAATCAAACAATGTGAATAGGCAGTTTCCATATGAAGAAATTGAAATTGTCTATAGTCATATAAAAATGCTCTAAATCACCATTGATTAGAGAAGTATCACCTCATACCTATGAGATTGACTAATATGATAGAAAAGGAAAATGCTAATGATAAATGTTGAAGAGGATGTGGGAAAATTGAGACACTAATGTACTGCTGATAGAGTAGTGAACTGATCCAAGCATTCTGAAGAAGAATTTTGAACTATGCCCAAAGGGTGAATTACATGCTCTTTGGTCCAGCAAATACTGTTGGTAGGTCTGTATCCCAAAGAGATCATAAAAAGGGCAAAAGAACCTATATGTACAAAAATATTTGTAACACCTCATTTGGTAGTGGCAAAGAATTTGAAATTGAGGAGATGCTGTCAGTTGGGGAATGGTTGAACAAGTTCTAATGTATGAATGTAATGGAGAACTGTTGTGCTACTAAAAAAAATGATGTGCAGGCAGATTTCAGAGAAACCTGAGAAGACTTACACAAACTGATACAAAGTGAAGTAAGCAGAAGCAGGAGAATATTGTAGATAGTACAGTAACTATGATTGACTTAGCTCTTCTCAGCAATATAGTGATCCAAGACAATTCCAAAAGACTCATGAGGTTAAAATGCTATCCATATGCAGACAGGAACTGATGGAGTCTGAATGTTGATCAAAGCATACTATTTCCCCTTTCTTCATTTTTTTCATGTTTTTTTTCTTTTGCAAATGGTAATTTTTTACAAACCATTCAGTACATGACTAATACAAAAATAGGTTTTATATAACCAAACACATATAATATATATCAAATGACTTTCATTCAGAGGTTGATGGGAAGAAAAGCAGGGAGAAAATTTGAAACTCAAAATTTTATAAAGATTGAATGTTAAAAATTGTCTTTACATGTAATTGGAAAAATATTAAAAACGGAAAAAATATCTTCTTCCTTAAAAGAGAAAGAACCTTGAGATTATTATGAAGGATAAGTTACCTGCACCATTATCCAGAAGTTCCAGAGTCACTGTTGTCCCATCAGCTGATTCTATGAGGGCTGTTACATTGGCTCTTATAACAGGAAGGGATCCTTGGTGAACTTGTGCATAAACAATCATTGGATTAGGGAAGGTGTTATTATCTTTATTCATTTTAGAATCCACTGTGATGGGAGGTACATTAGAATTTGCAGCACGAGAAGTTACTGTCAGAGTCAGAGTTTGTGCACTTGACTGAAGGCTGTATGTCCAAATTCCATCCTGAAAAATCCAATAAAAATTGATTAAAGCAAAGCAGTGTTAAGACGTGCCCTACCTGACTTCTTTGTTATCCATTATCTGTCTTAACATCTTATCTGATTTATAAAATGAAGTACAGGAAAGCCATCTACTAGAGGGTTTGTATGACTTTGCTTCTTTATCAGCTGTGACAGCCATTTCAAATCATCCTTCCCTGTGAGTGCAGGGTGTACTTAACACTAATTCCTATTAAAATTCTTGGTATGAACAATTTGACCTGAAAGACTTTTCTCCTCAAAAGTAAGGTGAACATTTTGGATGTCAGAAAATATGGGATCTAAAGTTCTGAATGGGGAAGTTGGATGTCATAAGTATGTTCCCACCAGTCAGAAAAGATTCTCTAACTTCCTGGTGTGCCCTCCTTGTGTTCAAACCTAATTTTGCCCTCCTGATACTCTTTATAACAGTTCCTTTGTTGCTACAGTATAATTTTTTAAACTTTTACTTTTGGTGCACAATTCCTCATATTTCTAAGGAACAAGCTTTTTTTAGGTAAAAAGAGAACTGCTGTCACTGAAGAATAACTACAAAGTTGTAATGCTGATATTAAAGTCTTGCCTCCATTTTCTAGAAATTTTAGGAAAATATAGAAAATCTCACCTTGGCAGTGTCTGGTATTTGGAGGTATGCCATTTTGGAGCTTGTATCCATCAAAAAATTATCATACATTTTCCCACTGGGATCTGAAATAAACATTTGGGGTTGTTTTGCTGTCCATGTGACAAGAAATAGAGTGTCATTGCCTACTGTGCTGTCAACAATAACTGTGCCATTCATCCATTCCCCATCCTTCAGAGTGGCTCCCTCACTCACAAGCTGTTAAGAGAAGGTAACAAACATTTAGTGACTGGTCAAAGGGATAAGTTATCAATAAATTATTTCACAGTTAATTGAAGGACATGCCAATGGGCAAAATCTTATAAATTGCAGAGAAGGAACCAACATGCATTGGTAAAAGGAGTTTCCTTAGCTAGAAGTCCTCTATAAGAAATAAATGAGAGACTCCTTTCCTCCCTCTGATTAGCATCCATTAGAAGATAGGATGGTTAAGAGAGGAGAAAGATGTCAGGGTTATACAAATTGCATGAAGAATGTTCCTGACACAAAGGACATGAAAGACAGGGCTAGAATGGAATTCTTTATTTTTATTCTAAGGTAATGTTCAACTTTTGTTCTTTCACTCTCTGTCCCACCCTTTTTTTTTTGTACTCAACTTCTCTTCCAAATCAAATTCCCTGCATTGTGAGTGGGGAGAGAATGAAACTCTCCTCTAATCCAAGATCTCAGGTTCAGTTCCTTGATTTTGAGTCAGCTTCTCAGCAGTGAGGACAGGCAATATTTTTGGTGAGTGAAAAGAATATGTCCACCAAAATCACAGAGATTTAGAGCAGTCTGGGCCCACAAGGAGCTCACATTCTGTTTGGGGGTGGGAACAACATTCAAAAAGAAAAAAGAAGACTGCGTACAAGATACATGCAGTACAAATGAAAAATAATCTCAGAGGGGAGGTGTCAGTGGATACAAATGCAGATTTCTTTCCACTGAACCACCCTGCCCCATTGGTCTGCCCTGGCCTAGTCTGGTCTTATCATTCTTTTGTTATTCCCAATTAACTCACTATCCCATTCACCATGGAGGCTCCTCCAAACCTTTTCATCTCTCCTTAAACCTTCCAAGGCTTCCTCTCCCTCACTCTCTAATCTTAAAAACTTGCCTCATATTTCACCTAAAAAAAATTGAAGTCGTTCTCTGAGAGCTCCCATTTTTCTTTTCATTTCACTGTCTATTACTATCTCCTTCCCCCAGTCTCACATGAAGTGGTCACCCTTCTCTTGGACAAGGCAAAACTGTCTCCAACCATGAGGAATCCAATTCCCTCCTGCCTTCTCCAGCAGTTTGTCGCCTCCATCGTTCTCATACTCTCACTTGTCTTTATTCTCATTGTCTGCTTGGCTCTTTGTCTTGTTGGCTGCTTCTCTACTACAGACATGCCCTTGTCCTCAAAAACTTCCTCTGATCTGTCCATCTCCGCTGGCTGTCATCCCGTGCCTCTTCTCACTTTTGCAGCTAAACTCCTTGAGAAGGCTGTCTACAATGGGTGCTTCTTCCTTTCCTGTCATTCTCTTCTTAATAGTCTACAGTCTAACTCCCAACACCATCATTCAGCTAAAACTTCTCTCTCTAAAGTTAGTACAGTCATTACCACTCTCCTGACTGCCACATCTAATGACCTTCTGTCCATGCTCAGCCTTTCTGACCTCTCTGTAGCCACTGACGCTGATCAGCCTCCTCTTGATATTTTCTTCTCTTTGGTTTTTCTGTTATCTCCCAGTTCTCCTCCATGTCCGACTGTTTCTTCTCAGTCTCCTTTTTGGAATCTTCATCCAGGTCATGCCTATTAATCAATGTGGTACAGGGCTGTGTCCTGGTTGTCTTCTCTTCTCCCTCTATGCTATTTCACTTAAAGATTTCATTAGCTTCCATGGATTCAATTATTATTTCTCAGCTGATGATTCTCACATCTATCTATTCAGCCCTAGTCTCTCTACTGACCTCTTGACTTGCACCTTCAGCTGTTTAGTTGATGTCTCAAACTGGATGTCCCACAGGTATCTTAAATTTAACATGTCTAACATGGAACTTGTTATTTTCCCCACAAAATCTCCCCTCTTTGTAACTTCCTTATTAGTGTGCTGGGCTATGGCATTCACTCCTCCCAGTCACCCAGGCTCACACCTTTGGCGTCATCCTGAATTCTTTCTCTGTCAGCTTCCATCACAACCTCTTGTCAATTTTTCCTTTGTAACATCTCTGGCACATGGCAGACACTTACTAAAAGGTTATTCCATCAACATCTAACATGCCCTGGATAAATGAAGCTCTTTCATTTTGGAGCTTCCACCCATGGACTGGACTGTCCTTAGTGGTGGAAGCTGCTACCTGTAACCACCTCAGATGTGATGATGCTTCACTCTGGTTTTTATTTTTCTTTCATATTGCCCACTGTTGAGTACAGCAGTTGCTTCCATTCCTTCCCAGTTTGTAGTTACTTCCTGCCTCCCTTACATTTTGTGTTCCTGTAAGTGTTTTGAATTTAAGTATGTCTGATCATGTTGTTTCCCCTGAGTAAAATGTAAGCTCATTGCAGGTAGGGACGATTTAATTTATAATTTGTATCTCCAATGTTTAGGACAGTGCCTGACACATAATAAGTGCTGAATAAATGTTTGTTGATTGATTATTGATAATATTACAATAAGATAGAGTAAAATAGTGAAACGGGACTTGTACTCTTTTTTTTTTTATTGAATTTGACCCTAGCATCCATTTTCATCTTCCTAATCCCTGCCTGAGAAATCTTGCCTGTTACGGAACCTTGTTTTTGTTTTTGCTACTGAGACTTTTCAGTTTAGTGTAATTCTTTGTGATCACTTCAGGGTTTTCTTGGCAAAGTCTTGGAGCCATTTGCATTTCCTTCTCCAGCTCATTTCAGAGATGAAAAAACTGAGGCATACAGGATTAAGTAACTTGCTCAGCGTCACATAGGTAATGTCTGAGTCAAGATCTCCACTCAATGAGGAGTCTTTTTCATTTCAGGCCCAGCATTGTATCCATTTTACTACCCATGTTCCCTCTTATGGATCCTTGGAAAAGATTTGAATGTTGGTCTTGGACTTGGATTCGGATGACCTTCAAGGTACTTAAATATTGTGGATTTGTAGGAACTCAAGTTATACATACATACATACATATAGATAGACAGACAGACAGATAGATATAGATATACAACACATATATATGTGTAGGGATCCAGCAGAGAGAACCAATTGTGTGGCCTTTAATGGTTACAGAAGGGCAGGGTCAGGGGTGTAGGGGATAGCTACGTGTGCATAGGGTCCACTATGGATAGTGGTATACGTATAGTTCAGTTTCTTTATCCTCCAAGACTCTAGAAGAAGCCATCAGGACTGGAAGACTTTCTCAAAGCAGGGTGTAAGAAAAGCTTGTTTCATATCAGTGGGATAGTTAGAACTTCATGTGAATTAGCATCATGATGTCAAGATTGTTCAGCCAGGGGAAATGCTTACAATCTAGATTCAGGTGGCACAGGTGACAGAGCCCCAGACTTAGAGTCAGAAAGACCTGAATTCAAATTTGTGCTCCAACAGTTATTATCCATGTGATCCTGGGCAAGTCACTTAACCGTTGGCTGCCTCAATTTCCTAATCTGTAAGATGGGGTTAATCATAGTACCTACTTTCCAGGGTTGTTGTGAAGATCAAGTGAGATAATATTTGCTAATTTATACTTGGCATATAGTAGATGCTTAGTAAAATTTGTTAAGTTAAATATATGTACACATTTGTGTGTGTATGTGCATGATAACATTTTATTGATACTGTCAGTCCTCATTGATTCTAGTGTCCCAACCAGTATGATGCAGTGGAAAGAATGCTGAATGTCAAGTCAGAGAATTAAAGCACCTATCTCATCATGCCTGTTTATGACCAGCATGATTTTGGACAAATCCATTTTCTTTGGTTTTCTCATCCATAAAAAAAATGCTTTCAAACTAATGATCCTGAAGTTCCTTCCAACTTCATATTTATGACATATGATTCTATGAACCTCAGAGGTTCTTATACATGCTAAATCTCTGGTCCTTGAATGCTAAGATCCTATATAACACAAGCATGGGAAATGAGAATTTGAAACTTACCTGGATGGCCTGTTGAGTGATCATTCCATTTCCTGATGAGAAGGCACTGAACGCATCAATGAGCCCATTATTTTGGACATTGTCTGTAGCAGCTGTCTTCACACCTCCTAAAGTAGGATTATATTACCAGAAGTTAACTAATTGGCACAGGTTAGTGAAGAATCAACAGTGTGCCCAAAGTTATTTTTTCACAAAGTTTCATATTGCTTCATAAACAAGTAAGAATGAAGCCTCACTCGAGGAAGTCAATGTAAAATTTGGAGTCTTGTGGTATATAAACTAATGCTATACAATCATTAAATTCTCATTTATCTAGAGCACAATTAAGACCTTGGGAAGAGATAAAAATGACTGAAGAGGAGCCAAAGACATGTCACAGAATCTATGATCTAAACTAGTGCATGTATTTCATTCATATTGAGCTTCTTGGATCCTCACTACTTCAAGAATCCATCATTTCAGTCATATAGGAACTATCTCGACCAAAGCTCACTTTGGCCCCTCCAGTGCCTTAGTGGATGTTTCTATGGCCAGAAAAATTCATTGTTTAGTGAACAATCTTCCAGTGACTTGTCTTTCCAGTTTTAGCAATATTGCTCAATTTAGTTAAACCAACGTTCAGTAAGCTCCTGTTATGTTGAAAAGTGGTCTGCAACAAAGAAAGTCTCTAGCCCTCAAAGATCTTATATTCCCTTTTGGATTTGAAAGTGAAGGTAGAGAAACTACAAGTGCACAGAGAATTAAATTCTGGGAAATTAGAAAAGAGATCCTGGGACAATGGACACATCCATAATCAAGCTCTCACCCAGTTCCTTTCCATCTTTATAAGACCTCAATGGCATAAGTACAGTCACCTTCAGAATGAGGAATCAGAATAGAACTTTTATGAAGGACCTACTATCATTTCAGGCAAAATTTAATAAGCTTTATTGGATTTCCCAGCCCATAAAGCAGCAAATTAGAATAATGATGAGGAAAAATTGGGTACTACTAAAGCAGTCACACTAGTAACATCAGGGTATAACAGTGTGACATCAATGGAGGGGATCAAACTGTATAAAAAAAAGAGACACATGAAATCAAAGAATATACTAGCCAGGGAAGCATGGCTTGGTTGACAACCCCTAGTCTGACTTCTGGTGGTAGTTTGAGCACTAATAGCCTTGTGACCTCACATGAGTTCCTTCATCTCTTTGAACTTTGACTTCTAGGGTTAAAGGACAAGGCACTAGAGCTGAAGTCAAAAAAGCTTGCCTTTGACATATTTGTTAGAATTGTCACGTAATTTTTCTGTGGTTCTTATCACCTCATCTGTAAAATGAGGAGTTGGAATAGCTCTATGATTCTCTATGATTTCATGATTGGATGGTCTCTAAAGATCACCTGTGTATTAGAAAATAGTCCCATATATACCAGTATGCTAGTAAATGTTTAACAACTAGGTCATCAAAAAATATGTATTCATAACACTATAAAGTGAAAGCATCCTACAGAACACTTTCTCCATCATTTTTCTAAGTGTAGAAATCACTACAACAACAAATCACATGCTGATGTGTGTAGGATTGTCTGAGCTTTAAATACAATGAATATTTAATAATGGGCTCTCACAAGTTGGTAAAATCTGGCTTTAGCCAATCCCTTCCTATATACCTTAGTAGTACTGATGATGATAACTGATAATCCTGAGCTATCAAGAAAAAGGCTCGGGGGAGCTCTGCTTAATCTCTTAGGGAAGTGCCTAGTACGTTTAAGACAACATTTCATCGAAATTGGTTAAAATAGAAAAGCAGTCGCTCAAGGGGTAATTTTTAATTCTCTGGAAAGTTCACTCATCCCCCAGTAATGCTGGCTGTCACTGAGTGACTTAAGAGAGTCAAGCTCTACTTTTATTTCATATTCACTTCTTATTTCTCCTCATCCAGGGCCCTTGGATTGGGAATAACAAGTCAAATGTTTTTGGTATCTTTGTATCCATGTCTCATTTTCCTTCTCATCCCCCATTGGACAAGTTCTTGATGGAAGTGACTGTGTCTTTTTTCCTTCTACTTGTTTCCTCATGGCACCTAACACAGTGCCTTAAATGTAATGGGCTTGGAATAAATGGTTGATTAATTTGTTGGAATTAAATTCAATATTTTTTTGTGCTCTTTGAAAAACCCAAGAGACTGCAAAACCATGGCCATTTATAAGGAGGATTCTTTCCCTGGGTATGGGTTGAACAAGTTGGTCTTTGATGGACCTCCAAAACCAGCTTTGAGATGCCATAATTCTGTCATTGGGTAGAGAGCCTTTCACACTTATTTTGTGGGCGAAAATCATCACAGAGAAAATGCAGAGATGAATCTCTCTCAGAATGTAACTCTGTCCTGAGAGGTCAGAAATGAAGGCTGTTGTTGGACTTTATTTGAAGTCTCTCCAGTTTTGTAGGACCAGTTATTTTACTCATTTCTCATCTAGCAGCCCTCCTCTAAATGTTTCTATCCTGCCCCAGGAACCTGATCAACCTACAAGTTCAATTCAGTTGTGGAACCTGAACTTTAGCAGTTTCCTCTGTCCCAGGGGCGCCTTCCCCTCTCTGATCGAAGAAGGGTGGAGTTATGGGGGGCAAAAAGGGGAGACCAGAAAGCTTCTCTTATATATTCAATTTAAGGTGCCCTAGTCTATTCATTTTCCACCATGCTTCACTCCTCTGGATGCCATCATGCCCCTGCTCTGGGTACCCTTCTCCCATTCTCCCTTTTGTAGCTTCTTTTTGTGTGTTATCTTGGTCCCAGCCCAAACGCATGTGAGCTTCTTAAAGGCAGAGACTTTGTTTTGCCTTTCTTTGTGTGCACAGCACTCAGCACCATACCTGACACATAGTGGGCACTTAAATGTTTATTGACTGATCTTCCAGAGCCTGTGCCCCACTTCCATAGCCTTCAGAAGTCATAGATCCCCTGTAAATCTTAGAGGAGAACTCAAGGGGAGGTTTGCATAGAAATAATCTTTCATTCCTACTAAAGAAATCCATTCTTCAGGTTATCTTTTACCTGTCATCTCCGACAGCTTCTCCAGGTGTGTGCCTGGAGTAGGTCCTAGAGCAACCGTGTGGATAATGGCGCCACTTTGTGTTACTTCATCAAAACATGTGCTGATTGCACTGTCTTCCCCATCAGTCAGAAGGACGATTTCTGAACCGTCTGTTGAGAATTTCTTTCGTATTACCTGAAAGCACAGATTCATCACAGACATTGGTAAGCAGAGTTAGTGTTGACAGGTAGCCCTAAGCGGGTGGATCTGGACAGGAATGAAAAAAGAAAATAAAGGAAAGACCCCTGGAGCCCCAGGAAGATCTTCCCATCATGAGATTTTCAAATATGAAATGTGTACCTTCCAGAAACTCAACACAAGCCCTTTTTCTCCTGAACTAATCCAGGAAAATTTGTCCCAGCTGATGCTGCCATTTGGAAGCAGAACTGTTCTGGCCAAATGAGTGACCCAGCTTCTGGACACAGGCATCGAGTCCCAGCCAGAGTATCTCTTCTTTCTGGCTCTAGCACACACAGAGGCTGATGAGACACTGGACAGATGAGCACCCACTCTGTGCAAGGAATCGTTTCTGATTCTTTTGTTAGTCCTGGGAGGGCTAAAGAGGAAGAAGCTTATGAACCTTAGAGGAGACATGCAAGGTGGAAAGAGTCTGAGTCTCCTCTTCTGCAAAAGGAAGAGGTAGTTGACCTCTGAGGTGTCTTCCACCTCTAACTCTGTGCTCCTGGGCTCCCTCTTTCCTGCTTTATTTGGTCATTAAGAGGTCATGGATGATGTTGTGGATACAACCTTCAATAGAGAAGAACAGATGGAACTCAGATCATAGGGCCATGAATGGTATAGAAGCAATGGGTGTGCTCCAACAGAAGCTTTGGGAAACCATCCTCTGTTTTATGATCCCAAACTGGACACTTTAGAAACAAAGGCATGACTCATAGCACTCAGTTCAGAGCACATTACACAAATCCTGGAGCAGGAACTCCCTCCACTAAGCTAGGTGATAAGTCTAAGGGAGCTGTCCAAGACACTTTGATGTACAGTGACTTGTACAGAGTCACGGCTAAGACATGCTACTAGCATAAGTTGATCTCAGGTCTTTCTCAGTATTCTATCTGTGAAGCCATGCTGGCTTTACAGGAAACATTATATTCTAGTTCTCCAGTGGATCTGGTGTTTCATCTATGTGAGTTTCCCCTCCAGTGATGCAAATCACAACCCATCTATCCATCCCTGCCCATCCTCTCTGTAAGAGGCAGGTAGGCAGGCAGTGGAGATTTGGGCTTAAGTTCAAATCTGACCTTCCTTGTTATGTGATCCTAGGCAAGTCATTTAACCACAGTCTGCCCCCTTCCTCCCATGGTTATTGTGAAGATCCAATGAGATAATATTTGTAAAAGTGATTAGCACAGTGCCAGGCACTGAAGTGCTCATTACCTTAGCTGGCTGCACTTCAACCAGAACTGTGTTGTGCTTGTTGCATTTACTTTTCCTTGATTCTCTAGCACATCCCTCACAACATCTGTTCCTACCATTTCCCTAACTCTTTGAGACCCCAGCTTCTCATCCATATCTCTCAAGTCCCAGCATATGACATCATTTCTTACTTTGCAGAAACATGTGAAGCCATCAGGCATGTTTTGTGGCCTCTCGACCATTTCCTTTCTCCTGTATCCGAGCGAACAGCAGGGATGTCATGTGAAAGCCACCATCTCCACACTGACCTCGATGCCCCTTCCCTTCTCTTTTGTCCAGGACCCTGTTCCATTGACGCTCCTTGCTTTCCCTCTTACATATCTTTAGTCCAGCTCTTTGATGATTTCTTCCTCTAACCGTACAAACACAAGAAGGTATCCTATGCCATGCAAATAAACTTTACTTTGAGTACAGGCTTAGGTTCTCTCTTTTTTCCCCTTCACTGTTAAAATCCATGCCCATTGCTTCTATACCATTCATGGCCCTATGATCTGAGTTCCATCTGTTCTTCTCTATTGAAGGTTGTATCCACAACATCATCCATGACCTCTTAAACCTCATCCTTCTTGAACTTTATCCTAATCTTCCTATATTCAAATTATGTTCTATACAAATATATACTATACGTGCTCTAGAAGAACCATACACGGTATGTCCATTTCCTATCCACTAACTTAATATTTGTTTCTTTCAGCTCTCTTATTAATAAAATGAGGCTGTTGTACTGCAGGATCACTAAGATGATTCTCTAATGTTACTTCATATCAAGAGTAATTATCTTTAGATACAATTAATGCATCGAAATGTGGAAAACCCTCCACAGTGGGAGTCAAAACATCCATTCATCACTCTTTGGCTGCGTTATAACATCCCATTAACTGGATGACTAACAGCCCCTTGCCTCAGTGTATTTAAATGAATCAACAGAGCCAAAAATGTCTGACTTTGCCAAAATGGAGCCTGGATTGAAGATCATTGCCCCTGGCTGCCCTGAATGCTTCTACTGCATCCCATATCCCCTTTTGCTATATCATGCACAGTGCCTGTCTCATTGGTTTTATAATTGTATAGCCCGTGTGTTAGAATATTATTGATTTAGGGCTAGAAAGGACCTCATAGTTCATCAGTTCCACTCTGCTTATTCAACACGAGGAAACTGAAGCTTGTACAAATTAAGTGTCCTGCCCAGGGTCACCCAGCCAGCAGGTTTCTGAGGAAGAATTTGAATTTGACTTATTCTGACTCCAAGTTGATGGTTTTGCCTATTGTATTTTGTTGCCTCTCAGGAGGGACATGAGCCCAAGTCTTCCTGAGTCTAAGGATGACTTTCTTCCTTCCTTTCTACCCTAGTCCAGCACTAAGTGCTTAGTATTTGTTGGGCTGAATTTAATTAGGGTTTCTCCACATCACCATTTTTTGATATTTCTCCCCTCCCTGGAAATATATTCACATTTCAGAGGGAAGCATCAAATTCATAGTAGACCGAAGGCATGTGAGGGAAATTCAGAGTAGAAATTTACTTTGAAAATATCCACTGCAATAGAGACAGTGGAGGGGAGATGACTTTACCATAAATGCTGATCTGAGTCCAGAGCAGATGGATGTTCCTCCTGAAGCAACAGTAGGTAACTTGGAGATGAGGGTGTGCCTCTCAGCATCAGACTGTATCTGTACTAGTTCACTTTGAACATGGGCTACATTGTCAAATGTGACCATCCCAACCCAGGACCCCTTTTCAATGATCTTAAGCAGGAAGAGTTTGGAGGCTTGAATTAGTCGATTTAGTCGGTCCTCACGCTAAAAGAAAAACACAAGTCATATTGGGATGGGGTCTTCTACAAGCAATCTGTAATAGAATAGACTCAGCCCATATGTGGAACTTTAGGTCTTTGGGTACCATGGTGGAGACTCTAGATTCTTCCAGGTTAGGAAAAAGAACATAAACTCTGAGGATTTTTCTAGGCTAGAAAGTATTTGAGAAGGGCCTGAGCATAGACTGTATGTTTGCCCTCTGATGCCTAAGCCTCCTAAATTTATAGAGGGACATCACCAGTTGACAACAGGGCCAGTGCCATGTTTCAGTCATAGTAACTCTGAAAGCTTAAGTGGTGGAAGTGTTTGTCTCTGCATTGGTGGATGCTCATTAACAATAGCAGATCCTGAAAACATTGAAGCATGGGATTTTTCAGTTGGATTATGATTATGAATGGGTTGGTGTTAGACTTAGTAGATGACAGAAGTTCTGTGAAATATTTTTGCCTTTTAATTTGAGCCACATCACCAGGGATGAACTATCAAGGAGACTAGGGACTAGACCTGGGATTTTATTGGTACAGGGCACTCCCAGATGTGGAAACTCCCTACCAAGGCAAGTTGACCCTTTCTCTACAACTTATAGTTTCACAGAATTGCATAACCAGCAGGTGCCAGATGTGGGAACTGATGCTCCTGACTCAGAGGTCAACCCTCCATCCACTACATCACATTGTCTCATAGTAAATTATTTTTGACCAAGGAAACTAATGAATTCCTGTATTGGGACTACTAAGTCATTTTCATTAGTGGGGAATGGTGGGGTACAATAGAGGGTGCTCAGATTAGTAAAATCGTCAGAGTTTTCAAGTATGGAATCTCAGCTGCCTTTTTAGGTAGAGTGTTTGATTATTGTGCAATCATCAACAAAGGAGGAAAATTTGAAGTCATACAAAGTTGATTGGGTAGTTTTGTTAACAGGGACTATAGAGTTTCATGGGCTGGGAAACGGCAGAGAAAATTCTTAGTTTAATCACTTTTGGACAACCAAAGTGTCATCTAGATACAGTGGATAATTTGCATGAATTTTTGTTGGAGAAAGAGAAGAGGAGGGAGTGTGAGTGTGAGGGCTTAAAGGGAAACTTGGTGTAGGGGGAATACTGATTCCCTACTTCCTAGATTCTCTTAAACCACGAGATCAATGTGGTTGGCAACAACCTCCAAATCTATGGGTCATCATAGGATAAAAACACACCCCTCCCACGTCCAGCAGAATGGGTCAGGTTTGGCTTACCGCCATGCTTCCAGACTTATCCAGAACTAAGCCCAGGATCCTTTCCCTGATCTGTTTCAGTGAGAAGCTGGTCTGAGGTGGCTCTGCTGCTGTCATGGGAGTGGATGTCTTGTAGTCTTCTGAGTCTTGGATCACTTCCCATGTGCTCCTGAGGTTGCACTTCCGGTTTTGAGCATTTGGAGCATTTCTGTTATGGTTCTCTTCTGTACAAAATTCAACCACCTGAAAAAGTGCAATTGCATCATAAACACAAAAATGGTAAAGCAGAGTTTCCTAACCTAGAGTTTGAAAAGATGTTTTTATATCTTTTAGAAAATTAATTTCTATGTTTTCAGTTTTCAATAATCACTTCCATAAGTTTTAAATTTTCTCCCCCTCTTTCCTAGAAACAGCATGAAATCTTGTATGGGTTCTATACTTACATTCTTATTAAACCTTTTCCATGTTAGTCATGTTGCACAGAAGAATTACAATGAGTGGGAGAAACCATGAGGAAAACCAAACCAAAACATAACACAAGAGAAAATATTCTGCTTCATTCTGTGTTCTGATTCAATAGTTCTTTCTCTGGATGTGGATGGCATTTTGCCTCAAGAGGCTTTGGGAATGTTTTAGGTGCTTGCATTGCTGTGAAGGGCTAATTCTATCAGAAACAGTCTTCTCACACTGTGGCTGTTACTATGTATAATATTCTCCTGAATCTGCTCATTTCATTCAGCATCAGTTCATATAAGTTTTTCCAAGTTTTTCTGAATCCTGACTGTTTATTTTTTCCTATAGCACAGTAGTATTCCATTACATTCATATACCACAACTTGTAAAGTCATTCCCCAATTGATGGACATTCCCTTAATTTTCAGTTTTTGACCACCACAAAAAGAGCTGTTATAGATATTTTTGTACATGTGGGACTTTTTAACATATTTGTGATCTCTTTGGGATACATCCCTATAAGCAATATTGCTGGTTCAAAGGGAATACACATTTTTGTAGCACTTTGGGCATAGTTCCAAATTGCTCTCCAGAATGGTTGGATCAGCTCACAGCTCCACCAACAATGAATTAGTGTTCCAACTCTCCCACATCTTCTTCAACATTTATTATCTTCCTGTTTTTTCATGTTAGCCAATCTGAGAGGTGTGATGTGGTATCTCAGAGTTGTTTTGATTTGCAACTCTGTAATCAGTAGTGATTTAGAGCAATATACCTTTTTAAATATAGTTGGTTTTGTTTGTCATGCTGAGTATTTTATTTGATGCATTTAAAACTTGATTATGTGAAGGTATGCAAAAGCTTCACCAGAGTACTGAGTGGCCAGGGACATAAAAAGGTAAAGAATTCCTTCAGTAAATCACTAAGTAACCGGTACAACTAGCAACCCAGTGATAATTTAGGGGGAAAAAGTAACTTATTTGAAAAACTCTTCAACACTCCTGGAATTCTAGCCCTGCCTGTTCCGCTATCATGTCCTAGTCACTTAACCTTAGTTTCCTCACCTGCAAAGTGAAGACCTTGGACTAGATAAGGAGGTCTTGGGATTCATTTACACTAAAAAATTTTTGAGGACCTTTCCCAAAGAACTTTTGTTTATGATTGTTTTGCCTGTTTATATTTACCACATTAGAAATTCAAATACCTTAATATGATTATGAAATAGTGTAGACCTGGAAGTCTCCCTAAAAGGGGTCTCTGGGACTGCAGGCTGAGCTGTTGGACTCAACTCTAAGAGGCTGTGAAGACCTCATTGTTGAATTTTCAGCAGGAGCATTTACACCTCAGGTTTCAACATGTGCTACAAATCAGGACTAGGTTTATTGTTTCATTGAATATCTAGAAAGGACAAAGAAGTAGCCCATGCATTTGGAATCCACATAGGGAAATATTCAACAAGATAAATACAAAGCAAGAAAATATAGATAATGTTATGTTTTAAAAAACCAAGGCACTGTATGGATTCATCCTTCCATATGGATGACTCATGTCTGTTTGAGTTTGACACCATGGATCTTGACTTAATAAAGTGATGGAAGCAATATTAACAATGTAGGTAAAACTTAATAATGTGTCTTGCATTATTTTTCCAGAGAGTCATTTGTTAAACATTTACTAGCATACCTTTGCCCACATTGTTCCCCAGTCCTCAAATTGAGAAGTGGACTAGGGCATTTCCAGGTTCCTTTCCAACTAGACTCTCCTCTGAGTCTAGGATTCTGAGTTTGATCTGAGCGGGAGTACTCAGAAAGAGAAGAGACAATAGCCTGAAAGCTAGCAGAGGTTCCTGAAGAAGCTGTCATGTCAGACTGACCTCGATTCCATTTGTTATCAGCTTACTAGACAGACAGGTCATGGGACCATTTCAGGCAGCTGGATTTCAGCAAAATGTTTGGCTAAGTTTCTTTGGGAATATGTTGAAGAAATGTAGGAAGGAGAGTAATATAGTTAATTGGGTTCAGCCCTGGTTGACTGACTCCAGAAGTGGTGATTAATGTAGTAATACAAAGGTATCACCATGGCAGGCCATGTTTAGTGGAATCCCACAGGAACATTTGCTTGGTCCTGTTCTATTAAATTTTTATTCAGCAACCTGGATGAAGGCATGAAGAGTATCTGTGTATGATATTCAGATGTTGCCAAACTGGGTGGGATAGCTAACTCATTGAGTAACAGTGTGTTTTTCCTTCATTGCCAAAGAAGACCACGCCATTAGAGAAGTGATGACATGATTTGCACTTGACTTTGTTTTGACTGAGGGAGGGCTGTGCAGGTCATCTGCCTCACTTCTCCTCCAGAGCCATCTAAATCCAGCTAGTGAGTGTCACTGGATTCGGTGACCAGATACTCATCATGATGAGTAGAGATGACCCAGGATGAGGCAACTAGAGTTAAGTGACTTGCCCAAAGTCACACAGCTAGTGAGTGTCAAGGGTCTGAGGGGATGTTGTACCACATAGCTGCTTATAACAGTATCTATTCCCCAACACCTCAACTGGCAGGAACAAGGAGTGAGCTGGAGCACATAAGGGGAGGGGAACTGGAGTCCTTTGTTTGGGGTTAGAAACTACAAGTGTCTGCACTTGTGGGGAGATGTGTCTGGGGAGGATAGGTGGAGAAAATGAAGGAGGAAGCATTTATCAAGCACCTGCTAGGTCCAGGTCCAGTACTCAATCCACTATACTACTTTGCTGCCTCAATGAGAAAACAATACTACTGCATGTGTTATCCAGTTGTTTTGGTCATGTCTGACTCCTCCTAACCCCATTTGGGGTCATATTGGCAAAGATAGTGAAAGGGTTTGCCATTTTCTTTTCCAGCTCATTTTACAGATGAGGAAACTGAGGCAAATAGGGTGAAATGACTTGACCAGTGCCACACAACTAAGTGGCTGTGGCCAGATTTGAACTCCGGCAGGTGAGTCTTCCTGATTCTGGGCTTAGTGTTCTGTGTACTATGGTTATAGTGAACTGCAGTCAGCAGGAGGAATCCACAAGAAAGGTTCCATCCTCAGAGGGAGAGAGAGAGTGCTGGGTTTCTGTGCAGAGGTCCTGAGTTAGAATGCTGCCTTGGCCACTTGCTACTGTGTGACATGAGTCACCTAATCTCTCTTAACCTCACAGCTTTTTATATTTAACACCAAGGTAAATCATTTGGCTAAACCCACTTCTCAAAACCATGTAAGCTGGAATAGAAGGACCCAATTTAGGAACATATACATACATACATATATATGTGTGTGCGTTTGTGTGTAGACACACACAGACACCCACCCATATATGTACATATATGTATATATACACATGTGTATATATAGATATACAGGTACACACATACATACATGTATATAACAAAAAGTTAAACAATAAAAAGAGCTATTGAGGATATCGTGACACCTGCAGCCCACCTTCCTTCCAAGAAAGCATTCCCCCTTAGAGCCCCAATTTGATTTTTTACTGTAGTAATTTAAGGGGTATTTAGAGTAATTCCAAAAAGATTAGGCTAGAGTACAAGTGTGGAACAGTGATATTTTAAGAGGATTGGCTTAATGAAGGTGGTGTTCCCTTCTGTTCTCTTTTGTATCTTCAGCCTTCCCTTTTAAAGACGTAATGGCTCACTAAGGGGCTGCCCAGCACAAGGGACCTGTCTCAGGTCATCTGGACAGATGTGCTGATAGAGCGCTGAGCTAGCAGTGGGACTGTGCACCACTCACTTCATTTCTCCAAGTCTGTTTCCTCATGTGTGATATAGCAATGACAGTTATGACCAATGAGGTGATTAGCATCAAATAAGAAGGCAGGGGCAAAGTTTTCTGCAATCTTCAACTCTAATAAATGCTGCTCTTATGGTTAGAAAAGACACCATTTTCTGTTTACAAACCAGAACCAATGACATAAAATTTTAAATACTTACAGAATCAATGCTTTGCATGAACATGATGGAAGCTTTCTCATTCTGAACTTTATCAGGGATAAATAAACAGTCTTTCTTAAATTTTCCTGTTTGTGGATCTATTCTGCATGATCTGGTAGAACAACTTCCTCCGGAACATGCATACGCCCTATTTGTACCAGTGATACCTTCAGAACATCTGAAAACATTAGGATTAGATTTTAAAATTTGAAACTCATTATAAACCACCCCAATTGTGTGTATCCCTGATGTTATCACATTAGTTATTTCTTCATCATAGAGGGTGTGCATCAAGCAACCCATTTAGGCATCAAAGTCTCAGTCAGCAGGAAGAGCAATTTCTCTTTGGCAGAGAATTCCTGCAGGAAATTTCAGGGAGGCTTTTTTCCAATATCCCCACACTAGGCCATCTGTAGGGAGGACCAGGTCGGCTTTACTGGTGTCCTCAACTGTGGTGCTCACAGGAGTGGGCTCCTTACTTTTAATTGTCTTCATGGGAATTAAGAGGGAATCCTCATTCTCAGCAGCCAGGGTAGCTGTCCAGTGTTGTTACTACCACTAATTTGTGGTGCTCACGTTTTTTATCTGTATTTATTTGCTTTCCTAAGGAACCTATTTTCTTTTCATTGACTTGTTTCATTCATTAATTAGATCGAAACTGGTCAACAAAGTGTCTCTCAGAGCTCTGTGTCCCAGTTAAACATGCAGAAGAAATGAGGGCACTGTGAAGATGTGTCCTTCCCAATCGCCTTGCATTTACTTCACATCTGTGGTGTGTGTGTGTGTGTGTGTGTGTGTGTGTGTGTGTGTGTGTGTGTGTGTATGTATGTATAAGTACATGTCATTTCCTTCAAGGTCTTTGAGCACTGAGACTTTCTTCTTCCCCTTTGTATTTCCAGCACCAAAGACAGCACCCATAGTATAGCAGGTGTTTCATCAATGCTTGTGGATTGACTGATGCTAAACCTTCTGTTAACCCAACAGGGAGAGCAATGTAGGTTTCCTGCAAAAACAGAAAGAGAGCAGGTGTAGCCTACACAAGGAAGGATACTGATATTTTCCCTCCTTGAGAATTGTAATTTCCCACTGTACTTAAACACTGAGAAGTAACAGAATGTT
>CM053770.1:657842201-657864540 GCA_028658325.1 Potorous gilbertii
GATGGTTGCTTGAATATCATCTTCACTAATTTCAGGTTTTGGTGGATTCATTTTGATTTCACCTGCATAGAGGGAAAGAAAAACCCCCATCGTTTTGTCCTTCATATTCATTCCATGGGAATGTTGGGGATTTCTGTTGTTTATTATCCCAGCACCTAGCCTAGGCGCTAGGGGGAGCCATAGTGCCCAGAGAGGTGTGCCTGGAGTTAGGCCCAGCAGAGCTTAAATGTGGCCTCAGACACTTTCTAGCCATGTGACCCTGGGCAAGTCACTTAACCTCTGTCTGCCTCAGTTTCTTCAGTTGTAAAATGGAAATAATAGTAGCACCTACTTCCTAGGGTGGCTTTGAGAATACGGTGAAATAGTTGTAAAGCAGCTGGCACACAGTAACTGCCATATAAAGGTTGGCTGTCATCATCACTATCATCTCACTCTCCTCTCAGCATCCTATTCAATCAGCCATTTTTCTTCTCAGCAAAGCCATTACTTGGGACAAACAGAGTGCTGACTGAGGATGCCTATGCCCAAGGGAACATGAAAGTTCATTAAAATCAGTTGCTTGTATTATTTTGTTGACATGGACTCAGGAATAACATGATTACTGATATCCTCAGGGCCAGTTGAGTATGACTTACTATGTTATTAATAGCCTTACCATCCTCTTTCTCTTGCTCAGAAACCCCTGGTTGGCCAAACTGTTATCCAGGGCAGATCTTCCCTTGCCCATTTTTCTGCTAGCTTGACCTAATAATGCCCTGTTCCTCTTCTGCAGGTGGGTGAGAGTGGAGTGGCTATAACTTACCTTATTTTGATCAATGTCGGTAAGTGTAAGCTACTATATCAAAGTTGCAATGAAGCAATTAGAGATATTCTAAGGTAGAACAGGCTTTTTCTGTGGGTGACTCCATCACCACAGAACTTCAAACAGAGGACGGGGACAGAATATTATAGAAGGGATTCCTGCTCCAGGAATGGGTTGGTCCAGAAGCCATGGAGATCCCTTGCAGTTCTTAGATGCTGTGATACTTAGCCCTAATCTTCCTAATTCTACCTCAGTGTTGGTGTCTGTGGGCAATACGGAATATTTAAGGCTTAAAAACCTGGTTCTTCCAATAGTTGTATATAAGTTGGGACTTCTTGTGTCACGCTAGTCTGTTGAATTTTGTGAGTAGGACAGACATACTGCAGTTACACTAAGATTCACTGGTAGGGAGCCTCTCAACTGCAGAACCTCAGAGTTCCTATGCTCCCAAATGGCCATCTAGTCTATATCATGTGAAAAGACCCCCCTCTACAACAAAGCTGAGAAGTCCTCCAGACTGGACTTGAGCCTGTTAGTGATAGGAGCCCATTTAGTGAGGAGAACTCTCTGCTGGGGCAGCTCACTATGGGAAAGCAGGGTTGTTTTTCTTCTATCAAGCCTAGATCTTTCTCTTTGGAGCTTGGCTCTGCCCTCTGAGCCAGGCAGAACAATTCTTATCTCCCTTCCTGGGAGATCCTTTCCACTACTTGACAGACAAGTCTTTAGTCCTCTGGGCTAAATCAGCTCCTTCAACATGCTCTGTACTGGATGAACAATCTTTAGTTTGAGATCTGAGATGTGTCAGAGCTCAATGAGATTCCCTCTTGCCTTTGTTTCAAGAGAACACCTTATTTCTGTTATGGAAGGTGCCTTACCATTCTCTACCCAGCCTGGTACATAGAAGGCTCCACTCACTCGGGGTCTTGACCTTTGAGTATTTGCTCCTCCCAGAGCTCTTACTTTTAAGCTATATCGACCATCTGTTTTGTAGGCTGTGAAGTACCTTGAATAGACACCATCATTCTTGTAAGTATCAGCACCTTTGTGTGAAATAAAGGCATTAATAAGCAGTGTCATAAATAATGAACATATAAATTCTCAAAAATACGCTTGGACATCGGAAGATAATAAACACTTCTGTGTGTGTACGCCCATGTGCATATGTTTGTATATACCTCTGTCCCATTTCTACACACAAACATACATATTTATAAAATCTTTGAGAGTTTTCAAAGCTTATTAAGATCATGATATCATTGGAATAACCCAGCAACCCTGTAAGGTAAGTAAAAATACGGTGGTGTGGTAGAGGCAACTTGTAGAAGAGATTGCTGATTGTTCCATTTTCAATGTGAGCATTTAAACTTTGGAAATATCTACAAATTGGAGCTTGATTTATTGTCTGATTGATTTTCTACATTTAAGAAAGTCATGGGGATGAAACTTGGAAGTATGTTTTGTGTGCTTTTCCCCCCAGAGAGCTTTTTCCTAAACATTTACCAGCACATCTCTATTGAAAAGTATTATTGTACCATTATACAAAGGAGGATACCAACATTTAAATCAGTTAAATGACTTTTCCACAGTTAAAGAACTAGTTAGTGTATGAGGCAATATTGAACCCATGTCTCTTCCTTCTCTCTCAGTCTCCATATCCAACCACTTGCCTAGTCTTGTCTGTTCCTCTGTATCATCTCTTGCATCCATCTCTTTGTGTCTCCTCATGCAACTCTACCCTAATTCAGGCATTTGGATGATTATAGTAGTCTCCTAAGTGGTCTTGCTGCCTTCAGTCTCATCCCTCTGCAATAATCCTAAAACAGATCTGAACATGTGAGCTTACTATGCAAAACTCTTCAGCTCCCCCATTACCTCTGTAGGAATCCTGTCAGTTTTTAACATCCCTCCATAATTTAGCTCCTACCTGCCTTTGTAGTACTATTATCTCTTACTCCCTTTCATGTGATCTCTGATGTGTCCTGTACATATCCTTCATTCTCTCACTTCTCTGCCTTTGCTTAAGTGACTCAGTGGCCTCCCATTTCTTGAATGTGCTCCTTTCTCACCTTGGACTCTTGGAATCCATAGCTTCCTTCTAAGCATAGCTCAGTTACCATCTCCCATACAGGGACTTTCCACATGCCCCCTATTTATTAGTTCCTACCCTATCATCTTCTACAACCAAAGTACTTTGAATTTACCTTATATATACTTTCTGTTTATCTCTCTGTGCACATGTTGTCTTCAGCTTGTTTGATTGTTAAGTTCCTTAAGGGCAGGGATTGCTTATTGTTTATTAATGTGTCCCTGGTTCCCCCGTTGTACCTTACCTTAGTAGCAATTTAATAAGTTCCTCTCAAATCCATACATTTTTATTAAATGGATACCACACATAATGCTAAGAGAGTATGTGCACCTAGTGCACAGACATTTCAAGGAGTAGAGGAGACATCATTGTTGAAGGCTGTCTACATAGCCCATTCCCTGGAGGGGATGAATTGAGGACAGAGGCAGAGTGGTGCTGAAGTTTGGTCAGTGTGAAATTGTCCTTCCTCCCTTGGGATCATGGAAATATTTGGGAGCCACTGCTCTGAAGTATTTTCCTAGTCTAGTGACTTTGAGTTGGCCTTTTGCCAAATACCTTTTCAATTTGTTTGATGTCTGATTGTCATCTTCTGTGGACCCCTCTTTGCTATGTTATAGGGGTTCACCTAAGCCAAGTTACTGGATTCCCCTGTGATCTAAGGGAGAGTCTTGATTGCTTGTTTGTCCATAGGTTATGCACTTTCTCTAACTTTTGCTAACAAAGGGGACACTTATGTTTTCAGGTAAACAGTCTTCCTGGACATTCAGTTAAATTCAGTAAGCTAGAGACACATTAACAAGAAGGAAACAGACCCTGTCCTCAAGGAGATTACATCTAGTTTGGAAAACACAATTCAAATAAAGATCAGTAGGGGAGAGGTCAATAACAAATAAGCAGAAGGTAAATGCCAAGTAGTTTTGGTGGGGAGGAGATTAGAAAAGAAAATATCTTTTAGGGGAAATCAGGAGAAATCTTGTGTAGGAGATGGGACTGATTTGTGTTGTAATGTGAACTAGGGATTCCAAGAATCAAAGGTGAGGAAGGAAGAGATTCCTTGTTCATGAAAGCGTGTAGGGAAGAAAACTTTTGCATAGACCCAGAATTTTTTTCAAAGGGAATAATGAAACATGTTTTTCAGGGATCATGAGTTTGAAGGGATCTTTGATGTCACTGAATCCAACCCTTCACTTTGTAGAAACTGAGATCCATTGAGATTGTGACTGACCAAGATGAAAGAGCTTATATATTTCCAAAGTGAGTGACCAGTGATTGTTTCCACTATATCATGCTAATTTTCATTTTAATATGTTAAGGTTTCTCAAGTATGCAAGTTATGAGCCTGACTCTACCTTTTTAGCAAGAAAAGGTATTAATGATTTCCTGTTAGGAATGCTAATGAACACTAAAGCTGATATTTTAAAGAAAATACTAGCAAAGAGATGAAAATAATATATGCCAGAGATCACATACTATGACTGGATGGGATTTATACCTGGAATGCAGGGCTGGTTCAATATTAGGAAAACTATCAACACAACTGACCCTGTCAGTAGGTAAAACATCAAAAATCATGATTATCTCAATAAATACAGAAAATGCTTTTGAGAAAATACAACACTCTTTCCTATTAAAAACACTTGAAAATATAGGAATCAATGGAACTTTCCTTAATGTGGTAAGTGGGTAAATTGAGACACTAATGTACTGCTGGATAGAGTAGTGAACTCATCCAAGCATTCTGAAGAGGAATTTTGAACTATGCCTAAAGGGCAAATTGCATGCCCTTTGGTCCAGCAAATACTGTTAGTAGGTCTGTATCCCAGAGAGATCATAAAAAGGGCAAAAGGACCTATATGTACAAAAATATTTATGGCACCTCATTTGGTAGTGGCAAAGAATTCGAAATTGAGGGGTGTTGTCAGTTGGGGAATGGCTGAACAAGTTCTGATGTATGATTGTATTGGAGTGCTGTTGTGCTACTAAAAAAAAAATGATGTGCAGGCAGATTTCAGAGAAACCTGAAAAGACTTACACAAACTGATACAAAGTGAAGTAAGCAGAAACAGGAGAATATTGTAGATAGTACAGTAACTATGATTGACTTAGCTTTTCTCAGCAATATAGTGATCCAAGACAATTCCAAAAGACTCATGAGGTTAAAATGCTGTCCATATCCAGACAGGAACTGATGGAGTCTGAATGTTGATCAAAGCATACAATTTCCCCTTTCTTCATTTTTTTCATGTTTTTTTTTCCTTTTGCAAATGATAATTTTTTGCAAACTATTTTTTCACTACATAACTAATATAAAAATGGGTTTAACATGACTGAACACATATAATGTATATCAAATGATTTTCTTTGAGACTTTGAAGGGAAGAAAAGGAGGGAAAAATTTGAAACTCAAAATTTTATAAAAATTGAATGTTAAAAATTGTCTTTACATGTAATTGGAAAAATGTTAAAAAAGGAAAAAATATCTTCTTTCTTAAAAGAGAAAGACCCTTGAGATTATTATGGAGGATGTTACCTGCACCATTATCCAGAAGTTCCAGAGTCACTGTTGTCCCATCAGCTGATTCTATGAGAGCTGTTACATTGGCTCCTATAACAGGCAGGGATCCTTGGTGAACTTGTGCATAAACAATCATTGGATTAGGGAAGGTGTTGTTATCCATTTTCATTTTAGAATCCACTGTAATGGGAGGTGCATTAGAATTTGCAGCACGAGAGGTTACTGTCAGAGTCAGGGTTTGCGCACTTGACTTAAGGCTGTATGTCCAAATTCCATCCTGAAAAATCCAAAGAAATTCATTAAAGCCAAACAGTATTAAGAGATGCCCTACCTGCCTTCTCTGTTATCCATTATCTGTCTTAACATCTTGTCTGGTTTATACAAGTGAAATTTAGGAAAGCCATCTGCTAGAGAGTTTCAATGACTTTGCTTCTCTATCAGCTGTGACAGTCATTTCAAATCATTCTTCCTTGTGAGTACAGGGTGTACTTAATACCAATTAGTATTAAAACTTTTGGTATGAACAATGTGACCTGAAAGACTTTTCTCCTCAGAAGTAAGGTGAAAGTTTTGGATGTCAGAAAATATGGGGCCTAAATTTCTGAATGGGGAAGTTAGATGTCATAAGTATGTTTCCACCAATCAGAAAAGATTCTCTAACTTCCTGGTCTGCCCTCCTTGTCTTCAAACCCAAATTTTGCCCTCCTGATACCCTTTACAACAGTTCCTTTGTTGCTACAGTATAATTTTTTAAACTTTTACTTTTGGTGGTCAATTCTTCACATTTCTAAGAGAACAAGCTTTTTTAGTTAAAAAGAGAACTACTCTCACTGAAGAATAACTACAAAGTTGTATTGCTGATATTAAGGTCTTGCCTCCATTTTCTGGAAATTTTAGGAAAATATAGAAAATCTCACCTTGGCAGTGTCTGGTATTTGGAGGTATGCCATTTTGGAGGTTGTATCCACCAAAAAATTATCATATGTTTTCCCACTGGGATCTGAAATAAACATTTGGGGTTGTTGTGCTGTCCATGTGACAAGAAATAGAGTGTCATTGCCTACTGTACTGTCAACAATAACTGTGCCATTCATCCAGTCCCCATCCTTCAGAGTGGCTCCCTCACTCACAAGCTGTTAAGAAAAGTAACAAACATTTAGTTACTGGTCAAAGGATTAAGTCATCAATAAGTCATATCACAGTTAACCTGAAGGACATGTCAATGGGCAAAATCTTATAAATTGCAGAGAAGGAACCAGCATGCATTGGTAAAAGGAGTTTCCTTAGCTAGAAGTCCTCCATAACCAATAAATGAGAGAGTCCTTTCCTCCCTCTGATTAGCATCCATTAGGAGATAGGATGGTTAAGAGAGGAGACAGATGTCAGGGTTATACAAATTGCATGAAGAATGTTCCTGGCACAAAGGACATGAAAGACAGGGCTAGAATGGAATCCCTTATTTTTATTCTAAGGTAATATTCAACTGTTGCTCTTTCACTCTCTCTCCCTCTCATCTTTTTTCTTCTCAACTTCTCTTCTAAATCAAATTTCCTCCATTGTGAGTGGGGAGAGAATGAAACTCTCCTCTAATCCAAGATCTCAGGTTCAGTTCCTTGATTTTGAGTCAGCTTCTCAGCAGTGAGGACAGGTAATATTTTTGGTGAGTGAAAAGAATATGTCCACCAAAATCACAGAGATTTAGAGCAGTCTGGGCCCACAAGGAGCTCACATTCTGTTTGGGGGTGGGAACAACATTCAAAAAGAAAAAAAAAACTGCATACAAGATACATGCAGTACAAGTGGAAGATAATCTCAGAGGGGAGGTGTCAGTGGATACAAATGCAGATTTCTTTCCACTGAACCACCCTGCCTCATTGGTCTGCCCTGGCCTAATCTGTTCCTATCATTCTTTTGTTGTTCCCAATTAACTCACTATCCCGTTCACCATGGAGGCTCCTCCAAACCTTTTCATCTCTGCTTAAACCTCCCAAGGCTTCCTCTCCCTCACACTCTAATCTTAAAAACTTGTCTCATATTTCACTGAAAAAAAATGAAGTCGTTCTCTGAGAGCTCCCATTTTTCTTTTCATTTCACTGTCTATTACTATCTCCTTCCCTCAGTCTCACATGAAGTGGTCACCCATCTCTTGGACAAGGCAAAACTGTCTCCAAGCATGAGGAATCCAATTCCCTCCTGCCTTCTCCAGCAGTTTGTCCCCTCCATCGTTCTCATACTCTCACTTTTCTTTATTCTCATTGTCTGCTTGGCTCTTTGTCTCACTGGCTGCTTCTCTACTACAAACATGCCCTTGTCTCCTCCATCCTCAAAAACTTCCTCTGATCTGTCCATCTCCACTGGCTGTCATCCCGTGCCTCTTCTCCCTTCTTCAGCTGTCTATTTGATGTGTCAAACTGGGTGTTCCACAGGTATCCTAAATTTATCATGTCTAAAATGGAACTTGTTATTTTCCCCCCTAAATCTCCCCTCTTTGTAACTTACCTATTAGTGTGCTGGGCTATGACATTCACTCCTCCCAGTCACCCAGGCTTACGCCTTTGGGGTCATCCTGACCTTCTCTCTCAGCTTCCATCACAATCTCTTGTCAATTTTTCCTTTGTAACATCTCTGGCACATGGCAGACACTTACTAAAAGGTTATTCCATCAACATCTAACATGCCCTGGATAAATGAAGCTCTTTCATTTTGGAGCTCCCACCCATGGGCTGGAGTGTCCTGAGTGGTGGAAGCTGCTACACGTAGCCAGCCTCAGATGTGATGATGCTTCACTCTGGTCTTTATTTTTCTTTCATGCTGCCCACTGTTGAGTACAGCGGTTGCTTCCATTCCTTTCCAGTTTGTAGTTACTTCCTGCCTCCCTTCCATCTTGTGTTACTGTAAGTGTTTCACATTTAAGTATGTCTGATCATGTTATTTCCCCTGAGTAAAATGTAAGCTCATTGCAGGCAGGGCCCATTTAATATTTAATTTGCATCTCCAATGTTTAGGACAGTGCCTGACACATTATAAGTGCTGAATAAATGTTTGTTGATTGATTATTGATAATATTACAATAAGGCAAAGCAAAATAGTGAAAAGGGACATGTACTCTTTTTTTTTAAATTGAATTTGACACTAATATCCATTTTCATCTTCCTAATCCCTGCTTGAGAAATCTTACCTGTTATGGAACCTTGTTTTTGTTGTTGTTGTTGAGCCTTTTCAGTTTAGTGTAATTCTTTGTGACCACTTCAGCTTTTTCTTGGCAAAGTCTTGGAGTTGTTTGCCATTTCCTTTTCCTGCTCATTTCACAGATGAGAAAACTAAGGCCAATAGGATTAAGTAACTTCCTCAGCATCACATAGGTAATGTCTGAGTCCAGATCTCCATTCACTGTGGAGTCTTTTTTAGTTCAGGCCCAGCATTGTATCCATTGCCCTACCTTCTTTCCCTGTTATGGATCCTTGGAAAAATTTTGAATGTTGGTCTTGGACTTGGATTCAGATGATCTTCAAGGTGCTAAAATATTGTGGATTTGTAGGAACTCATTGTGTATACATACATACATATATATATATATGTATGTATGTATACACAATGGTGTCCCAACCAGTATGATGCAGTGGAAAGAATGCTGAATGTGAAGTCAGAGAACTAAAGTACATATCCCATCATGCCTGTTTATGACCAGCATGACTTTAGACAAATCCATTTTTCTTAGTTTTCTCACCCATAAAAGAACGTGTGCTTTCAACTGAATGACCCTGAAGTTCCTCCCTACTTCTTATCTATGATGTATGATTCTGTGAACCTCAGAGGTGCTTATCAGTGCTGAATCTCTGGTCCTGAAATGCTAAGATCCTATGTAATACAAGCATGGGAAATGAGAATTTGAAACTTACCTGAATGGCCTGTTGAGTGATCATTCCATTTCCAGATGAGAGGGCACTGAACGCATCAATGAGCCCATTATTTTGGGCATTGTCTGTAACAGCTGTCTGCACACCTCCTAAAGTAGGATTACATTACCAGTAGTTAACTAATTAGCACAGATTAGTGACAGAACAACAGTCTTCCCAAAGTTATTTTTTCATAAACTTTCATATTGGTTCATAAATGAGTAAGAATGAAACCTCATTCTGGGAAGTCAATGTAAAATGTGGCGTCTTGTGGTATATAAATTATATATTGTATAATCATTAAAGTCTCATTTATCTGGAACACAGTTAAGGCCTTGAGATGAGATAAAAATGACTGAAGAGGAGCCAAAGACATGTCACAGAATCCATGATCTAAACTAGTTCATGTATTTCATTCATAATTGAGCTTCTTGGATCCTCAGTACTTCAAGAATCCATCATTTCAGCCATATGGGAGCTACCTCTACCAGAGCTCACTTTAGCCTCTCCAGTGCCTTGGTGGATGTTTCTATGGCCAGAAGAATTCATTGTTTAGTGAACAATCTTCCAGTGACTTGTCTTTCCAGTTTTAGCAATGTTGCACAGTTCAGTTAAACCAACATTCATGAAGCACCTGCTATGTTCAAAAGTGGTCCGTGACAAAGAAGGAGTCTCTAGCCCTCAAAGATCTTATCTTCCCTTTTGGATTTGCCAGTGAAAGTAGAGAAACTGCAAGTGCACAGATAAGTAAATTCTGGGAAATGAGAAAAGAGATCCTGGGACAATGGACACATCCATAATCAAGCTCTCACCCAGTTCCTTTCCATATTTATAAGACCTCAATGGCATAGGTACAGTCACCTTCAGAATGAGGAATCAGAATAGAACTTTTATGAAGGACTTACTCTTATTTCAGGCAAAATTTAATAAGCTTTATTGGATTTCCCATACCATAAAGCAGCAAATTAGAAGAATGATGAGGAAAAAATGGGTCCTACTAAGGCAGTCACACTAGTAACATCAGGGTATAACAGTGTGACATCAATGGAGGGGATCAAACTGTATAAAAGAAGAGACACAAGAAATCAAAGAATATACTAGCCAGGGAAGCATGGTTTGGTTGACAACCCCTAATCTGACTTGTAGTGGTGGTTTGAGCAGTAATAACCCTGTGACCTCACATGACTTCCTTCATCTCTTTGACCTTTAACTTCTGGGGTTAATGGACAAGGCACTAGATCTGAAGTCTTCGACATATATTCTTATTGGAATTGTCACATAATTTTTCTGTGCCTCTTATCACCTCATCTGTAAAATGAGGAATTGGAATAGCTGTATGATTCTATGAACATGACTGGATGGTCTCTAAAGATCACCTGTGTATTAGCAAATAGTCCCATATATACCAGTATGCTAGTAAATGTTTAACTAGGTCATCAAAAAATATGTATTCATAACACTATAAAGTGAAAGCGTCCTACAAAACACTTTCTCTATCACTTTTGTAAGTGTAGAAATCACTACAACAAAAAATCAAACCCTGATGTGTAGCATTTGCTGATTTCTGAGCTTTAAATACAATGAATATTTAACAATGGGCAGTCACAAGCTGCTACAATTTGGCTTTAGCCAATCCCTTCCTATATACTTTAGTAGTACAATAACGTAACTGATGATGCTGAGCTATCAAGAAAAAGGTTCAGGGGAGCTCTGCTTAATCACTTAGGGAAGCACATAGTACATTTAAGACAGTTATTTCATCCAGATTGGTTAAAATAGAAAAGCAGTCCCTCAAGAGGTAAGCTTTAATTCTCTGGAAAATTCACTCATTTCCCAGTAATGCTGGCTGTCACTGAGTGACTTAAGAGAGTCAAGCTCTACTTTTATTTCATATTCACTTCTTATTTCTCCTCATTTAGGGGCCTTGGTTTGGGAATAACAAGTCAGATATTTTTGACATCTTTGTATCCATGTCTCACTTTCCTTCTCATCCCCCATTAGACAAATTCTGGATGGCAGTGACTGTGTCTTTTTTCTCCTATTTGTTTCCTCATGGCATATAGCACAGTGCCTTAAATGTAATGGGCTTGGAATAAATGGTTGATTAATTTGTTGGAATTAAATTCATTATTTTTTTGTGCTCTTTGAAAAACCCACAAGACTGCAAAACCACGGCCATATGTAGGAGGATTCTTTCCCTGGGTATGGGTTGGATCAGTTGGTCTTTGATGGACCTCAAAAACCAGCTTTGAGATGCCGTAATTCTGTCATTGGGTAGACAGTCTTTCAGATTTATTTTTTGGGGGAAAATCATCACAGAGAAATATAGAGATGAATCTCTCTCTGAATGTTGCTCAGTATGTTCTCAGATGACAGACACTGAAGTCTCTCCAGTTTGGTAGGATCAGTTATTTTATTCATTTCTCACCCAGCTGCCCTCCTCTGAATGTCCCCATCCTGCCCCAGGAATCTTATCAACCTGCAAGTTCTGTTCAGTTGTGAAACTCAAACTTTAGCAGTCTTCTCTGTCCCAGGGGTTCCTTCCCCTCTCTGATGAAAGAGGGGTGGAGTTATGGGGGGCAAAAGGGGGAGACCAGAAAGCTTCTCTTATATCTTCAATTTACGGTGCCTTAGTCTATTCATTTCCCACCATGCTTCACTACTCTGGACTCCATCATGCCTCTGCTCTGGGTACTCTTCTCCCCTTCTCCCTTTTGTAGCTTCCTTTTGTGTGTTATCTTGGTCCCACACCAAACGCGTGTGAGCTTCTTGAAGGCAGAGACTTTGTTTTGCCTTTCTTTGTGTGCCCAGCACTCAGCACTTTTACCTGACAGATAGAGAGCACTTAAATGTTTATTGACTGACCTTCCATAGCCTTTGCCCCACTTCCATAGCCTTCAGAAGTCCTGATTCTCCTGTGGATCTTAAAGGAGAACTCAAGGGGAGGTTTGCATAGCAATAATCTTTCCTTCCTACTGAAGAAATCCATTCTCCAGGTTATCTTTTACCTGTCATCTCTGACAGTTTCTTCAGGCCTTCATTTGCAGCAGGTCCTAGAGCAACCGTGTGGATAATGGCACCACTTTGTTTCACTTGATTGAAACATGTGCTGATTGCACTGTCTTCCCCATCAGTCAGAAGGACGATTTCTGAACCATCTGTTGAGAATACCTTTTCTATTACCTGAAAGCACAGATTCATCCCAGACATTGGTAAGCAGACTTAGTGTTGTCAGGTAATCCTAAGTGGGTGGATCTGGACAGGAATGAAAAAAGAAAATAAGGGAAAGCCCCCCAGAAAGATCTTCCCATCGTGAGATTTTCAAATATGAAATGTGTACCTTTCAGAAACTCAACCCACGCCCTTTTTCTCCTGAACTAATCCAGGAAAATTTGTCCCAGCTAATGCTGCCTTTTGGAAGCAGAAATGTTCTGACCAAATGAGTGACCCAGTTTCTGAACACTGGCATTGAGTCCCAGCCAGAGCATCTGTTCTTTCTGACTCTAGCACACACAGAGGCTGATGAGACACTGGACAGATGAGCACCCACTCTGTGCAAGGAATCGTTTCTGATTCTTTTGTTAGTCCTGGGGGCTAAAGAGGAAGAAGCTTATGAATCTTAGAGGAGACATGGCAAAGTGGAAAGAATCTGAGGCTTTGTGGGTCTTAGTTTCCTCATGTGCAAAAGGAAGATATAGGTGGCCTCTGAGGTGTCTTCCACCTCTAACTCTTTGCTCCTGTGCTCCCTCTTTCCTGCTTTATTTGGCTAAACCTCTTCATGACAGTGAGTGTGCTCCAACAGAAACTTTGGGAAACCATCCTCTGTTTTAAGATCCCAAACTGGACACTTAGAAACAAAGGCATGACCAATAGCACTCAGTTCAGAGCACATTACACAAATCCTAGAGCAGGAACTCCCTCCACTAAACTAGGTGATAAGTCTAAGGGAGTTGTCCAAGACACTTTGATGTTCAGTGACTTGTACAGAGTCACGGCTAAGACATGCCAGTAGCAGAAACTGATCTCAAGTCTTTCTCAGTATTCTATCTGTGAAGCAATGCTGGCTTTACAGGAAACATTGTATTCTAATACTCCAGTGGATCTAGCATTTCATCTATGTGAGTATCCTCTACATTGATGCAAATCACAACCCATCTATCCATCCCTACCTGTCCTCTCTGTATGAGGCAGCTAGGCAGGCAGTGGAGATTTGGGCTTAAGTTCAAATCTGACCTTCCTTGTTATGTGATCCTGGGCAAGTCATTTAACCACAGTCTGCCCCCTTCCTCCCATGGTTATTGTAAAGATCCAATGAGATAATATTTGTAAAAGTGATTAGCACAGTGCCAGGCACTGAAGTGCTCATTACCTTACCTGGCTGCACTTCAACCAGAACTGTGCTGTGCTTGTTGCATTTACTTTTTCTTACTTCCCTAGCACATCCCTCACAACATCTGTTCCTACCATTTCCCTAACTCTTTGAGACCCCAGTTTCTCATCCATATCTCTCAAGTCCCAGCATATGACATCATTTCTTACTTTGCAGAAACATGTGAAGCCATCAGGAATGTTTTCTGGTCTCTCACCCATTTCCTTTCTCCTGTATCTGAGGAAACAGCAGGGCTGTCATGTGAAAGCCACCATCTCCACACTAACCTTGGTGCCCCTTCTGTTTCCTTTTGTCCAGGATCCTGTTCCGTTGACACTCCTTGCTTTCCCTCTTACATATCTTTAGCCTTGCTCTCTGATGATTTCTTCCTCTATCCCTACAAACACAAGAAGGTTTCCTATGCCATGCAAATAAAATTACTTTGAGTACAGGCTTAGGTTCTCTCTTTCTTCCCCTTCACTGTTAAAATCCATGCCCATTGCTTCTATACCATTCATGGCCCTATGATCTGAGTTCTATCTGTTCTTCTCTATTGAAGGTTGTATCCACATCATCCATGACCTCTTAGCCCTCATCCTTCTTGAACTTTATCCTATTCTTCCTATATTCAAATTATGTTCTATACGTGCTCTAGAAGAACCATACATGGTATGTCCAATTCCTATCCACTAACTTAACATTTGTTTCTTTCAGCTCTCTCATTAATAAAATGAGGCTGTTGAACTGCAAGATCACTAAGATGATATGAAGTAAATGTTACTTCATGTCAAGAGTAATAATCTGTAGACAGAATTAATGCATCAAAATGTGGAAAACCCTCCATAGTGGGACTCAAAACATCCATTCATCAATCTTTGACTGTATTATAACATTCTCCTAACTGGGTGACTAACAGCTCCTTGCCTCCGTGTATTTAAATGAATCAACAGAGCCAAAAATGTCTGACTTTGCCAAAATGGAGCCTGGATTGAAGATCCTTGCCCCTGGCTGCCCTGAATGCTTCTGCTGCCTCCCATGCCCTCTTTTCTATATCATGCACAGTGCCTGTCTCATTGGTTTTATGATTTGTATAGCCCGTGTGTTAGAATATTATTGATTTAGGGCTAGAAAGGACCTCATAGATCATCAATTCCACTCTGCTTATTCAACACATGAGGAAACTGAAGCCTGCACAAATTAAGTGTCTTGCCCAGGGTCACAAACCAGTCGGTGTCTGAGGAAGAATTTGAACTTGACTTATTCTGACTCCAAGTTGGTGGTTTTGCCTATTGTATTTTGTTGCCTTTCAGGAGGGACATGAGCCCAACTCTTCCTGAGTCTAAGGATGACTTTCTTTCTTCCATTCTACCCTAGTCCACCACTAAGTACTTAGTATTTGTTGGGCTGAATTTAATTAGGGTTTCTCTACATCACCATTTCTTGATATTTTTTCCCCTCCCTGGTAATATATTCACATTTTAGAGGGAAGCATCAAATTCTTAGTAGATGGTAGGCATGTGAGTGAAATTCAGAGTAGAGTATTGTAAAATATCCAATGCATTGGAGACAGTGCAGGGGAGATAATTTTACCATAAATGCTGATTTGAGTCCAGAGCAGATGAATGTTCCTCCTGAAGCAACAGTAGGTAACTTGGTAATGAGGGTGTTCCTCTCAGCATCAGACTGTATCTGTACTAGTTCACTTTGAACATAGGCTGCACCATCAACTGTGACTATCCCAACCCAGGACCCCTTTTCAATGATCTTAAGCAGGAAGAGTTTGGAGGCTTGATTCAGTCGATTTAGCCGGTTCTCATTCTGAAAGAAAAACACAAGTCAGATTGGGAAGGGGTCTTCTACAAGCAATCTCTAGTAGAATGGACTCAGCCCATATGTGGAACTTTAGGGGCTCATGGTGGAGACTCTGGATTCTCCCAGATTTGGAAATAGAAGACAAGCTCTGAGGATTCTTCTAGGCTAGAATGTATTTGAGGATGGGCCTGGGAATAGGCTGTATATTTGCTCTCTCAGAACTAAGCCTCCTAAATTTATAGAGGCACATCACCAGATGACAAAAGGACCAGTGCATGTTTCAGTCATAGTAACTTTCAGAGCTTAAGTGGTGGAAGGGTTTGTCTGTGCATTGGTGGATGCTCATTAACAAATTAGCAGATTCTGAAAACATTTAAGTTGTATCATGATTATGAGTGGGTTGGTGTTGGGCTTAGTAGATGACAGAAGTTCTGTGAAATATTTTTGCCTTTTAATTTGAGACACATCTCCAGGGAGGAACTACCAATGAGACTAGGGACTAGACCTGGGATTTCATTGGTACTGGGTACTCCTAGATGAGGAAACTCCCTCCCAAGGCAGGTTGGCACTTTCTCTGTAAGGTATAGTTTCATAGAATTGCATAACCAGCACGTGCCAGATGTGGGAACTGATACTCCTGAGTCAGAGGTCAGCACTCATCCACTGCATTACATTGTCTCATAGTCAATTATTTTTGACCAAGCAAACTAATGAATTTCTGTATTGGGACTACTAAGCCATTTTGATCAGTGAGGAATGATGGGGTACAGTAACAAGGTGCTGAGATTAATGAAGCTATCATGCTTTTCAAGTATGTAATCTTAGCTGCCTTTTTAGGTAGAATGTTTGATTATTTTGCACAATCATCTACAAAGGAGAAAAATTTCAAGTCATACAAAGTTGATTGTGTTGTTTTGTTAACAGGGACTGCAGATCTTCATGGGATGGGAAACTGCAAAAAAATTCTTAGTTTAATCACTTTTGGGCAATCAAAATGTCATCTAGATACAGTGGATAATTTGCCATGAATCTTTGTTGGAGAAAGAAGAGAGGAGGGAATATGAGCATAAGGACTTAAAGGGAAACTATGTAGGGGGAATATGGATTCCCTGCTTCTTAGATTCTTTTAAATAATGAGATCAGTATGATTTCCAACACGTCCAAGATTCTATGGATCACTGTATGATGTGAACACACCCCCTGCACCTCCAGCAGAATGGAGCAGGTTTAGCTTACCAGCATGCTTGCTGACTTATCAAGAACTAAGCACAGGATCCTTTCCCTGATCTGCTTCAGTGAGAAGCTGGTCTGAGGTGGCTCTGCTTCTGTCATAGGAGTGGATGTCTTGTAGTCTTCTGAGTCTTGGATCACTTCCCATGTGCTCCTGAGGTTGCACTTCCGGTTTTGAGCATTTGGTGCATCTCTGTTATGATTCTTTTCTGTACAAAATTCAACGACCTGAAAAAGTGCAATTGCATCATAAACACAAAAATGGTAAAGCAGGGTTTCCTAACCTAGAGTTTGAAAAGATGTTTTTATATCTTTTAGAAAATTGTAAAGCAGGGTTTCGGCACTTGGGTCTATACAGTTTGGAAAGATGCTTTTATATTTTTTTAAGAAATTAATTTATATGTTTTTAGTTTTCAACAATCACTTCCATAAATCTTGTATGGGTTCTATACTTACATTCTTATTAAAACTTTTTCATATTAGTCATGTTGCAGAGAAGGGTTAAAACAAGCAGGAGAAACCATGAGGATAACCAAACCAAAACATAACACAAGAGAAAATATTCTGCTTCATTCTGTGTTCTGATTTCATAGTTCTTTCTCTGGATGTGGATGGCATTTTGCCTCAAGAGGCCTTTGGAAATGTTTTAGGGTACTTGCATTGCTGTGAAGGGCTAATTCTATCAAAAACAGTCTTCTCACACTGTGACTGTTACTATGTATAATATTCTCTTGAATCTGCTCATTTCATTCAGCATCAGTTCATATCAGTCTTTCCAAGTTTTTCTGAATCCTGACTGTTCATCATTTCATATAGCACAGTAGTATTCCATTATATTCATATGCCACAACTTGTTTAGCCATTCCCCAATTGATGGGTATTCCCTTGATTTCCAGTTCTTGACTACCACAAAAAGCGTTGCTACAAATATTGTTGTGCATGTGGGACTTTCCCCCATTTTTATGATCTCTTTGAGAAACAGCCCTGCAAATGATATTGCTGGGTCAAAGGTATACACATTTTTGTAGCACTTTGGGCGTAGTTCCAAATTGCTCTCCAGAATGGTTGGATCAGCTCACAGCTCCACCAACAATGAATTAGTGTTCCAACTCTCCCACATTTTCTCCACATTTATTATCTTGCTGTTTTTTCATGTTAGCCAATCTGATAGGTGTGATATGGTACCTCAGAGTTGTTTTGATTTGCATGTCTGTAATCAATAGTGATTTAGAACAATATACCTTTTTAAATATAGTTTGTTTTTTTGTCATGCTGAGTATTTTATTTGATGCATTTAAAACATGATTATGAGAAGGGATCTAAAAGCTTCACCAGAGTACTGAGGGGCCTGTGACATAAAAAGGTGAAGAAATCCTTCTGTAAATCATTAATGTAACCAATCAAACTAGCAACCCAATGATGATTTAGGGGAGAAAAGTAACTTATTTGAAAAACTCTTCAACACTCCTGGGATTCTAGGCCTGCCTGTTCCATTATCATGTCCTTATCACTTAACCTTAGTTTCCTCACCTGCAAAGTGAAGACCTTGGACTAGATAAGGAGGTCTTGAGATTCATTTACACTAAAAAATTACTGAGGACCTTTCCTCCAACATCTTTTGTTTATGATTGTTTTGCCTATTTATATTTACTACATTAGAAATTCAAATGCCTTAATATAATTATGAAATATTTTAGTCCCCCCAAAGTCCCCCCAAAAGGGGTCTTTGGGGCTGCAGGCTGAGCTGTTGGACCCAACTCTAAGGGGCTGTGAAGACCTCATTGTTGAATTTTCAGCAGGAGCATTTACACCTCAGGTTTCAACAAATGCTACAAATCAGGACAAGGTTTATTGTTTCATTGAATATCCAAGAGGGACAAACAAGTAACCCATGCATTTGGAATCCAGATAGGGAAATATTCAACAAAATACATACAAAGCAACCAAATATGGATAATGTTACGTTTTAAAAACCAAGGCATAGTGTGGATCCATCCTGCCGTATAGATGGCTCATTTCTGTTTGAGTTTGACACCATGGATCTTGACTTAATAAAGTGATGGAAACAATGTTAACAATGTAGATAAAACTTAATAATGTGTCTTGCATTATTTTTCCAGAGAGTCATTTGTTAAACATTTACTAGCATACCTTTTCCCACATTGTTCCCCAGTCTTCCAATTGAGAAGTGGACTAGGGCATTTCCAGGTTCCTTTCCAACTAGACTCTCCTCTGAGTCTAGGATTCTGAGTTTGATCTGAGCGGGAGCACTCAGAAAGAGAAGAGACAATAGCCTGAATGCTAGCAGAGGTTCCTGAAGAAGCTGTCATGTCAGACTGACCTCGATTCCATTTGTTATCAGCTCACTAGACAGACAGGTCATGGGACCATTTCAGGCATCTGAATTTCAGCAAAATGTTTGGCTAAGTTTCTTTGGGAATATGTTGAAGAAATGTAGGAAGGAGAGTAATATGGTTAATTGGGTTCAGCCCTGGTTGACTGACTCCAGAAGTGGTGATTAATGTAGTAATACAAAGGTATCACCATGGCAGGCCATGTTTAGTGGAATCCCACAGGAATATTTGCTTGGTCCTCTTCTATTAGATTTTTATTCAGCAACTTGGTTGAAGGCATGAAGAGTATCTATGTCTGATATTCAGATGTTGCCAAACTGGGTGGGATAACTAACACATTGAGTAACAGTGAGTTCTTCCTTTGTTGGCGAAGAAGACCATGCCATTAGAGAAGTGATGAAATGACTTGTACTTGACTTTGTTTTGAGGGAGGGAGAGCTGTGCAGGTCACCAGCCTGACTTCTCCTCCAGAGCCATCTGAATTCAATGACCAGATATTCATCAGGATGACTGGAGATGACCCAGGATGAGGGAATTGGTATTAGGTGACTTGCCCAAAGTCACACATTTAGTGATTGTCAAGGGTCTGAGGTGACGCTGCATCACCTCGCTGCTTGTAACAGTATCCATTCCCCAAAACCTCAACAGGCAGGAACAGGGAGTGAGCTGGGGCACGTTAAGGGGAGGAGAAGTGGAGTCCTTTCCTTAGGTTCAGGAACCACAAGTGTCTACACTTGTGGGGAGATGTGTCTGGGGAAGATAGGTGGAGAGAATAAAGGAGGAAGCATTTATCAAGTACTTACAAGGTGCCAGGCACCATGCTAAACACCGTATCATATTATCTCAATTGAGTGTCATTGAAACCTTTTCATATGTAAGAAAACTGAGGCAAGAAGAGGATGAATGTCTCAGGATCACATGGCTAGGAAGTATCTGAAGTTTGATTTGAACTCAGGTCTTTTGGACTCCAGCCCCAGTACTCAATCCACTATACTACCTTGCTGCCTCAATGAGAAAACAATACTACTGCATGTGTTATCCAGTTGTTTGGGTCATGTCTGACTCCTCCCAACCCCATTTGAGGTTTTATTGGTAAAGATAGTGAAAGGGTTTGCCGTTTCCTTTCCCAACTCATTTTCCAGATGAGGAAACTGAGGCAAAGAGTGTGAAATGACTTGCCCAGGGTCACACAACTAAGTGGCCGTGGCTGGATTTGAACTCCAGCATGTGAATCCTCCCGACTAGGCCCAGCGTTCTGTGCACTATGGTTATGGTGAACTGCAAAGTCAACAGGAGGAATCCACAAGAGAGGTTCCATCCTCAGAGGGGGAGAGAGAGTGGTGGGTTTCTGTGCAGAGCTCCTGAGTTAGAATGCTGCCTTGGCCACTTGCTACTGTGTGACATGAGTCACCTAATCTCTCTTAACCTCACAGCTTTTTATATTTAACACCAAGGTAGATCATTTGGCTGATCCTACTTCTCAAAACCATGTAAGTTGGAATAGAAGGAACCAGTTTAGGAACATATGCATACATATATATACACCCACACAGATACACACCTACCCGTATATATATTATATATATGCACACACACATATATGTATATAATAGAAAGTTAAACAGTGAAAAGAGCTATTGAGGATATCGTGACACCTGCAGCCCACCTTCCTTCCAAGAAAGCATTCCCCCTTAGAGCCCCAATTTGAGTTTTTACTTTAGGAATTTAAGGGGTATTTAGAGTAATTCCAAAAAGATTGGGCTAGAGTACAAGTGTGGAGCAGTGATATTTTGAGAGGATTGGCCTAATGAAGGTGGTGTTCCCTTCTGTTCTCTTTTGTATCCTCAGCCTTCCCTTTTAGACATGTAATGGCTCACTAAGGGGCTGCCCAGCACAAGGGACCTGTCTCAGGTCATCTGGACAGATGTGCTGATAGAGCGCTGAGCTAGCAGTGGGACTGTGTACCACTCACTTCATTTCTCCAAGTCTGTTTCCTCATGTGTGATATAGGAATGACAGTTATGACCAATGAGCTGATTAGTATCAAATAAGAAGGCAGGCGCAATGTTTTCTGCAATCTTCAACTCTAATAAATGCTGCTCTTATGATTAGAAAAAACACTGTTTTCTGTTTACAAACCAGAACCAATGACATAAAAGTTTAAATACTTACAGAATCAATGCTTGGCATGAACATGATGGAAGCTTTCTCATTCTGAACTTTATGAGGGATAAATACACAGTCTTTGTTAAGTTTTCCTGTTTGTGGATCTATTCTGCATGATCTGATAGAACAACTTCCTCCGGAACATGCATACACCCTATTTATACCAGTGATACCTTCAGAACATCTGAAAACATATTAGGATTAGATTTTAAAACATAAACTCAATATAAACCACCCCAATGATGTGTATCCCTGATGTTATCACATTAATTATTTCTTCATCATAGAGGGTGTGCATCAAGCAACCCATTTAGGCATCAAAGTCTCAGTCAGCAGGAAGAGCAATTTCTCTTTGGCAGAGAATTCCTGCAGAAAATTTCTGGGGGGGCTTTTTCCCAGTATCCCCACACTAGGTCATCTGTAGGGAGGACCAGGTCAGCTTTACTGGTGTCCCTGACTGTGTAGCTCACAGGGATGGGTTCCTTCCTCCTTACTGTCTTCATGGGAATTAAGAGGGAATCCTCATTCTCAGCAGCCAGGTTAGCTGTCCAGTGTTGTTACCACCACTAATTTGTAGTGCTCAAGTTTTTTATCTGTATTTATTTGCTTTCCTAAGGAACCTATTTTCTTTTCATTGACTTGTTTCATTCATTAATTAGATCGAAACTGGTCAACAAAGTATCTCTCAGAGCTCTGTGTCCCAGCTAAACATGCCGAAGAAATGAGGGCACTGTGAAGATGTGTCCCTCCCAATTGCCTTGCATTTACTTCACATCTGTGTTGTGTGTGTGTGTGTGTGTGTGTGTGTGTGTGTGTATGTATAAGTACATGTCATTTCCTTCAAGGTCTTTGAGCGCTGAGACTTTCTTCTTCCCCTTTGTATCCCCAGCACCAAAGACAGCACCCGTAATATAGCAGGTGTTTCATCAATGCTTGTGGATTGACTGATGCTAAACCTTCTGTTAACCCAACAGGGAGAGCAATGTAGGTTTCCTGCAAAAACAGAAAGAGAGCAGGTGTAGCCTACACAAGGAAGGATACTGATATTTTCCCTCCTTGAGAATTGTAATTTCCCACTGTACTTAAACACTGAGAAGTAACAGAATGTT
>CM053770.1:657865040-657928919 GCA_028658325.1 Potorous gilbertii
TATAGCAGGTGTTTCATCAATGCTTGTGGATTGACTGATGCTAAACCTTCTGTTAACCCAACAGGGAGAGCAATGTAGGTTTCCTGCAAAAACAGAAAGAGAGCAGGTGTAGCCTACACAAGGAAGGATACTGATATTTTCCCTCCTTGAGAATTGTAATTTCCCACTGTACTTAAACACTGAGAAGTAACAGAATGTTGCTTGTGCTTCCTAAAATTGTTCCTAAAAATCCCTGAGGAGAAAGAGGAAAAGGGTCAGGTAGCTCCTTTGGTGCAGTGATGGAGTGATATTCCAACATTTGGGGGGCTTCTTCTGTCTCTGTCAATGTGTACTGCTGCTGTCCTGAGGAGGCAGCAAGGACTTGTGCTAGGTCTGTCTCTGTAGGGGTAGCTTGTATCTGAGGCCATGTTGGCAAGTCTCTCTGTGGTGCAGATATATATGTATGTATGTATGTATGTAAGTATGTATGTATGTATGTATGTATGTATGTATATATGTATGTATGTATGACAACATCAAAGAGTTGATCTGTAATGATTTTGTGTCTCAGTTTAGAAACATTTCTGTGCTTTGTTGTAATCTATAGATGAAATGAAAAACCATCTTGATAACCAAATATTTTGAAAATTAAATCACGAAAAGATGATTTCAATCTGATGTGGTTCACAAAAAAAGTGAAAAGGAGATAAACATACTTTACTGGTACATTTTTTCCCTCAGACTGGTAGAAACGCTCCTCTTCATTGTACTCCTCAAACACTCCCCACCGTAAATGGGCCCATTCATGCACTAAAATTTTACCTGTGGGAATATATTTGAAATGCAAAAATATAATTACTTCTACACTTTGATGGTGCTGTGGGCATCCCCTCAGGTCTATGTGGATATTCCATTCATCAATGCCCATTTCACCCCACTCATGCTTTCTGTTCCTGTGAAATTCTTATTCATGAATTTCCACAGATCAGTTGTAGATAAAAGTACCCAGTGCACTGAGACCCTTCTTCTAAAGTTTTGTATTTCATGACTGATTCATAGCTGGATGTTGCAGTGGATAGAGTGCTGTGCCTGGAGTCAGAAAGATCTAAGTTCAAATCTGGCCTCATACCCTTAGTAGCTGTGTGACCTGAGCAAATCTTTTAACCTTTGCCTCATTTTCCTCAACTGTAAAATGGAGATCCTAATAGCACCTGCCTCTCAATGTTTTTATGAGGAGCATTTGTAAAACACTTAGCATAGTTCCTTCCTTCCTTCCTTTCCTTTTTTCCTTCCTTCCTTCCTATTTCCCTTACTCTTACTTAAATAATTGGATGGATCTGTGATCTCTTTTCATTCAGTTATAGTCATCATTGGTACAGATTTCAGTTCCTCCACATCTCCACATCTTATGTCCTCTCCCCACCAACATGAATCAATCAGAGAAAACCTAATCAGTGCTCTGGGGGAGGAGTGTATCTTTGAATAGGTTTCTTGACATTGTATACATACCAATAGAATATCCCTCTGTTTTCCTATACTCAGCACGTGTCTGTCTTTTCTGCCCCCCACATATGATGCTATCATAGAGTTTCATCAGTACCTCGTGGTCCATACTCATCCAACTTTTTCCCCAATATGACGTCAGGAGTTAAATGAATTCTCTCTCCCTTGTCTCCACACTGTCCAATCTGGTCAGTTCGTGGAACATCATTGCCTGGGGGATTAGCAGCTTCAATGATGATATCTGCCTAGAAATGTTTTTTTTAAAGTTTTTGTTATATGGAACATCATAAACAAAACTTCCAATATTTGGAGTGAACAATTCTGAGAATATTTTCATTAATTATCAGAGGATTGCATTTAAAAAATTTAGGTCACCCATTAAGTAATGTTTAATAAAAATATTTTTAAAATAAAAATAATGCTTAATAAAAATGAGAGTTTGATGATCTTACATTTTTGTAGGTCTCAAGTTTTGGTTTCTCATAATTTGGTTTTGTCTGCCATGTTGTAGGAATCAAGATGGAGACTCCTTTGAAGTAAAACCGTTTTTCTGTGGCCTTATACAGGGAAGTTGAAGCCTCTGATACCATGTCCTATATGGAAAGAAGAAATCTATTAGCAAATCTGACAGCTGACAGAGGTATAAATAACAATCATTTAACTTCACAGAGAAGACTGATAATTCAAAAAGACTACAACATTTTAATAAAGTGAAAATGGAGAAATGTGGATGGTACTTGTTGTTGCTTGTACAATTCAATCTGATTTACACTCTCATCTCTTTAGTGTCCTGGTCCTTTTTAGGAGGAGATCAGATTATACAAGTCCCTCCTCATAGATAAATAGATTTTAAGTACTTAATATTTGAAAAACACCTCTGGGGACAGAGAGATGGTTACACCTCAGACCCTGCTAGTTAGGAGTTTATGGTCTGATGGGAGGTGGAGGTGGTCTAATGGGAGGAGGAGTGGGAGAGTCATATGTGCAAAGAGTTACAGTACTGGGGAAGATGTGTTAAATACAAGGAGATGTGGGTGGGCTCAGCTAAGAGAGAGTGGCTAATTCTTCTGGGAAACAATCAGCAGAGAAAAACTCCTGGCATTCAGTGAGATCAAGAAAAGCTTCTTTAGAAGAAAGTTCCAGGTATGGGAAACAGCCATAGAAAGGTACAGAGTTAGTGATTGGATGCCTGCGTGCCTGTGCTTGGACTCAATTCTAAAATCACGTTTCTCTCTAAAAATCCCATTTCACCCTGGCCTCAAAACACTATCCCAGGAAGTTTCTGCCCATGCCAAGGACACAGCCTGCCAGAGAAACAACCATTTACTCCTTTCCTGATACAGTGGCCAGTTGCACCTATAGAATTTATTAGTATAAACCAGTTGTGTACTTACTGAACAGGCTGCATACTGGGTCATAATGAAATTTACTACTTCCTGACCAATCATATGTATCCTAGACTTAGGCATATGTATACTCCCTTACATTTGTCTTGTCTAACAAAACATTCATGAGAGCAGCCATGGTATTTCTTAGTCAGTTCCGACTGTTAGTTAACTTAGTGACATTTCAGGCCTAAAACCACTTTTCAATATAGCCCACCCTGCTTTGAGCGATTTCTTGATGAATACCAAAAGTGCATATTCCTTTTAGAACTAACTACTCCCTAATCCAACCCTGAGTCACCCAATTGCCATAGCTGGCTCATGTTTTATTATAGAATATCCTATATAAACTTTACCTGTACCCGTCTAAGGTTGCAGATTCCCTAAGAACTCTTGCCCACTGAAAAGCATAATAAATCTTTACCATCTTTACTTTAACAATTCTTGAGTCTATGAATTCTTTTCCCACTGGCCCATGCAGGGAACTCCAGTCTTGGGAGTTCCTGTACTTCTATCTCTCCAAACCTCATCAAATTTCTGGCCCTCAGTGTGGGGCACACAATGAGGACTCAGGTGTTCTTCAAGTCAAGGTAAGCTTCCCCTCTCTTCCCCCTTCTGTTAAACTTCCCTAGCCATCCACCTTCTTGCCTGTAGGCTTACTGGGGATCAGGTGGAGCCTTTGACAGGCTCTGGCACAATTCATGTGTGTCAAGGGATACCTTGACAGGGGATTCGTGTGATTAGCTCCCTCTTTAGGATGGCTAGGAGGTGAGATAGTCTACAGGTGCTATTAGTACCCCTTCCCTTCTATACCATCTCTAAGGCTTAGGCAAAAGGATAAGCCAACACCCCCACCCTGAGATTCAGTCCTAGGAAACTTGGTCTCCAGTACCTCAAAGAACGTTTTACCTGGCCTCTTTTATGATCTGGAAAGCCAAGCAAAGGTGTCTGATTTGTGCAGAGGATTTCTGATAATTCTCTCTGAGCTTTTGGATTCTTCCTTTCATTGTCTGTGTATGTTCTGCCTGTATCTGTGTGAATGAAAGTGTCTGTGTTAATGCAGCCAGCCTGCTGCAGCTGGACCTTGGATTGCAGTTATCTCTTTCTCTCCTCCTCTCTCTGATGACAGCATCAGAGAAGTGGATAGATGGGAGACAGAAAGAGAGAGACAAATCTTTTACTGTTTAGTTTATATGTTTGCTAAACGCAGTGCCAGATCAAAAATAGAAGGAAATGAGGTATGTGCAGTTTTAAAGGGGCTTTCCTGAAAGTCCACCAGAAGGAACAAGTAGATAGAAGGAAAGGTGAGAAAGTAGGAATCTACAAAGGATAACAGCATGAGTAGAAAGTTTTAAGGAAAGAATAAAAGGTTTGAAAATTTATGGGAAGTTGTTGGTTAAATTGTCTCTCTCTTTCTACCTTCTAACCCTGGCTGGGTTTTGAAGGTGGAGAGAAAGACAAGAAAGAAATTGGGGAAACTTTTCCCCTCTTATCAGAGAGACAGAGTGACTAGAATTTATCCATTTCATGCCCCACCTAAAAGAAAGAGAAGTTTTTGTGTAATGGGACACAAAAAAAAGGTAGTTTAATTCATTCTGGTCATATTTTAACTGAAATGTGTCACTCCTAATTTGATGTTTAAGATAGGCCGGAATTTGTTATACTATTTCGCATTAAGGCAAATTGGAAAAATGCATAGATCTAGAAAAGAAACCTCGGAGACAAAGTTTTGAACTTTCCAGTAAAAGGGAAGGAACTAGGCACCATTGGATCTTTTTCCAGAGTCCCTCTCACTTAGACTGACAGATTCAAAGCTCTCTCTTTCAAAGAAGTTTTTAAGGAGTGGACTCAGAAGTAAAGTTTACTTGAGCAAAAGTTAGAATTATTAAGATCCTTACCCCCTAGTCCTGAGTCTGACCATAGAGCTGGGGCTGCAATGAATAGTTAGAACAGCTAAAAATATTTTAGCAGATTCTGTTAACTCCTCTCTTCCCAGATCAGATTAAGAAAAGAGAGTGCTAAAGAATAGTAGGGAATTTGAGTTACTCTCCCCTACCTGGCAAAAGGAAGGAGGGGAAGGCATAGCAGCTGTATCAGAGCCCCACTGACAATAGCCCTGGGTTCTTGGATACCTTGAAGTCCACCCCTCTAGGAAAGTGGAGCAACCTCTCCTCTCAAGCCCCCCAGTCCTTGCTCCCATACCACTGCAGCAGGGAGCTTCTGCTCCAGGTTCTCTGAAGCTGAGTATCCCTCATCAGGAAGCTCATAGATTCCTCAAGCACCCTCATCCTTATCCACCAATTCCCCCTCCTCAATGGCCCCTGGTCCTTCAATTCAGATGCTGGACTCCAGAACCTTGCAGCACTCCCTAGTCCTCAGTCCATCTTTCTTCCCCCTTCCCAAATCCATGACTCCCCCACAACCAGGCTCTGCAACAGTGGGGGAAAGAAGGGAATGGGACAGTACAGTACAAGATCACATGCCAACCAGCTTCTATATTTGATAAGCTCAGTCTTCTATTAATGATTTTTATATGTGATGGTTTGGAAATGCAATTGTACCTAAAATTTACTGTGTTACTATTGTGTTTCTAAACTGTAGTAAAATTCTCTTATATTGTAAAAATTGAATGACCACTGTGAACCAGAAAAGGTGTTAGCCAAAACAGTTTTTAATATGAATTTTGTTGAAACTGAAAGGTGTTGGATAAATTGTGTAAAAATCATTTATGTTAGTTTATCAGCCTTGCTGATCCTGTCTTATAACTGCCATTTAAAAAGCCAGGTATTTTCACCTTTGCCCTTTAAAGAGGTTACAGATAAAACAATTTGGCTGTCATTTATGAAAGTTGTAAGATTATTAACTAAGTTATTTGGGGATGGCGTTTTAATGCTGAAACCTAAAATTGTTCGTTGATTCCTGTGTATGGAGAGGAGGAAATTGGGTGAATATTCAGGCTGGTTCTGCCCATCCTGAACAGCCCTTCTATATGTTTGGGAGTTGCCAAGCAGGGGCACTAGCATCAGCACCTTTCCTGGGGTCCATGCCTATTCCCCTTATTTTGTAAAATTGCCAAGGCCCCCTGAAAACCATCTGTGTGTGCAGGATCATCAGCCCCAGGAAAATAGCTTGTTTGGGTATGTAGTTCCTAAACAATGATGACTTACTCAGAAGCTGTAATAGATAGAAAGAATTTTTAACAATTGGTTTTTATACCAGGACAAGTTTTAAATTTGAAAAGGAAAGATTTTAAATGGAATCCATTTTGTATGTGAGTCCTGGTAAATCTTTAGCTGGCATCTGGCAGGGTAAAGCAGCAGAAATCCCTTTGCTCTGTCCCCCTGAAGCTATGATACTCCCTGACAAGGAAAAGGGAACAAAGCACTGGAAGACTTCGGAACACTTCTGTGGGTTACCATAGCCCCACACTGGGAATATGGAATATGAAGACACTGGCATTTCCTGGTGGTAGAGACTGGCAAAAGAGCTTATGTGACTGTTCCAAATATATTATCTGGCCTGTTCATGTATTCTGTGCCATTGGGAACTCAGAATCTGTCCTTGGTAACATTTAGTTACTTCTGAGAAAAGACCTCCTTCCTTACCCTTTAAATTTATCTAATGTAAATACAAAAGGCATCAAGAGAAAAAAGTTTAAAGATGGTGTTGGTTTTTGTGCTTGCCACTTTCCATCAGTTCATATGGAGCTTGCAAGCCAATGAAATATCAAAAGCCCTTTCAGATAAAAGAATTAGCAATAAAAATGCCCCCCTCACTCCCACCCCACCACTTACATGCACAGACACACTTCAAAATTCAAATCAAGGTGAAGAGCAAACATTTGAGAACTCTCCTACCTTTATTTCCTGAATAAGTTTTTCATCTTCTTGCAAATCTGGGTCAATTGCAATGACCACATCTTCATAGCCATTGGTATTCAGCTTAATGAGGGATGTGCCTGCCCCCTGAAGCAGGTACAGAGTCAAGGTTAAAACAGATATTTTAAAGGATACCATGACTGATGGTCTATGTCTTTGGGAAAAGACCAGTCTAGGAAATTTGTGTCCTGCTACTATATATATATATACACACACACACACATATATATATACCCAGGACTTTGACCTTGTTTCTAGTATATTATAACTTTCTTATCATTATCTGGTCAAAAGCAACTTACCTCAATAGTACTTCAAAAATGTTTGCTTATGACCATCATGGAGGAGCATAGTATAAAGCAATAATTGTTTTATATATTTATATTATATGCATGAGGAAAGGCAGCATGACAGAGTGGATAAAGAGAGAGCTGACCAAGGAACTAGGAAGACATAGGATCAAGCCCTGACTCAGACACATATTGCCTATGTGAAACAAGAAGTCATTGCACCTTCCAGTGGTAGGCAACTCTTTAAGACTGTAAATTATAGAGAAGGTGCTGACATATTAGCAGAGGCAGTTTCCTCATCTGGTTCTCTCTTTTTTTTTTTTTTCAATGAAACACCAGATCCAATCTCCAATCTCTCTCTCGAACATACACACACAAATCTATGTATGTGTGTATGAATATATATGTATATGTTTTTATATATTTGCCAGATGGCAAAATTTCCCGTACTATGACAGGTGATTAAGTGCCACAAGTTTCAAAAACCTCTTTATTAGGATTTTCTCAACTTGAGGTCCATGAAATGTTTTGAAAATATGTGAATTTTTTAAAAAAATATTTTCTTATCTATATTTCAGTGCAGTTTGTTTCATCTGTAGACCTATATATATTTGTATGTGTGATGAGCAGAGGTTCAAAAAAGGTTCAAGAGGTAAAGAAAAAAAAGGTTAAGAAATCTTGCTTTTAGAAGTAGCCTCATGAGTTCCCAATGGCAAGAATTTTTGTCAGATTTCAGATAGGTAATAAATGAACTTGAGGCTGATTCTCAGAAAACAAGACATCTGGTCCATCAGTTGGTTCTAGCTTGAAGCCTTTTAGAACCTGCTATGGCTTAGCTCCTCTATGGACGAGAAATCAGAATGAGACTTTGGTGGAGATTTATCATCATTGTTAAAATAAAGATGACGATAAATTTTAAAATTATGAACATTATTTTTTTTCAAATCCCAAGAGTTTATTGTAAATCTATCACTTTCCAGGTCTCGTAATAGGATAGTGTATACGTTCATTAAAATACTAATGTATATATTCATTAAAATGCTAAAATACTGCCCACAATTGGGAAATGAAATTGCAGTGTAAAATGCTTATGATGATGCAGTGTTCGATGATTTTGATACACTGGGAAGGAGAATTGATAATACTACGATCATTCACACTTATAATAGGAATATTAACTCATATCTGTGTAGTACAGAGATTCTTAACCTGTGGTCCTTGGATGGATTTCATGGAGTCCATAAACTTAGATCGAAAAATAAGTGACAGCTCTATCTTCACTACCCTATATCTGAGATTTTGAATTTCCTTCATTTATTTAAAACCATGAGTGTGATGAGTTCATTGTGTGTTTTGTTTTGTTTTGATTTTACCAGATTCCCAAAGAGGCTCAAGACACAAAAATGTTCAAGAATCTCTAGTAAATAGCTATCACTTCTACCACATCCCTTACTCTTCTTATCCTCTTGACTACTCCCCACCAGCCCATGAGGTAGGTGCATTCCACAGACATTCATGAATCATTAAGTGCCAACTCCACCCTTTGCCCCGATACAGGTGGAAGGTATGGATAGAAACTCAGAAAAGGCCCATCTCTGCACCAAAACTGGGTAATAAAAAGAATCATGCACATAAAAAGAGGGGGAGAGGAAAATAGAATCGTGGGAGCCATCCTTGCTGATTGGGAGGCAATGAAGGAACCTGGAGCCACATAGCCTTGGGTGAGTCAGTCAGACACTTAAGTTTTATGTCACAGCATACATTCTGACCTGCCCTTGCCAGTGCCTGCCAACCTATTACCAGCCTGGTTTTGCCCTCCAGCTTCATCATTCACTGCTATTCCTCTTGGCTTCTGTCTTCACCATCACCCTCTGCCCACCAGGACAGTAAGGGCCCTGGAGCTGACTCACTATATGACTGTGTACAAGTCATTTAGCCATTGCTCATGCAGATGGATGGGGTTCAGGGTCCTTTTCTTCAACTCCTTCCACTAGCTCCTGCTGCCAGAACTTTCAGCAGTTGACCAGTGAGATGCTGAGAATGACCCAAACCATCAAATGAAGTAGATCTTAATTTCTTTGTCAGGGCTATGTAGAACCAGGAGACATACAACATATGGGGAACATTTGTAACTGAACAGAGATATGTAAATCCATTGAAAAATAGCCCAGATGAGTTGAGAATCTCTTCTTTAGCACCACCTACTATTGTTTGGTTGTTTAGTCATTTTCAGTCATGTCTGCCTTTTTGTGACCCCATTTGCTTTTTTCTCTTTGTTTGTTTTTGTTTTTGTTTTTGTTTTTGACTGAAGATACTGGAATGGTTTGCTGCCTCCCTTTCCTGCTCATATTATAGGAGAGGAAACTAACGCAAACAGGGGTAAGTGACTTGTTATCTGAGGTCAGATTTAAACTCAGGTCTTCCTGACTTCATGCTGACCCTCTGTCCATTGAACTATCTAGATGTCACTACTCTATATGAGGAGTATGTGAGGTATCCATGCCTCTGGTGTGAGGGTTTGCCAAGCCCTTTCCAGGGCTGCTCAGTCATCTTTGGTGTCCAGCTGGTCACCCAACTTTTGCCTGTGACTCCAAGAATCTGTACTGGCCACAGCCTGGTAAAACCATCTCAGCAGACAGGGTAAACCAGGAGGAGAGGAAGCAAGAGGCCTCAGACCCATCCATGAGATAGAGAGATATCTACCCCACACATGTGAAGACTTCCCTTGGCAGAACAGGCAGAGGAGAACCATTTGTTCCAAAGAACATGACATGGCTGGAGCAGGCTCTTAGACCTTGCTCAGACATTGACGATGCCTAAGTCATCTGCTGCAGCCTGGGACGTTGCCAGCTGTTTTGACTTTTGTCCTGTCCTGGGCTCTGGAAGAGTGAGCCCGATAACTTTATGCAATTCTGCCCCACTTAAATCCAGTTCATGAGCAAGTCAAGTCATCACCCCATGAAGTGATTGGTCCTCTTTGAAAATGAAGGACCATGTGTATTCTACTGAGGAAAATGGAACTGGATCAGTCCATGCCCTAGAGCTCCCCGGGTTGTAGGACTGTGCTAATAGTTCTTAGAGTTAAAGATCAGCATGAAAAGACGAAGGGAAATGGAAAGGGAAAAAATGAGGAGACCTTACTGACAAGGGTCTATGGGATTGTGTCCTCTCTTTGTTCTCCCCAGTGAAACTGCCAAACACGTTCAGCCTTCAACCTAGAGGCAGCAGAGAACATTCTTCCTCATGGGGTTGTTGTGAAGAGCAAATGAAATTTATTTTTTACTATGCAAGAGGGCTTTGCCATCACTAAACGGCTGCGTCAATATCGCTATTGTGATCCTTACTGTTACTAAGAAGGAGGAAATTGACCACCTGGTGCAGAAGAGGCGAAGAGGAAGAAATGGATGCTGTCCACCTCTAGGGAGAGACCTGGTGGAGTCTGGATGGAGACTCATTTTACTGTTAAAAACTTTGTTATTCTTGTTGGTTTTCTATTTTTTGGTCTTCATTTTCTTTTGTAAAAAATTTTGCATCACAGCACATGTATAATCTTTACAAAATTGCTTGCCTTCCCAAGGAGGGGGATGGAAGAAAGGGAGGAGAGAGAAAATTTTTTAAAACTGGCATTAAAATAGTTGCTTGCATGTAATTGAAAAGAAATAAAAATAAGAAATAATTAAAGAAGCAATTGAGAACTGTTGTTTGTGGAGAGCAGGAAGAAGAAATCAGAGCAATAAACAGCCATCTGGCCCTGAGTCCTCAAAATAGAGGAAAAGAGGGCAACAGAAATTGTTAGGGGCCACTTGGACCAGAAGGAAGAAAGAGCTCAGTCTAGCAGCTGAGATCCATGGAGGCCACCTGCCTCCCCTCACCTTTTTCCAAAGAAAGAAGAGTTTCTTTATGTCTAACCTCTCCCTGCCATCTACAAGTCAAGGATCCGTGCTGCTCTCCTGAGAGGTAGGCAGTATTGCATAGTGGGAAGAGGGTTGACCTCAGAGTAGAGAAGATCTGGGTTCAGATACTGACCCTGAAACAGCCAGGCATGTTGGGCACCTCACCTACCCCTGCCCTACCCTGCTCTTCTCAGACTATAAGTCATGGACAGGTGTCTGTGTGAGGCTATGGTTTGGATCTGAACCCAGAGAATCAGAATACAAATTCTGACTCTGTTGTTAAATGACTGAGTGGCCTTGGGCCTCAGTTTCCTCATCTGTGCAATGAAGGAGTTGGACAAGTTGGTCTCAGGTTCTTCCAGTTCTGAATCTTTGCTTCTGACATGCCGAACTACAATAGTAGAGGGAGTTTCCACACTAGCAAAACCACAGGTGTGGATCCCTTCCAGACTTCCCCTAGCTCCCAAGCTTCTGTTTTAAATTAGTCATCTTTTAAGTGAGTAAAAATAGGCTCCCACCTGGCCTGGCCATGGAATGTAGCTTCCCCTGGAGAACTTGAGAAGCCAGTGAGCCCAGCCAAATCTGATGGGGACAGAAAGTTGGGCCTGGGATCCCAAAGGCCTTGGCCCTGCAGCTACAGAACACAGGCACTTCGATCCTGGGCACACATCCCTTTGTTGCACTCTCCCAAAAAGGATAGTGCAAGGGAAGGAAGGATTTGGTTTCAGATCTTGACATGGGTGACTTTGTGTAGTTCATTTAACATCTTGGGCCTTAATTTTCCTGTGTGTAAAATGTGGGGGTTGCCCTAAATGGCCTCTCTGCCTCCTCATTCTAAATTCATGATCCTGTGACCTATGAGTTTGTTAAGAACTAAAGAAGAAGTCTGGCTCTTATTCCTCACTCTAGTGCCATAGACAAATACGTGGCAGTTTCCTTTTGATATCTAAGTATTAATCAACAAACGTTTTTAGATGCCTAGTCTGAGACAGATTCATGTGCTAGGCTCTGCAGGAAGAAATTCAAAAGTGAGGTCGTCTGTAATTTCAAGCAACTTACATTTTACTAAGGGGTGACAATATGTTCAAAGCTAAGTACTGGATATAGAAAATAGATATGTACCTCCTTGACTGGGGGATTCAGGACAGGCCTCTTGAAGGAGGGGGCACTTGGACTGAGCCTTGAATGGATCCAAGAGCTTTGAGATGCTAAATCCCCAGCACCCCTCTGCTCTTCATTTTCCTCACAGAGTAACTAAGCAGGCTGGACAAGATGACTCCTAAAGTCTTTTCTTCAGTTCCAGCATGCCCTAGTTCAGTTTGGGTTACTTATTTGGGATCACAGGAACGTAGATTTAGAGCACCATTGGGGTCCTAAAGGCCAAGCTTTTCCCTTAAGGATGAGACCTCAGAAGCTCAAAGGTGACCTGATCTGATCGGGATCCTTTTCAATATATATTTTTGGGGGCAGCAAATGTCCACAGCTGGAAGTATTTACTGAGAAGTGCTACTCACCCCTTAGGGATTCTGACTCCAAGGATGTCAAACATCCAAGTCACTAAATATTATGAAAATAAAAAAAGGAATAGTAGATCTCATGCTGCCAGTGTTGCTATCAATAATGGAGACATTATCCTTAGCGAGATTTGTATGGTACTTTTCAAATTGGCATAACACTTTACAAAAATGTATTGTTTTATCCTTATGGTAGAGAAAAATATGGCTGACAGCAGTTAAGTGACTTTCTATGAAAGAACTAGGGATGGGGTTAGCCTAGTAACCTCTAGTCCTCAGGGACCCTTTGCTTTAGAAATGTTATTCCATGTATACTATCTAGGAAAACCACCCTCCCCCCTTAATAGCTTAAGCTACAAAATATGTCTGATAATGGGACAAGGGCAACAGCTGCATCCAGATGTTCATACTTGACCCCAAGACAAGGGATATAAACCCATAAAAGACTCCTATGTGAAACTCCTTCCCCCAGAGGTTTCTCAGCTTTAATGAGATCCCACCTCCTGCAAACTGTACTGTATTAGGGTCTTGACCATGTGGTTGAGCCTGAGGGAGACCAGGGAAGAGGGAGTGGCCTAGGGAGAGAATTCCTCCCTCCCTGCCCCCTAGCATCCTCACTTTCATTTTATATCCTTGCTTAAATAAATTAGCATTAAAAACCCTAAGTCCTAGGGTTTGCTTTGTTGACTCCATAGTAAAAAGAGAAAAAAGACCCCAGGGTAGTTAGTTGTAAACACATTTTTGTCTCTAATAGGCCATATGTGTATCTTACCTCTGCCTTTACTTCTCTTTGAGTAGAGAAAAGGGGAGCTGTGAAATTTTTCAAAATTGTTCCATTCAACAAATCTCTATGAAGCACCTGTGTGAGAGTCATTGTCCTAGACAGTGAGAATACAAAGATGAAAAATCCTTGCTTTTGGGTTGCCAAAGAATTTTACATCATCAATTATACATCCTGGATCTGGATTTTGATCCATACTAGTGTAACCAGGATCAAGTCACCTGACCCTTCTGAGCAACTCTAAAAAGTATCCTGTTAATTGGTAAAAAGGAAGCTTCTGCACTGATATTGAGCCTTGCAGAACTAATGTTTCTCATGAAATGAAATGATTTCTATAGTTTCAGCCCTGAAACAAAGCATCCTAAAAGGAACAACTAAAAAAATGTAATAACAAAAAACCTGAAGGCAAAAATGATAAGTTCTTATCTTAATTTGATTACTTTTCTAAGTCAATAATCTCTGAAGCCTAAGTCAATTTCCCCTGCCTTGGCCAGCTATTTTTGGCCATTCCCAGAGGTGTCCTCCATGACTTCCTGGTTCTGAGTTGAGCAGCTGTAGATTTGGAAGGAGTTCAGGCACACTGATCCTAGGAAACTGTTTGAGGTCTGTATTCTCTCTGAGCTGGCCCTCTTTGACCCTTTTTCAAAGAGAGTACAAGAATAATCTAGTTTTTAGAGGATATCATTGAGTTGAGTTTTCTGTTTAATAGAAGTTTTACCCCTGCTCACTGTGCTGCATTAGGAACCCTTACATGTATAGAAAAGTCATGGCAGTTGTTAAAGAATTGACTTTCTTGCCACAATTTATTCCTCTGTTAAGTTGATATCCTGTTGAAAAAAGTTTTTGGATGAATGGGAATGATTCACAGAACGTGTAAGTTGGAAGAGACTACAGAGGCTGCCTAACCCAAACATAAAAAGGGGAGCCCCTCTGCAACTTGCCTGACAAGAGGTCATCTAAGCCTGAGGACCTCTAATGAAGGGAAAGTCACAATCTCTCCAGGCAGCCCAATTAACAAAATCAAGCTCAAATAGTAAAGGAGTCTTACAGACTTATATACTGAGTTAGAAAATCACAAATTAATATTACCTGTTTTATTATGTTTTTGTTTATTTTCTTAAATATTTCTCCCTTACATTTTAATTTGGTTCAGATTGTACTGGGGAGCTTTGCTAATAGTCTGTGGCTGAAGGGTGGAGTTTGATACTTCTGGCCCACTGCACTCTTGAGTTCTCTCCCATTTGTTAGGAAAAGAAATAGATTAGTAAGTTGGACACACATTGGGTCTTCGAGTTGGGAAGACCTGGCTTCAGGTCTTACTTCTGATATTAGTAACTGAGTGATGATTGGTGATCACTTAATATTTCGTGCTAGGCAGTCTCTACAAACCTTCTATACTGACTGGGAGTTCCCCCAATAATAAAATGTGAGGGGAGGAATGGTAGGGAATTTTCCTTTACTTCAACCTGAACTTGCCCCTTGCCTTAAAAAAAACCTTTATCACACATACAAGGTGTTTTTTTTCTGACCTTTTCTTTTCATATAGTTTTATTTGTAGCTATTAAGGTTTTTTTTTAACTAGGGAAATTAAAATTGAAAAACAGTAAGCAGTCAGAACACTAGGTCATATGTCAGTGAGTCAGAATTAGAAGCTAAATCTTTCAATTCAAAGTCTGAGTCAGCTGCCAGTCAGTGCTGCTGCTTCCCACCCTGATCATTGTAGTACTACATTCATCTGCAGAATTCTTATGGCATTACCGTGCAATACATCAGAAGAGCAGGGACTCTTCAGGGCTAAGTAATTTATCACAGATAAGGGAAAGGAGTTGCCTTGGTATTGAAACCAAGTGATATCAAAATTAGTGGAGAATTTATCACCAGGAAGGGAAAAAAGGAGCAGAGAGTGTTTTATGTATTTGGGTGAGGGTAGGGTTAGGGATAGGAGAAGAGAATGTACTAACCAATACTCAGTTTACACTTAAAAATTCATAGGTCCAGACCAAAGAGTCTAAGAGCAGGGGAGTCATGCTATTTAGAGCTGGCAGGTGTTCAAGAGATTAACTCTACAGGTCTTATTTTATATATGTAAAATGGTGATGATGAGGATGATAGTACTTATCTTACATTTATTTGAATGAAAAAAAGCGTCTAATAAAAATTTACTATGTGTCCAGCATTGTACTAAGAGCCAAGGATAGCAGTGATTATCACTAGCAACAGTTCCTGTTGCTTAGTTATTTTTTCTTTTGTTCATTAAAAGGGTCATTCCCTGACTACTTCTTAAAGAGGCCTTATTCACTCAATGAGCATTATCTCCCTCTAAGTGAGTACCTGAAAAGATTAGTCTAGAAAGGCCAAGGTCTCCCATTGTATCCTGGGCTGTCTTCAGTTATCCTGTTGAATATTTGGTCATTGGACCCAAATGGCTCAGGAGGAGAAAGTGAGGTTGGTGACTTTACACAGTCCTTCCTCACTCAAAACAAAATCAAGTGTAAGTCATGCCATCATTTCTCTGATGTCATGGTCTTCTTAGAAAATGAAGGACAAATATAAGGATACCAGTACAAAAAGCTGCTTTTTTGTACCTCAAGCTGCTTACATTGTAATAGGGAAAGACAATTAATAAAGGGGAAGGGAGGCCAAGATGAGCTGCCTTTGACACTCTGGAAAGACACAGGAATGATGTCACATGGCTCTTAGTCACACATTCTTTTCAGTAAAGTTGTTACTGATTACATTACTGTTCTGAGAATTAGAGGTGAGAAGGGATAAGGGTAAAGGTGCTGTGAGAGATTGGGGTGTTAAATCTGGGTTGGTCTAAATATGGTGAACTTGGTGAACTCTCACTAGGCCAGAGCAGGACCAAGAACTAAAATGCAGAGCTAGGTGAAGAATGGAGCCCAGCAACATGGCATGAAGAGAGTGGGAGTGGTATGTGATGCTAGAAAAAATTACTTAATATATCAAGTAATGATGTCAGGAATAGGGTAGATAAATAAATTTCCTCCATCACAAGATAAACACTTAAAAACTCAAAAGACTCCTAAGTGCACACTGACAAAAACATAAAATGTAAAACAATATCATTTCTAATATACTCTTCCAGAAATTTGATTCTTAAGAAACGAAACTCCTTTTTAAGACTGCTGACCAAGTAGAGCCACATTGTCTTAGGAATTTAACCCTAGATCTCCAGTCAAGCCTACTTTGGCTTGGACATTCTTAATTCATTCCATTGTAGCATCCTCACAGTTGAGGGCATCTTCTCTTCTGAGAAGTTATTTTGGAGATTGCCTCCTGCTGGGAAAGTAGTACCAGGACTCAGGAGCTCTCAACCTCACAAGCCACTGAAACTGGACTCATCCATCTTAGGTCACCCGTGTTCAGGGAAAGAAAGACAATGCGGAAGGTGCAGCTAGACACTTGGGAGTCAGTCTCAGGCAAGCATATGCCCACTGCTGTCTTCGTACTTGCCAAAGGGATGCATAGGTGTTCAGGGAGAGCTAGCACCTTTGGCATGAGGGCTGCTGAGTCACCTTTGTGTCCACCTGCCACCCAGCTCTCACCTGTGGCTCCAAGAAGCTGTAGCACGTGCAGTGACCACACTCTAGAAAAATCTCAGCAGGTAAGCTAAACTAGGTGGAGGACCAGCAGGTATCCAATTCATTCCTGAATTTGGGGGCTATCTGCTCCAAGCATGTGAAGACTTCTCCAGGAAGAACAGGCAGATGAGAAGATTTGTTCCAATGGCCATGAAAGCAGCTGAAGCAGGCTCTGTGGGGTGTGTAGTTCTCAGTCAGACATTGAAGATGCCAAGATCTTAAGAGAGGGCCTGAGGATCTTAGCACATTCATTGGGTCTCACCCACTGCTTTACTTATTACATTAATAGCAACAACACTCACTTAGCTAGTCAGATAGCATTTGCTTTTGTTTCCCTCATATTCAACCCTTTGTGACCCCATTTGGAGTTTTTGTAGCATAGATACTGGAGTGGTTTGTTATTTCTGTCTCCAGATCATTTTACAGATGAGGAAACAGGCAGGCAGGGTCAGGTGACTTGGATGGGATCACACTACTGCTAGGTGTCTGGGGCAAGATCTGAACTTAGGAAGATGAATCTCCCTGACTGCAGTCCTGGTACTGTACCACCTAAAACAAACAAATGAAGAAGATGCTAAGGTCATCCACTGTGTCCTAGGTAATCACCAGTTGACTTAACTTTTGTCCCATCACTGGACTTCAGTGACTCTGGAAGAGAGAATGAGGATGCCAACTTTGTGCCACTCTGTCTCTCTTAAATCCAGTTCACGCCTATGATATTATTGGTCCTATTTGAAAATGAAGGATGAACAACAATATTTTTCGAGGATGTCATCATCCTTCCAGTCTGTTGAATTTTCAGTCTTGTCTTTGATGTTTCATTCAACTGAAACTACTTTCTTCAGAGTTACAGTGGTCTTTTAATTGCAAAATATGATGACATTTTCTCAGTGTTCATCCTTTTTGACATCTCAGCAACATATGATACCATTGACTACTTTTTTCTCCTGAATATTTTCTCTCTTGGAACTGATGTGCCCCAAATGATGCAGATGTTTTTTACAGCGATCTTTTTATCTACACACACACACACACACACACACACACACACACACACACACACACTGGAAATGCTCTGATAGTATAGCCAACCTAGAGGAGAAGGGATCCCTCTTCCCAGATAAAGTACTAAATCCTAGAATAGGCTTTTGTGTCTTCACAATGGAAGCACAAAATATGGCACTAACTTGGAGGTTTATACCAAAATATCTCAGAATGGGTACAGATGTTTTCTTTACTTGAGAAAAGGAATCACTCAAAGGAATGGAACTTTTTCCTACATGTTCTTAAAGTAGCTCACTTAGAGGTTGTAGGTTGTTTTGTCTATGGGCTGCCTCCTGAGTTCTTCTGGTGAATCTTTCAATGTTGACTGAAAGTCACTGACAATTAACTTAGCCATGTAAGCAAATGGGTAGATGAATAAAAAGTTGTTTTCTATATTTGGAAATCAGGTGTTGTGAAAAACATGGAAAACAGACATAGGAAGCATTTTGACAATTTTAGAAGAAGACTAACCAATCTAATGAGAAGTTTTCGTTGGGGCAGGTATTCATACCAGTCCAGAATCCACTCTTGATTCTCCAGACTTCTTCCATGCTGTAGCAGTCTCTTCACCCAGGTAGCTTTTTCTACCCCTACAGCCTCTTCACCCTGGAATTAGATGCCTCCTGCTGTGGTTCCTCTTTTGACTGGTCAATTCTTAGAACTTCCATTTTAAGGAAAGTTCCTAGGTCAGCCATGTCTTCCTTCTTCTCCTGGCTCCCTCCACTTACTACTTTCTAGACTTTTCCCACCATGTTCTGGGGCAGATCCTTTCCCCCTTTATCCCTCCCCCCCACAACATTTAAATTTCTTTTTATGTGTTGTTTTTCCCAATAGAATGTAAACTCCTAGAGGCCAAGGACTGTCTTTCTGTTTGTATATATTCCCAGCACTTATCACAATGCCTAGCATATAGTAATAGGTATTTAACTAATGCTTATAGACTGGGCATGACTTGTCAGAAACAACCCCAATTCCTTACTCTTTGTGTTTTAGCTAAGAATAAAATATAATTAATGGATGATGTCACCTTGGTAAATGTATTATATGTCATATTCTAGTTTACTATTTAAGCCCACAATCCTTGAGTTGAACTGGAGTTATGGAAGCATGGAGAAGAGTAGAAAGGAACAGTGCTTTTGAAACATTGTCAGAATTCTCTGTGTGTCTAGCAGACCAGCAGGTGCATTTTGGTTCCATAAAGGAATTAGGGCTTACTTCAAGGTGAAGGACTTTGTCAGCCATAGTGAACATCCTCTGAAGTCATTAAATATTTCTGTGGACACATTAGGGACAAAATAGAGCTTCTTTCTGATACACGTGCTTCTTTTCCAGTTAACACTCCCATATTAGTTCAGTTTCTCTAAAAGCAGGATAGGGACAAAATCTGGACCTGTGATTTCATTGGCATAAAGAGCTGCTGGATTAAGAAACACTAATGCAGATTGGCACCTGCTCTGTAGCTGGAACGTTCAAGAGTTGTCCAGGGCACTGAGTGGTTCAATGACTTGCCCAGGGTCTCAGAGCCAGGTTATGCTAATAGTGAGATTTGAACTCTGGCTCTTCTGGGTTCTGAGGCTAGCTCTCTCCACATCTCCTTTCTGCCTCCAAAAGCTGTGAGATAATGACCACCCACTGTTTGGAAAGTTCAATCCCAGTCATGTGTTCCTCAGCAATGTCACCCAACTGAATGAGGACACCATCCTCCTCAGTCTTGCGCTGTGTAACCTCTGCAGTTTAGTACTTTTTCATTGTAAATAGTGGTCAAAGAGAAATTAAATGAAGTGATAAAACTGCATATAATAGTATCCCATGGGAGGATAAATCCATGATTTGTATAAATTTGGGAGACAGATTTGGGCTTTGTTTTTAGTGTCTCTGCTGAGACACTCAGAATCTTGTCTGCACTAGAACTGTGGACTGCTGGATGGTTTCAGGAAAGACGCAATTGCCCCTTCCCTTGGACCTCTTTCCTGGATTATGAGTGATGGATCCAGGTCTTTCATTCCTGTGACCAGTTAAAACTAGGTCTAGTCTCAAAGTCTACTGACTTAATAACATATTAATTGTTAATTTTTAATGTACAGTATATTGACAGGCAGGGATCTCTAGCTGATGGATGCCTAAGCAGGCAGATTGACCCCTTCTCTGCATCTTGTGGTGTTAGAGAATAGTCAGTTACTTTGCCATCAGAGGATCAGGTTGTATCATAGACAGGATTTGACACCAGATCCTCCTGACTCTGAGAGTGGCTCTTTTGACCCACATACTTGGGGTAGACATCTCCCTAACTCACCAACAGGTTTGAGGTCTGTTGGCTACCCTCAAACTGAGTTAGCCCTTTTGTTGAGGCGGTTTTACTAAGGTGTGGCCATATCACATGCTACAGCTCCTTGAAGTTACAGGTAAGAGTTTGGTGAGTGTTTGGACACCAAAGTCTAATGAGCAGCCTGAGAAGGTGTCAGCAAGTCCTCACCCCACAGAGCTGGTCTTTCTGAACACCCCATACACCCCAAGGTGATAGTCTCTCTGTGGACAGCAAACTCTCTGTCTTGGCTCGACCATGTCCTGGCTACACTTAAGGAAGGACATTGGCAAGCTGGAAAAAGTCTGAAAGACGATTTGGGGACTAAAGAGTATTATCTGAACTTCACTGGAAGGAAATGGGGAACGTTAGTTAGTTTGGAAAAGAAAACTTTTAGGGGTACATAGGACCATCAACCTGAGATTGAAAGGAACCTTTGAGTACAACCACTTGACTTCACAGATGAGCAAACTGGGGACCAGAGAGGTTAGAATGATGGGCCAAAAGCCCCTCAGGGCCTCTGACTCCAAATCTAGCACTTCTCCCACTGAACCATGACCTTCAAATTTGTGAGGGTGTGTCATGTGAAGGAAGAGCTGGACTTATCTCATTTTCCCCAGGAGGGCAGTCTCAGGAATGACAGATGAGAGGCAGGCTTCAACTTTACAAAAAGAGAACTTTTCTAAAAATTAGAGCTGTCTAAAAGTGACATGGCCTGTCTGGGAAGCTTGGGCTTTCCATCACTAGAGTTCTCCTAGTGGAGGCTCTTAGATAACCACTGGTTCTTCTATATCATATGAACTTGATTGATATTTATTGAATTCATCTCCTGTTGGAGGAGATTCCTACTTGGATAAACATTGCACTAAAGGACATCTGTTCCAACTCTGAGATTCTGTCCTTTGGGGGTAGACTAACTTCTAGGCACAGCTGTTGTTGAGTGACCAAAGTGAGAAGTTAAAGGATGGATTGCTGGGTAAGGCAGAGGGAGAGATATTTTCAGTTTCATTTGTCTACCAGATCAGTGACCATTTAATATTTTTTATTCTTTTTTTTCACATTTGAATTGTTTTGCCTTATTTCTATTGTAGTCTTTTAATTTTTATGTCATTGTTTCTGAAAATATCTCTCCCTCTGTCTTACCCAGAAAGCCATCCTTTGTAAGGATGATTTTTTTTGAAAAAAGAGGTAAAAGAAGCAGGTCAGCAAAAATAATCAGTAAATGAACTATATCCTATTAGTGATGCTATATTCTATACCCACAGTCCCCCACTTCTGCAATACAGGGAGAGAGGCATGCTTTTCCATCTTTCCTGTAGGAACAAGTTTGACTACCATTCAAAATTATGTTAGTTCTCATCCAAATAATCAAAACACATCCAAAAAATATTAAATGAGAGTTGCTTTTATTTGCCAGTACATAGGATAGTGAATAAAAAACTGATAAATGTCACACTTGACTAAATAGGCCTTTCATATAGACATCCAGATGTTCTGTGTTTAATCATCCACATGTCGATGTTTCCTTTCTATGCAGAAATCAGGAATACATCTGATAAACATTTATAATCAAAAGGGAAATGGATGAGGTGGGACAAATGCAGAGGAAAAACTGGATTTTGCACTCTTCTCACAAAACCTGACCTCTAAGTCTGTCTCTATGTGAACCTTTCCTTGGGTATTGTCAGCTGCAGCTCACCCAGCCACTTCAATATTATTTTAAAGATATGATTGCTGGCAGAAGTGGTCCCTTCTGGAGGTATAAATACAGATACTTCTGCAATGTTGGACAATTTGGACTTCAGATTTGCTTTATCCACAGCCTGAATAGCAACGTAGATGTTGGTGCCATTTACCAGATTGATACCTTCTGGTTCAAACACAAAGAATTCCCGAGTATTGGCCTCCTCAGGGATCAGGTCAGTGGTGTTCACTTGGAGAGCATCATCAAACTCATCTGCAGATTAAGGATACTTTCACTACTTTGTATAATGTACTGTTGAGCTAAAAGGAGATGAAATGACTTATAATAGCTGAATAGATTTAATAAAGTAGGAAAATAATAAAAATCACAGAGATCAGAATAATGTGCTTTCCCTAGGAGATCAAATGGCAACTCATAGTTATAGTCCTATCTAGTATTCCATTTAAGGTCTTGTATGTACACCCTTGACAGAGTGATAAATGATGAACAGGTACCTATGTAATAGATCTCCGCAAGGACCATTTCTCCTGAGAGAGAGAAAAGATATTTCTAGTTAAATTCTTTAGAGATTGATATTCTGGAGGGCAAAGGAGCTAGGATTTCAACAAAGAATCATCTATCCAGCAAGACTGAGTATACTCCTTCAGGGTAAAAAAATGGACATGCAATGAGAAACAGGACTTTCAAACATTGTTGATGAAAAGACCAGAGCTACATAGAAAATTTGACTTTCAAGTACAAAACTGAAGAGAAGCATAAAAAAGTAAACAGAAAAGGAAATCATAAGGAACTAAGTTAAAACTGCTTACATTCTTACATGGGAAGATGATATTTGTAACTCATGAGACCTTTCTCATTATTGGGGTATTTAGAGGGAGTATATGTAGACAGAGGGCATGGGTATGAACTGAATATGACGACTGTGATCAAAAAAATAAAATTAAGGAATGAGAGAAGAATGTACTGGGAGGAAGAGAAAGGGAGAGGTAGAATGAGATAAATTATCTCATGTAAAGGAGGCAAGAAAAGGCTTTTTCAGTAGAAGGGAAGAAAGGGGAGGTAAGGAGGAGTAAGTGATCCTTACTCTCATGAGAATTGGCTCAGAGGGAATAATATACCTGAGCACTCAATTGGGTATAGAAATCTATCTTACCCTACAGGAAAATAGGAGGGGGAGGGGACAAAACAAAGTAGGGGAGTGATAGCAGGGATGACAATTTGGGGGAGGGAGTAGTGAGACTCAAAACATGTTGAGGATAAACAGAGCAAAAGAAGAGAGAGAATAGAATAAAGGGAGGGGAACAGGATGGAAGGAAATAAAGTTAGCAGTGATATCTGAAAAAAATTGAAGCAAGTTTCTCTGATGATGGCCTCATTTAAAATACGAGCCATTTTTCAATTGATAAATGATGGAAGGATATGATCAGTTTTCAGATGAAGTATTCAAAGCTATCTAATAACTGTATAAAAAAACCACTAAATCACTACTGATTGGGAGAAATGCAAATTAAAACAACTCTAAAGTACTACCTCATATCTATTAGATTGGCTAATAGGACAGAAAAGGTAAATGACAAATGTTGACGAGAACTGGTGAAAATGAGACTTGAATGCACTGTTGGTGGAGTTGTGAATTGATTCAGCCATTCTTGAAAGCAGTTTGTAACTATGCCCAAACAGCTGTAAAACCATGCATGCACTTTGACCTAGCAATACTACTATTAGTAGCTCTGTGTTGCAAAAGAGATAAAAAATCAAAAAGGCAAAGGACCTATATATTCAGAAATATTATAGCAACTACATTCTGGGGTTAACAATGAGCAGTTGAGGGGATACCCATCAGTTGGGGAATAGATGAACAGGTTGTGTGTATGTGATTATGATGAAAGACAATATTATTGTACTGTAAAAACGATGTGCAGGATATTCTTGGAAAGACATGCATGAGCTGATGCAAAGTGAAGCATACTGTGTGCAGAGTAACAGCAATACTGTGTCACGAATGTATTTTGCATGACTATGCATATATAACTTTATATGGAATTGCTTGTCTCCTCAGTGGTGGGGGATGGTGGAGGGAGGAAGGGAGAGAATTTGGAACTCAAAGTTTAAAAATGAATGTTAAACATTGTTTTTCCAAGTAACTGCAGAAAAAATAAAATACTATGTAGACAATTATGTCACAGTATAAAACTTGAATTTCTGGGAATATATTTTCTTTTTAAAACCACCTTTTTCAACTTTCCTCTCTTCAGCAGAGGGTGCTCAAGAATGGCAGGGTGGCTGCTTTTTGGGCATGTTACAGAAAAGATGTCTGTTTGGGTATGAGTTGGATTGGATGGGCTCAGAGTTCTCTTCTAGCACTAATAATCCATATTCCTTCTGAGTGTTCTCTCTCACTTGAAATTCCTTTGAATTCTTTTGTATACTATTTACATTTACTTACCTGTGCTCATGTTGTATCTCCCCACCAGAACACAAGATCCTTGAGGGCAAGGACTCTTTCTTTTTCCAGTGCCAATACACTGCCTTACACAAAGAAGGTACTTTGGAAATATCTGCGGTCTCTTGTTTCAAATGAAAACCAAATTTCAGTCTTACCCTGTCCATCATCATAGTCATCCCCAGGAGCTGTCCATGTCAGATTAATGCGATTTCCTTCTATCTGAGCCTTGAGGTCAGTAATTTGGCATCGTTACACATCTTTAATGGAGCCACTTGGAATATTGTTTACTACAAATGAACCTCCTAAGGCTTTTCTGGTGAAATACACTTGATTGCCTTGAATGTTATTGACATTAAATTCTGCTCTTGATGGATTCATTTTTACTTCTCCTGCATGGAAGAAGTCATTCAGGTCCTTAGGCACAGTAACACATGCTTGCTGCACTTTTTTATTATATATGAATATAGTGCCCCCGGTCCACCCTCCTCTTTCCCTTTTTTCTTCTCATTAACACTGTCATCTCCTGCAAAATTTAGGGACCAAGCCATGAGTCAAGGTAATAAGGAGGAAAAGGAAGAGGGGAAATATCTCAGTTGTCTTTCTCAAAAACAAGGTTTGCTGGAAACCACTCATTTGGAAAAGCTATGCTGCCTTCTATGCCTATCTAATTAATCTTCTCCATCTTTCACATCTTATCTCATAGTCTGCCTCCTCCTAGTGGCCTTCCCTGACTGTGCCACCCTCAAGTGAGTAATTAGAGCTATTTTAATATAGAATAGATTTCTTTAGTGGATTGCTCCATCACTAGAGAGTTTCAAGCAGAGGTTGGAGACAGTATGTTGTAGAAGAACCTCTTGCTTCAGGAAGGAATTGGTCCAGAAGACTTTAGAGGTCCCTTCTGGTTCTTGGATGCTATGACATCGAGCCCTAACTTTTCTACTAACCTTTCTAGGCACAAAAATATGTCTGTGAACAGTACTGGAATATTCACAGATTACAACCCTGATTCCCCTACCAGTTACATATATGCTGGGGACTGCTTCCTTGTATTATATTGATCTGTTGAATTTTCTATTATAGAACAGACATACTGGACTTCCAGTAAGGTGCACTTGGTAGGTAGCCTCTCAATTGCAAAATTGAAGAACCTCAGAGTTGCAAGGCACCTAAATGGCCATCTAGTTCATATTACATGAAAAGAGTCCCTCTCTACAGCAAACCTGAGAAGTCATCCAGACTGGGCTTGAAGCCCATCAGTGATGGGGAGCTCATCTAAAGAGGGGAACCTTCCTTGCTGAGGCAGCTCATTTGACTATGGGAGAACTCTAAGTGTTAGGCATTTTTTTCTTCTCTCAAGTCTAAATCTTCCTCTTTGCAGCTTGGCTGTGCCCTCTGGGGCAAAGCAGAACAAACATAATGTCTCTTCCTTGGGAGAACCCTTCACCTACTTGATAGAGAAGCCTTTTATTCTCTAGGCTAAACAGCCCCATTGCCTTGAACAAGTTCCATGAGGTAAGAATAATGTTCAGTTTGAGATCCAGGCTGTGTTAAAGTTCAATTAGTTCCCCTCTTGCCATTGACTCAGGACATTACCATATTTTTATTAGGGGAAGTTTACAAGAAAATCATGAAAAGAAAGTCAATGAATTGGAAAAAAAGTTCTAAAATCTTAAGGAACAATATGATTCCTTGAAAAGAAGAATTGGGGAAGAGAAGAATTCATGTCATAAGACACAGGAAATAATAAAACAAATAATAAAGCAGAATCAAAAGAATGAAAAAATAGAAGAAAATGTGAAACATCTAATGAAAAAGGATTGATCTGGAGAACTTATTGATGCAATATTACAAGAAATTGGTAGGGAAAACTGCCCTGAAGTTCTGGAAACAGAGGGTAAAGTAATAATTTTAAAATTCACCAGATTCCAGATTTCTTACCATTCTCTACCCAGCCTGGTATGTATGGGGTCTTGGGGTCTTGACCTTCGTGTGTTGTTTCTCCTAGGCCTTTCACTTTTCAGCTGTGTCTACCATTTTTTTTTGTAGGATGTGAAATATCTTGAGTAGACTCCATAGTTCTTGGAAGCATCAGCACCTTTATGTCAAAATAAATTGTTAATAAGCATTGCATGACAAGTTAATATGTAAATTCTCAAAAATACACTTGAACGCTGGAAAATAGTACTAGATTCAAACTTACATGGCACTTCTACACACAAACATACATACTTATAAAATACTTGAGTGTTGGTCAATGTTTATTACAAACATGATCTTAGTGGAATCTCCCAGGGACTCTGCAAAGTAAGCACTGTGTCTATTAGTCAGCTTGTACTAGAGACAGCTGATTGGTCAATTATCAGTGTGGGCATTTTCACCTTGGAAGTATCTACAAATTGAGGTTTGTTGTACTTTTTTGCTTTAATGTTTAGATTTAAGAAAGTGATGGACATTAAACTTAGAAGAATGTTCTGTGTACTTTTTCCCGTGAAGAAATCCTGTTCATAAAAATTTACCAGCACATCCTAGATAAAAGATATTCTTATACCCATTATGCAAATGAGGATATTGAAACAGATCAGTTGAGTGACATGTCCATAGTAAAAGAACTAGTAAGAGCAAGAGGCAAGATTTGAAACCACATGTCTTCCTTCTCCCTCAATTTCCCCATCCAACCATTTGTCAAGTCTTGTCAATTTCACCTCTATATCATCACTTGCATCTATCTCTTTTTTCTCCACTCACACAGCCTCTACCCTAATTCAGGTATCTGGATGATTGCAACAGCCTCCTAATTGGTCTTCCTGCCTCCAGTCTCATCCCTCTGCAATACCCCTAAAACACAGATCTGAACACGTGATCTTACTATGAAAAATCTTCAGCTGCCCTCCTTACCTCTATAGAAATCTTGTCAGTCTTTTAAATCCCTCCATAATTTAGCTCCTATTTCTCTGTGTAGTATTATTTTCTATTCCTTTCATATGATCTCTCTTTGTAATAGCAAGTAAAGTAGGATCTTTTGCTATTTTTGTGTTAGTATAATGCCTTTTTTTGAATAATGTGATTAAAGATCTTTCCCACCCATTGATGGGCCTGCCCATTGTGGCAAGCTTGATTAAGGGAGTTGCTTTGTAGGAGGGTTCCAAGTACCTTTTATTTTTTCTATTGAGACACTGGGTCAAAGGGTTGTGATGGCCTCTGGCTCTAAAAAGTGTGTAAAGACTCTGAGGGTGAGGTTTTACTTGGGGTGTTAGTTTTTGTAATAAGTTTCGAGTGCCAGATGAGGACTTTGGGAAGGCACTAAGGAGCCCCTTGGCTTTGAGAACCCAGATATTGTGCTTCCCTCTCTGCTAACCTGGTCAGACAGCTATACCTATCTGTTGAATTATGGTCAGGCAGAGGAAGGCATATCTATTGATTACTTTGGGGCTTACCGACTGAAAGTGTTTGTTTGGCCAGATGAGGACTCTGTGAAGTTGCTAATGAGCCCCTTCCTCTCCTTCCCCACTTTGAAAACTCTGATGTTGTGCTTCCCACTCTGGTATTGGTGGTCAGACAGTTGTGGTCCTATTATCTGTTGAATTCAGGCAGAGGAAGCCATGTCTGTCAACTTTTTGATTTCTCTGTGTTTTCTTTGAAGTTCAGATTGCTGACTCCCCTGAATTAGGTGAGTCATATATGTGCTTGGTTAAAGGAATGATACATGTGCTTCATTAAAGTGATTGCTAACCCCTCAAAAATTGTCATTCCTTTTATGAATGCAGATCTAAGAACCTGTGATAGCAGGCCCTCCTCTGTATGTTCTGGTTCTTACTGATTCACCATTCCAGTCAAACAGGCAGGCTAATGTGTCCTGTACATATCCTTCAATCACTGACTTCTCTGTCTTGGCTTAAGCGACCCGGTGGTCTCCATTTTTGGAATGTTCTCCATCCTTACCTCTGATTCTTGGAATCTATAGTTTCCTTCTAAGATTGGTCCCGTTACCATCTCCTATATAAGGGACTTCCAGATTCCCCTTATTTGTTAGTTCCCTCCCTATCCTCTTCCACACCCAAAGTACTTTGAATTTATCTTGTGTTTACTTTGCATTTACCTCTCTATGCACATGTTGTATTCAGCCAGTTTGAGTGTAAGTACCTTCAGGGCAGAGATTGATTACTGTTTGTTAGTGTATCCCTAGCCCCTATCATTGGGCTTTCCTTAGTAACAATTTAATAAGTGCCTCTCAAATCCATACATTTTTATTAAATGGACATCACAAAGAGTGCCAAGAGGGTCTCTTCCCTATGAAGCACAGACATTTCAAGGAATAATGGAGACATAATTGTTGAAGGCTGTCAACATAGCCCATTACCTGGAAAGAACAAATTGAGGACAGAGGCAGAGTGGTACTGGTGTTTGGTCAGTGTGAGGTTGTACTTCCTCTCAGGGATCATGGAAAAATTTTGGAGTAACTTCTCTAAAGAATTTCCCTATAGTCTAATGACTTTGAATTGGCTTTTTACCAAGTCCCTTTCAAATTTATTTGATACCTGATTATGATCTTCTGTGGGCCTCTCTCTATTATGCTGTAGGGGTTCACCTAACTCAAGTTACTGCATTCCCTTGTTATCTAAGGGAGAGCCTTTATTGCTTATCTGTTCAAAGGTTTTACATTTTCCCTAAAACTAAATAGTTTTTAACTGTCCTTGTTCAGTAACTAGAGGGTCACATATGTTTCCAAGTAAAAAAGTCTTCCTGGCCCTCAGGCTTGATGATGACATATATTCCATTTGATTCAATAAGCTCCAGACACATTAACAAGAAGGAAACAGACCCTGTCCTCAAGGAAATTATATCTAGTTAGGCAGATACAACTTAAACAAAGATAAGTAGTGGAAAAGGTCAATACAAAATGTGTCCAAGTTAAATACTAAGCACTTTGAAGGGAGAATAGAGAGGGAAATCAGGAGAAATCTTGTGTAGGAGATGGGACTTGATTTGTGTTGTGAAAGAAGCTAGCAATTCAAAGAATCAGAGTTGAAGAAGGAAGAAATTTCTTATTTATAGAAGAAAGTAGGGAAGGAAACTTTTGCACAGGTCTAGAATTCTTCTAAAGGGGAATAAAACATGTTTTTCAGGGATTATGATGTGGGGGGATCTTTGATGTCATTGAGTCCAGTCCCTCATATTACAGTTGTAGAAAATGAGACCCAGTGAAATTGTGATTGCCCTGAGATCAAACAGCTTATACATTTCAAAAGTGAGTGACCAGTGCTCCACTTTAATATATAGTTAAAAGTGAAGAAATAGGCTGGAAAGTGAACAAACAACAGAAAAAATTCTGACCATAGAAAGTTACTACCATGACAAGGAAGATAACCCAAACTTAGAAGAAGACAAGAAAGTCAGAATTCCTGCATCTAAAGCCTCAAAGAAAAATATGAATTGGTCTCAGGCCATGAAGAAGATGAAAAAGGATTTTCAAAATCAAGTAAGAGAGGTAGAGGAAAAATTAGGAATAGAAATGAGAGTGATACAAGAAAATCATGAAAAAAGAGTCAACAGCTTGGTAAATGAGGTGCAAAAAATACTGAAGAAAATAACACTTTAAAAAACGGAGTAGACCAAATGGTAAAAGAGTCACAAAAATCTAATGAAAAGAAGACTCATTGAAAAGCAAAATTTTCCAAATGGAAAAAAAAATACAAAAACTAATTAAAGAGAAATCCTTAAAAAGTAGGATTGGCCAAATGGAAAAGGAGATACAAAGAGGCTCACTGAAGAAAATATTTCCTTAAAATTTAGAAATGGACAAGTGAAATCTAAAGACTTTTTGATACATCAAGAAACAAAGAAAATCCAAAGAGTGAAAAAGCAGAAGAAAATGTAAAATCTCCTTGGCAATACAATTAACCTGGAAAATAGATTCAAGAGAGATAATTTAATAATTATTGGATAACCTAAGACCAAAAAACTTTAATATTATCTTCCAGGAAATTATCAGAAAATACTACCCTGATATTCTAAATCTAGAGGGTAAATTAGAAATGGAAAGACTCCATCAAACTCCTCCTGAAAGAGATGCCAAAATGAAAACTTCCAGGAATGTTATAGCCAAATTCCAGACCTCCCAGATCAAGGAGAAAATATTGCAAATAGCCAAAAATAGACAATTCAAACATCATAGAGCCACCGTCAGAATAACACAAGATTTAGAAGTTTCTACATTGGAATGTGTTATTCTGGAGCACAAAGGAACTAGGATTATAATAACCAAGAATCATTTAACCAGGAAAAGTTGAGTATACTTCTATGGGGGAAAATGGACATTCAATGAAATGAAATATTTTCAAGTATTATTATTGAAAAGATTAGAGCTGAATAGAAAATTTGATTTTCAAATGCAAGATGCAAAAGAAGCATAAAAAGAAAGAATGACCAGGTCATTTTCAGAAAAAACCTAGAAAGATTTACATGAATTGATGAAGTGCGCAGAACCAGGAGAACATTGTAGACAGTAACAGCAACATTGTGTGATGATCAACTATGATAGATTTATCCCTTCTCAGTAATACAATGATCTAAGACAATTTCAAAAGACTCATGATGGAAAAGTCTGTCCCCATCCAGAGAAAGAACTATGGAGTCTGAATGTAGCATTTTTTTATTTTAGTTTTCCCCTTTTGTTCTGATTCTTCTTTCACAACATGACTAATGTGAAAATAGAATTAATATGACATATATATATAGGCTACACATATGTAACCTGTGTTGGATTGCTTGCTTTCTTGGGGTGGGGGAAGATTGATGGAGAAAATTTATAATTCAAAATCTTATAAAAGGAATGTTGAAAACTGTCTTTACATGTAATTGGAAAAATATAAAATACTACTAGATGGGGGCAAAGTGATGGAAAAACTTACATGAACTGAAGCAAAATGAAATGAGCAGAAGCAGGAGAACATTGTATATAGTAACAGCAATATTGTATGACTATCTGCTATGAATAACTTAGCTGCTCTCAGCAACACAATGATCCAAGACAATTCTGTAGAACTTATGATGAAAGGTGCTGCCCATCTCCAGAGAAAGAACTGGTAGAGCCTGAATGAAGATTAAGTACTTTTTCTTTACTTTTTTTCTTTTACATGGTTTTTGTTTTTTGGTCTGTGTTTTCTTTCACAGAATGACTTACATGAAAGTGTGTTTTGCATGACTACACATGTATAACCTATGTCAAATTCCTAGTTTTCTTAATGGGGGAGGGAGGAGGGATGGGAAGAGAGGAAGAAAGAATATGGAAGTCAAAATTTAAAAGAAAGTACATCATATTAGTTTTTATATTGGGAAAAAATAATATGTTGAACAAGAAAAAACAGTAAGTGTGCAGTGCTCTTTTCATTATATCATGCTATTTTTCAATTTGTTTTGTTAAGGTTTCTCGAATATAGAAGTTATGAACCTGAATCTTCCCTTTTACCAAGACAGCCTATTAATGATTTCCGGCCAAGAATGCTAATGAACATTAATGCAAATATTTAAAGTAAAATACTAACAAGCAGATTCCAACTATATATGCTAAAGACCATATACTATGACTAGATGGAATTTATATCAGGAATGCAGGACTGGTTCAGTATTAGGAAAACTATCAATATAACTGACCATATCAATAAAGAAAACCACAAAAATTGTATGATTATTACAATAGATGCAGAAAAAATTTTGACAAAATATAACACTCATTCCTATTAACAGCCCAGGACAGTATAGGAATAAATGGAGCTCTTCTTAAAATGATAAGTAGTATTTATTTAAAACCCATCAGTAAGTATCTGTAATTGGGATAAACTAGTAATCTTCCCAGTAAGATAAGGGAGAAGCAAGAATACTTATTATCAATATAGAGCTAGAAATGCCGGCTATAGCAGTAGGAGAAGAAAAAGAAATTAGAATAGTAAGTGAGGAAAAACAATCACTCTTTGGAAGTGATATGATAGTATATTTAAAGAATCCTACAGAATCAACACAAAGTATTGTTGAAATAATTAACAACTTTAGTAGCATTGAGGGATATTAAACAAACCAGATAAGTCATCAGCATTTCTATCTATTGCCAAACAAATCCAGCGGCAAGAGATAGAGAAATTCCATTTAGCATAACTGCAGATAATATAAAATTCTTGGGTGTCTACCTGCTAAGACCAACTCAGGAACACAATTACAAAATACTTCATAAAAATAAAATCAGGTCTAAACAATTAGAGAAATATTAATTGTTCATGGGGAGGATGAGCCAACATAATAGAAATGAAAATTCTGCCTATATTAATTTACTTTTACAGTGTCATCCCAATGAAACAGTCAAAAATTATTTCATGGAAATAGAAAAAATAATAAAGCTCATCTAGAAGAAGAAAAGGCCAATAATATCAAGGAATTCAATGAAAAAACGTGAACCAAGGTGATCTTACTGTAACTGATCTCAAACCAATTACAAAGTTACAAAATAGAGTACTGGACCAGTAGGATGGATTAGGTACACAAGACACAGTGGTAAGTGACCATAGTAATCTAGTGTTTAATTAAGCCAAAGATCCCAATTTCTAGGATAAGAACTCAATATTTGACAAAAATTTCTAGGAAAACTGGAAAATTTGGCAGAAATAATGTATAGGACGACATCTTAAACCTTGTGCCAAGAGAAGGTCAAAATGGGTAAATGCTTTAGACATAAAGGACAATATCATGAATAGATTAGGGGACCATGGAAATTTTCACCTATTAGACCTGTGGGTTAAGGAAGAGTTTATGACTTAAAAAGTGATAGAAAAGATCAAAGAATTAAAAGTTGTTATTTTGATTAAATAAAATATTGATTTAACCCAATCTGGAGAGTAATTTGGAACTCTGCCCAAAGGGCAATCAAACTGCATACCCTTTGATGTAGCAAATACCATTTGTATGTCTGTATCCCAAAGAGATCATAATAAGTGAAAAATACCTACATGTACAAAAATAATTGTAGTAGCTTTTTGTGTGGTGGCAAAGAATTGGAAATTCAGAGGATGTCTATCAATTGAGGAATGGTTCAGCCAGTTCTGATATATAAATGTACTAAGATACTATTAAGCTATTAAAAAATGATGAGAAGGCAGATTTCAGAAAAATTTGAAAAAAATTACACGAACTGATGCAAGGTGAAGTGAGCAGAAACAGAACATTGTACACATTAACAGCAGCAATGGGTGATGATAACTGTGATTGAGCTCCTCTCAGCAATACAATGATCCAAGACAATTTCAAAAGATTCATGATGGAAAATGCTATATATCTATACAAGGAACTGATGGAGTCTGAGTGCAGATCAAAGCATACTATTGTTTTTGTTGTTTTTTCCCTTATGCAAGTTATAATTTTTTGCAAGTTCTTTCTTCTTCTACAATATAACTAATATGGAAATTGATTTTACGTGATTACATATATATATATATATGTATATATACATATTAAATAACGACATCTTGAAAAGGGTTTAGGGTAGGTAGGCAAAGAGGGAGAAAATATGAAACTGAAAATTTTATAAAGAGTAAATGTTAAAAATTGACTTTACATGTAATTGAAAAAAGTAAAACACTATTAAAAAAGGAAAATCAGCTTCTTTCTTAAAAGAGAAAGAACCTTGTGGTTATTATGGGGGATAATTTACCTTCACCATTATCCAGAAGTTCCAGAATCTGTGTTGTTCTATCAGCTCATTCAATGAGGGCTGTTTTAGTGGCTCCTATAAGAGGCAGAGATCCTTGATGAACTTCTGCATAAACAATCATTGGACTAGGGAAGGCGCTGGTGTCTTTATTCATTTTAGAATCCACTGTGATGGGGGTTATCTTAGGATTTGCAGCACGAAATGTTACTGTGAGAGTCAGGGTTTGTGCACTTGACTTAAGGCTGTAAGTCCAAATTCCAACCTGAAAAATCCAATAGAAATTCATTAAAGCAAAACAGTTTTAAGATCTGCCCTACATTCTTTCTCTGTTATGCATTATCTGTCTTAGCCTCTTATTTGATTTATGCAAGTAAAGTTCAAGAAAACTATTTGGTAGAGGGTCTGTATGATTTTGCTTCTCTATCATATGAGTCATTTCAAACCATTTTTCCCTGTGAGTGCACCTAGAGAACATAATACTGATTACTATTGAAACCTTTGCTTCTGAAGAATGTGATCTGAAAGGTGTACCCCTGCCATAGTTCTTTCTTCTCAGAGGCAAGGCAAAGATGTTGGGTGTGAGCACATGGGTTCTAAAATTTGGGATGGGAGGGTGTCATAAGTATATTCATACTACTCAGAAAAGGTTCTATAACTTCTTGTTATAGAATGCCCTCCTAAACTTCCTTGTGTTCTAGCCCAGTGTTCTAGCCTGTAGATATTAGAGGAGAACTCAAGGGAGGTTTGCATTGAAATAGTATTTCATTCCTACCGAAGAAACATATTTTCCAGATGATATTTTACTTGTCATCTCTGACAGTTTCTCCAGGTCTTTGTCTGCAGAAGGTCCTAGAGCAACTGTGTGGATAATGACAGCACTTTGTTTCACTTGATTGAAACATGTGCTGATTGTCCTGTCTTCCCCATCAGTCAGAAGGACGATTTTTGAACCATCTGTTGAGAATTTCTTTCCTATTACCTGAAAGCACAGATTCATCCCAGACATTTGTAAGCAGACTTAGTGTTGCCAGGTAATCCTAAGTGGGTGTACCTGCAAGGAATGAAAGAAGAAAATAAAGGAAAGAGCCCCAGGAAGATCTTCCCATCTTGAGATTTTCAAATACGAAATGTGCAACTTTCAGAAACTCAGTCCAAGCCCTTTTTCTCCTGAACTAATCCAGGAAAATTTGTCCCAGCTGATGCTGCCATTTGGAAGCAGAACTATTGTGGCCAAATGAGTGACTTAGCTTCTGAACACTGGCATTGAGCTCCAGCCAGGGTATCTATTCTTTCTGGCTCTAGCACACAGAGACTGATGAGACACTGGACAGATGAGCACCCACTCTGTGCAAGGAATTGTTTCTGATTCTTTTGTTCTTTCTGGGAGGGCTAAAGAGGAAGAAGCTTATGAACCTTAGAGGAGACATGGCAAGATAGAAAGAGTCTCAGGCTTTGTGGGTCTCCTCATCTGTAAAAGGAAGATGTAGGAGGCCTCTGAAGTGTCTTCCACCTCTAACTCTGTGCTCCTGTGCTCCCTATCACCTGCTTCTCGCAGCTTCTGCTCCTGAGCAATGGTGAACTGGGGCACAAAGCCCTGAGACAGTGTTTCCCCTAGCAGTGCATACCACATGCACTTCAACCAGACCTTTGGATGCTTGTTGCATTTACTTTTTCTTGATTCTGTAGCACATCCCTTACAACATCTGTTCCTCCCACCATTTCACTAACTGTTTGAGACACCAGCTTCAACTTCTGTTGCTTCCTCCCTCCCCATCAACCCCTAATGGGAAGGTGAGCAATTCAATATAGGTTATAACTGTGTAGTCATGAAAAACACTTCCATAACACTCATGTTATGATAGACTAACTCTATTTCCCTCCATCCTATCCTGCCTCCCATTTATTCTATTCTCTCTTTTGATCTTGTTCCTCTTCTAAAGTGTTTACTTCTAATTACCCCCTCCTCCCATTTGCCCTTCATTCTGTCATCCCCTTATCCCCACTTAACCCCTTTCCTCCTACTTTCCTGTAATGTAAGATAGATTTTCCTACCAAATTCAGTGTGCATGTTATTCTTTCCTTAAGTCAGATGTGATGAGACTAAGGTTCACTCTTTCCCTCTCACCTCACCCCTCTTCTCCCCCATTGAAAATCTTTTTCTTGCCTCTTTATATGAGAGATTATTTACCCCATTTTATTTCTCCCATTCTCCTCCGATTATATTACTCTCTCACCCATTAATTTTATTATTTTAGATATCATCCCTTCACATTCAACTTACCCTGTGCCCTCTGTCTATATATATATGTGTATATATATATATATATATATATATATATATATATATATATATATATATAATCCCTTCAACTATCCAAATATTGAGAAAAGTCTCAAGAGTATCAAATATTATCTTTCCATGTAGGAATGTCAACAGTTGAACTTCAATAAGTCCCTTATGATTTCTCTTCCCTGTTTATCTTCATGTTCTTCTTAATTCTTGTGTCTGAAAGTCAAATTTTCTGTTCAGCTCTGGTCTTTTCATCAAGAATGCTTGAAAATCCTCTATTTCACTGAATGACCATTTTTTCTCCTGTAGTATTGTACTCAGTTTTGCTGGGTAAGTGATTCTTGGTTTTAATGCTAGCTCTTTTGACCTCTGGAATATCATATTCCAAGCCTTTCAATCCCTTCATTTAGAAGCTGCTAGGTCTTGTGTTTTTCTGATTCTGTTTCCACAGTACTGGAATTGTTTCTTTCTGGGCATTTGCAATATTTTCTCTTTGACCTGGGAGCTCTGGAATTTGGCTACGATATTCTTAGGAGTTTTCCTTTTGGAATCGCTTTCAGGAGGTGATGAGTGGATTCTTTCAATATCTATTTTACCCTCTGGTTCTAGAATATCAGGACAATTTTCCTTGATAATTTCTTGAAAAATGATGTCAAGGCTCTTTTTTTTGATCATGACTTTCAGGTAGTCCAATACCTTTTAAATTACCTCTTCTGGATCTATTTTCCAGGTCAGTTGTTCTTTCAATGAGATAGTTCGCATTATCTGCTATTTTTTTCATTCCTTTGGCTTTGTCTTACAATTTCTTGATTTTTCATAAAATCCTTAGTTTCCATCTGCTACATTCACATCTTTAAGGAATTATTTTCATCAGTGAGATTTTGGACCTCCTTCCTCATCTGGCCAGTTCTGTTTTTTAAGGTATTCTCCTCCTCCCTGGCTTTTTGGATCTCTTTTGCCATTTGGATTAGTCAATTTTTTAAGATGTTATATTCTTCAGCATTTTTTGCGTCCCCTTTAGCAAGCAGTTGACTCATTTTTCATGATTTTCTTGCCTCACTCTCATTTCTTTTCCTAATTTTTCCTCTACTTCTCTTAGCTGATTTTCAAAATTCTTTTTAAGCTCTTCCATGGACTGAGACCAATACATATTTCTTTTGCAGGCTTTGGATGGAGTATCTTTGACTTTGTTATCTTCTTTTGTTTGTATATTTTGGTCTTCTTTGTCACCAAAGTAAGATTCTATACTCTGATTTTTTTTCCAGTTTTTGCTCATTTCCCTAGCCATTTACTTGACTTTTTATCTCTTTGTTAAGGTAGTTCTCTCCTTCCAGTGGGGTTGGGGGGGATGTACTGTCAACTGCTCCATCGCCCCACATTCTGTGAGTATAGAGCATCAGAAGCCACTGCTTCTGCCCCGACTGTGACTGCTGTAAGCTCCTCTGCCCCCTCTGTCACCCTGAGGTTAGGGTGGGATCACTCTCTCATGCAGGTCCAACAGGTTTTTTTCTATGACCTTCCAATTTCTGTTTGGTGTTTTCAGATTGGGAAGTCTGTAACTGCCACAGGCACTAGAGATTCAGTCCCCCAAGGTCTGCTCAAGTCCCATCTGTGCTGGTGTGGACCATGCTGGACTGTGCTCTTCTCCCAGAGTGGCACCATAGACACTTACTGTCAACATTCTAGGCTGTTTTAGGCTGGAGTCTTACTTCATTCCATCATTCTATGGGTTCTGCAGCTCCAGAATTTGTTTAGTCATTGTTTGCAGGTATTTGGCTGGGTTTGGGGGGAGAGGTATAGCTGTTATATATTATTATATTATATACATATATATATTATAATATATAACAGCTATTGCTGTTACTCTGCCATTTTGGCTCTACCCCCCGCCACCAGATCTTTGAGTTTATGAAATACTAGATTATCAAAGTCATTTACTACTACACACTTTATACTTAATCTATTCCACTGATGTATCACTCTATTTCTTACCAAGTACCAGATTGTTTTCAGGATTAATGCTTTGTAATATAGTGTGAAATCTGGTGCTGCTAAGTCACCTTCCTTCACATTTTAAGAAATTGATTCTCTTGATATTCTTGACCTTTTGTTCTTCCAGATGAATTTATTATTATTATTTTTTACCTCTTTAAAATAATTATCTGGTATTTTTATTGATATGGCACTGAATAAGTAAATTAGGTAGAATTGTCATTTTTATCATATTGGCTCAGCCTCCTCAGGAACAATTAATATTTCTTTAGCTGTCTAGATATATCTTTATCTCCTATTTGGAAAATGAGAGTTGGACTTGATGATGTCTAACTTTCCTTCCAGCTCTAACTCTGTGATCCTAATAATACACACAAGAAATTACAAGAAGAAATGTCAGAAAGGATGCCATCAAAGTTATGTGCCCTTGTTGAGAGAAGTGAGAAGAGAAAGTGAGCTGGTCCTGAGTCAGTAGAGGGGATCAAATGATCAACAGTAGGAATGCTGCACTGGGATTCACAAAGTGAATGTGAAGAAGGCCTCCAGCCTATGAATGGACCCTTTATGATGAGTGTGTACGAGAACATGGTTAAGAGGTGCACTAAATGGACAAGCATAGATGGCTCATGAGCTGTATCACTGGAGATCCAGTAGAGCATTAGAAACAATTTTTTGATATTTAAAATCTAGAAATGAAACAGACTGCCTTATGTGATAGTGAATACATTATGACTGTATGTGAAAAAAATAGAAGAGGGTTGAGCATGTCAAAGATATTTTGGGAGAGACTTCTATCTCAGAACTCCATTTTCTGATGACTCTCTTAACCACATGGGATAAGTTAAGAGAGTTTGCTATTGTGATCCATAACTATAACCCCAGCAACTGGGGAGGCTGAGGCCAGTGGATCTCTTGAGCTCAGGAGTTCTGAGCTGCAGTGGGTTATGCAGGCCAGGTGTCAATATGGTGAACCCCTAGGAGCAGGGAGGGGGAGACACCAGGTTGCCTACAGTGTGGAATCAGTCCACATCAGAAACAGAGCAGGCCAAAGCTCTTATCCTGATCGGTGGTGGTATTAGGCCTGTGAGTGGTTGGGTACTTCCAGTCTAGGCGAGAGGAGGAGATCTAGCCTCTTTTTTAAATTAAGAATAAAGAAAATGAAGCAAAGTTTAAGAGATTATAGATGCCAGTTTTAACTCAATTGGGAAAATAAAATCGTCAGTATTTCAATATTTCCATCCTGCAAGTTTTGCTGATAATTTTAATGAGTTTATCTACCTATCTGTCTATTTAGTATTTGGGGAGATATCAAACTACTGTACTTATAATTTATAAACACTGTACTTGCTATTTTCAACACCCATTCTCCAAGCCTATCTTTTTGCTTTATACTTCTTCCAGTGAAGCCTGGCAGGTTTGAAAGGCAAGATCAAAATCATGTTGGATAGGAATTTAGTGCCCAGATTGAATGATCAATTTGAGTGAAGCCAAAGAGAAACACGAGTCAGATTTTTTGGTAGGAATCATAAAAGGGATGATTAAGGGGACGATCAATCAACCAGCATTTGTGGTATGTCTCCTATGTGGTCACTGGGGGCTAATCATAACATTCCCTGACCTCCAAAAGCTTACAAAACATTAGGGGAAATTATGTGCCCTTATTTGTTCTGTACAAAACCTACAGGACTATAAGTATAGGTTGTAATCTGCAAGGGGAGTGTGATTTTTTTCCCCAGCAGGAAGAACAGACTGAAGGATCATGGGAGGCAGAAGTTACAATGAACAGAAAAGTCCAAGAAACTTTGAGCTTCTCAGAGAAAGGAGATGGGGGTGCAGGCATGCATCAGCTGTAGAACCTACAGAGTAAAGTGAGCAGCTACCCAGACGTGAATATGGTCATGACCAGTTGGAGCCTTGTTAGCCTCACCCACCTGCTTAAGGAGTGATCTTCCTTAAGATCTGCTCTGAACATGGAGGACTTTCTGTCTTCCTCTGCTTGAATAAGCTGTGTAAGGACAGGGACTGTCTCCCTTGTGTATCTGTATCCCAGGGGTTATCTTAGTGCTCACACATATATAAGAGCATCATAAATGCAGTTTGTGTTCATTCATTCATTTGTCCATTTATTTATATTATTCTGTTCATCTGAACCATAGATATCAAGATTGTGGATTGTCCTGTTCTATAGGGAATGTGGGACCCATCCAAGTAGAGAATGTCTTATACCCTTTGGAAAGTGGAAAAGAATTTTCCTGATCAAGAAATCTTTTACTCATAGGTTAATTTACCTGTCCATGATATTGAGTTTTTCTGCTACTTTATTTTATACTCTACAACAAAGACAAAACACACACACACACACATATATGTACACACACACATCTATTTACACATAAAATTAATGAACAAGAATTTGCAAAGCACCTACTATGTGCTAGGTACTGCACTATGCTCTGGGGACACAAGTACAAAGAACGAAACAATTCCAATTTGCAATGAGCTTCATATAAACTATATATAGCATAAATATAAAGTTAACTCAATTGTCTAGGTACATATACACACATATAATCTTGCCAAATAAATGAACTTCTACATGCAATATATTTAGAACACAAAATGCTTAAGTGTAAAGTCTTTCAGTTTTTTTGTCTTTGTATGCTCAGCCTTTAGCACATGCACTTAGCGAACATAAGAGCTCAATAATTGCTGGTGGACTGATAGATACTAGCTTACTAATAACCCTCATCTTCATTTTTCTCTATCCATTCATCTCTGTATTTCTGCAGGTACTGTTTCCATCATATAGTCATAGTATGTTACAGTCCTCCCCAGATGCTTAATTATGGTGTGGAAGGGACCCTGTGATCCTGAAGGTGATGCTAATAGAAACGTAGCCCCTAATGGATCTTTACAAACTGGAAATGGGTTCAGGTCTGTACCAGATCTGTCATTGGAGTGCTCATTAACTAAATTTGGAGAAATACATGGCATGGTTACCTGCAGGTGAGGAATTTTCCCAAAACAGAGAAACTCGCCAATATAATCCATGCACAAAAGCCTATGGCAGCTGTGATCTCTGTCAACAAAGGTGGGGACCCAAGACCACAATGGATGAGTCATAGAACCTTGAGTGTTAAAGTGGTTTAAGTTCCTTGGCATGTGCTTAGAGGAATCAGATACACCCTCCCAGCTGCTTCACAGACAATGTATGCATCCTGCTTGTCTGGGGTCCTCTCTGACTGCTTAATTTGCTTCCACAACACTTGCATGACCCCCAAAGAGGAGAATTGGTAAAGGAGGGAATCATGTGGACCCAGATCTCTTGAGTGACTCTGTGAGTGATGTGGATTGCTCTGTTCCACAGGGAATGTGGGACCCACCCAAAATGTTGAATGTCTTACACTCTTTGGAAAGTGGAGAAGGATTTTTCTAACCATTGAGGGGCAAACTTTTGGGGTTAAATAAAATACATCCTCTATTTGATGTCTTGTTAATCATCCCTTTTAAGAAAAAATAAAGAGTGCCAAAAAAGGGGAATTCATTAAAAGCAACTGAGATATTAAACAAGTCCATCAGTGTATGCTGTTCTCCATAGCCACAGTCTCCCACTTCTGCAAAGAAGGGAAAAAAGGTACATTCTCATATCTTTTCTTTGGGGTCACTTTGTTCATGATCATCACATAGCATCCTGTTTTGATTTTTTTCTTTCCATTTACATTGTTGTAGTCATTCCATACATTTTTTTCCTGATTTTGCTTCCTTCACAGGGTATCAGTTCATGTCTTCCCATATTTTCTTATAGACTTCTCATCAGGTCTCCCCATTTTTCAAGGATAAAAATGTGAAGGGGAGGAGCCAAGAGGGCAGAGTAGAAAGATACACATATGCTAGCTCCTAACCCACAGCCCATAAAATACCTGTAAAGAAAAACTCCCAACAAATTCTGGAATAGCAGAAGCCACAGAACAATGGAGTGGAGGAGATTTCTGTTCCAGAGAGCCCTGAAAAACCGACAACAAAGGTCCATCACGCACCGGAGCCAGAGTGGAGCCCAGCCCTGCCTTGGCCTCCCAGCACTGAGAGGAGCAGATCTGAGCAGGCTTCATGGACAGAATCTCTAGCAGTGTACGTCCCTCCACCAACAGGCACCAAAGGTCAGTGAGAGGGTCTTTTCTGCTTGCTGAGAGGGGAGTGGGGTGTCCCCATAACTCAGGCCCCCTCTGGAGGCAGCAGTGGAGGCAGCAGTGAACAGGGGCTCCCAAAGCAGGCACAAGCTCCAATCCATTGTTGAAGGTCTCCTCATAAACCCCCTGAGGGAACTTAGCCCTATGTGGCGGCCCTGCTCCCACCTGAGCAGCTGAATTTAATCTCACACTGAATAGCAGCTACTGAGTCTGGAGAACGCAACTATTAGTGAGAGAGGTATTAGGGCCAATGAAAAGTAAGTGAAAGCTGAACACATTTCCTATGTAGTACTCTTCAAAAGCTCCTTTCATTGAGTGAAAGCAAACTTACCAATCAATTCAATTAATTTATATTTAATATGTTTATGAGAAATAATTGAACCTGATATTTTTCTGAATTTTCTGGATCCATTAGCCAAAATATTTGCTAGCTCTCAGTCTCAGTTTTGTGTCTTCCATAATTTAAAAGTTTCAAAATTATAAGCAATAAAAATGGTAGAGTTTGTTAACCCAAACACATGATTAAGGAAACATACAAAATATAAAGGAAAACCAAATGAACAGACAAAATATTGACCAAAAATGAACTTACTTTCCAATTCTTTCCAATGTTTTTTTAACCAAATATTGATTGTATCCTCCAATATTTTCATAGCATGGGTTTATAAAACAGTAACCTCATACATCCTGTATTCTCTAGTCTATTACATCATATTGCATTTTTCTATTCTCTTTTTCCACTACCATAGCACCACATAGCTATTATGACCACTGTGTTGTTGGTATATTTTGAAATCTTGGTAAGACAAATCCTCTTTTGCCAGTTTTTATTTAAATAGTTCATCTTGACATTTTTTATTGTATTTTTATATATTGAAAGGCATTTATTAGAAACTATGTGCTAAATATTGTGATAAGTGCTAGAAAAATAAATTTTAGAAAGTATAACAGTCTCTGCCCTCAAAAAGCTTATATTTTAATGGAGGAGACAACACACAGAGGGAGCTAGGAAACGCAGGATCTACATGCAGTGACATGGTTTGGAAAGGGCAGGGAAGTGATTGTGTGTGTGTGTGTGTATTTGTGTATGCATGAGAGAGAAAGAGAGAGAAAGAACTGTAGAGGAAAAGAAGGAGGAGGAGGAGATGAAGAAAAAAAAAGAAAGGAAGAAAGAAAAGCTCTGAAAGACATAATATGCCAGCTATCAGGATAGAACCACAGCTATGAATCTTGCAAGAGTCAGTGCATTTTAATGGAATGGTATGTGATTAAATATTTGCTCAGGCAAATGAAGGTGAGGAAGGACAGTACAAGTTGGTAATTTCAAAATTGTAAGTAGCCATTCATAAAAGTAATGTTGGCATTCACTCATAGAATACTTTTTGTACTCAAAACCTTGAGATACTGGAGAGGTTTGCCATTTCCTTCTCTAATGTTTATCCTATTCTATGATTAATAAACTTAGACCTCTTCTTCTCAAACATCTTCCATTTTATGGCAGTCATGGTGCCCTCATTCCTCCATGTAGATACTGTATCCCTGGCCAAGGTCTTCTACCCTGGCTGCAACGTCTTTCATCTTCTTCAACACATGGAAGAGGGGAAAGCCTGAATCCCCAAAGGGATGATAACATAACAGAAAGGCACTGCTTCCTGCCTGAGTCAGAACATGTGTAGGTGTTTTGACTGTTTCTGGTCCACTTGACTTATGGTGAAGAAAAGTCTTTTTTCGCTGGTAGCTTGATAAAACCTGGGAGACAAAACAAACCAACAAAAAGTTCATTATGGTGGCCACTCAGGCCTCTTTACTGTCTGACCTTGTTCAGAGACACTTCCTATAAGCTTGTGTGTCAGAGAGTAGCCTTGGCCTTCTTCTCTTTATGAGGACCAACATGGGGTCCTTGAATTAAGGCTTCTCTGTTCTTTGCCTCTTTTCATGTGTTCTTTTTTGCTCTTAAGTGAAGTAGTGTTGTGTTAGGTTGTACCCTCGTGGGTTTTGAAAGGTCAAGAGAGGAGCCACCAGAGGAGGTCCAGGAGCTGGAGTCCATGCCAGATTTTGTGGACCTGATGAGCCTAATGAAGTACAGCATTTGAGCAAACTGGCTCCCCCAATACAAAAGTGTTCTGATGGCAGCTAACAGGGAGTGACAAAAATTGAACCTTAGTGAAGCTGGTGGGTTGAGAATTTTGTAGCAATTGGTTTAAGGTTGAGCCTACCCTCCCCAGGATCAAGGTAGCACAGGGGAGAGTATATGCCTCCAAGTGTTGGGATAGGAGGGACTGATTTTTAACTTCTGTCCTTGCTATAGCTTCTCAGTAAATATCCATTTGTAAAACTAATTGATGTTAAGTGGTTAAATGATACTGCAGCACTAATTGGCCACTAACTGGTGAAAACACTCCAGAGTGGGGGCTTAAGCTGATGGTATTATAGAAGAAGCCACTAACCCCTCAGGGTACTCCTAGGATTCTGGGTAGGGTGATGTAGCCTTGTCTGAGACCTCACCTTTCACTGAGCATGGGAGTTGCTCTTATTAAGGCTATATAAGTATTAATTCTCTTAAGTATAGTATCATCTAGCACATATTTCTCAGTTTTGTCCAAGGATAACATGAAAAAGTTCACCTTCTTAGCAGCTAGGTGTGTCCCACCTTAGGAAGTGGTATAAACCTAATGACACTCCACCTACTGACTCCATCGTTTTAAACTATTTCCCCATATTTAGAAAGTTTTTCCTCCTCATCTCCACATCCCTGGCTTCCTTCAATATTTGGCTCAAATCCCATGTTCTTTAGGAGGCCCTTATGATGCCCACTGCCATTCCTGAAACGATTCCTCTAACACTGTGTCCCACCTAAACTGTATGTATCTACAGATCCGTAGCTGCTTACATACTCTCTCCCCCATTAGATTGTAGCTCCTTTCAGGCAGGCATTTTCCTTTGTTTGTATCCCCAGAACTCAGCAGTGCCTAAGCACCTGATAAATGCTTGTGGATGACGATACTGCATGTGTCGTCTGGCTAGGAAGAAGGGCACTGGGCCTGTGACTTTCTTTATGGAATGAATGGCCTTTTTAAATACCTTGAGACTGTGCTGGTTTTCCCTGGCAGCCACATTACACAGCTGACTGACACTGACCTTGCAGTTGATCTAAGTCTCAAGTCTTTTCTTCTAAACTCCGTGTAGTCATATCTCCCCCATCCTCTACTTCTGCTCCACTTTTTAACATGTATACCATTTTTTGTGCTGATTTTCACTGTTTGAATGAGCCCATTACTGTGGTCTCAAGGTTTTGAGTATTCTGTTTTCTCCTGTAATTGAACAGTTCTCCTCTTAAATCCCAAGTTATTTGCAAATTGAATTATCATGCCCCCATCTTCATCTAAACATTTTAAAAAATATTTTAAAAGTGTGTACTGATAAGAGGGCCTAGTAATATTACTGTTGATAGAGTACATATTCTGAATTAACAGTACCCAGTGACAAATGCTCTTTGGTTGTAGTCCTCCAACAATTTCTGTGTCAACCTAATGCTGTTATTATTCTACCTACGTTTCTCTGAGCGGAATATAAAAAAAAGATTATCTTATTCTAAACATATTATCAAGTTTTCAGTATTTTGAGAGCTTTCCATCTCTCTCTTGAGTTGACTTCCCTTTCAGAATCATAGGTTATTTGGTCATATTTACCTTTTGTCAGAATTCTTTGAAATTTACTTTCCCTGAGTTTTGTGAGCACATCTGAGTTTACCCAACATTCCCCTTATTGTATAGCACAGATGGGACATTCATCTGGTCACTTTTCTCCAAAGTTTTTATTGCTTCCACTTTACTAACCAATACCTTGTCCAGCAGCACTAGGTTCATTGTTCATTTTCTCTCATTGCTTCCTTTACCCTTTGAGTTAGGAAATCTGTTTAACACAAGAGATGATTTCATCACACTTAGAAGGATGAAGCTTCCAGATGTCTAGCTAATTGAAGAGCTTCCTCAACATTCTTTTGTAATCTGTATCAGGAACTCATGTTTTATTTTCTCCATTTGTATGATTAGTCTACAATATTTTCCCATAATATTAGTGTTTTTGGTTCTTTTCTCATCCAAATACCATCCATGCTGCTTTTCTCTTAGCATTCACTGATTTCCATGCAGGTGTGTCTAGGGATAGGGACAGAGACTGGACTTGAGTATATATTTTGAAATATGTTTTTCAACCTTTGAAGAAGTTATAGCCTTCTTCTACTGCCACATTTTAGCAGTAAATTCCATTCCATCAAGTTCTGGCAATACCTAAGAGGTTATATTTCAACTTGTGCAAAAACCCCAAGTTTACCTTAAAATAAACACTCTCCTGGTATATAGACATATATCACGCAGAAACATAATCACTCACTTCACCAAGAAGAGTTAGAGGCAACCACTGCCTCCAAGCTTCACTAATTGTCCCATAATGCCGTGGGTTTGGGGTGTTTGCCCAGAAAGAACTGAAGAAAGATTCTGGGAGCCAGAATAAAAAGGAGAAAGTTCCTGGGAAATGGTGCTTTTATGAAGGTGAGGGGCCTGAAGGTGAGGGAGATTATGCCAGAAAAATGACTATTTTAGAATGAATACATCACCTATTCTTTGTGTAAGCAGAAGTAGAAGGGAGGTCAGTATTCCTAGAGCTTTATTGTTTGGATTTCAGAGATTAGTACTTGCTTCTGACACGAAGTTGTTTAGATACTCATCAGGACGGCTGTTCTCTGCCTTGGTACCTTACTGTTTAAAAATGAGCTGGGCATCAAATTGGACTGTTTTCCCCTCTAAGCCTCCTTGGATTTCCAGATTGAATATAGCAAGAATTTGGGACAGAATTTCTTTTTTTCCTCCAACACCCCCTGGGAGTAGAAAATGGTAATTTGCAGGAGAAGCACATGGCAAAGAAGCCACATATATCTGTTCAGGTGCAGTGAGGTTACTGGACCTCATATTTGGTTTCCATTTCTGAGCATACAACAGACTAGAGATACTGATCATGGACTTCTGCCAACCTTGAGGGTTTTGTCATGGGTAATCCCAAATTGTAAAGTTCCCAAGTCCGAAATCAAGTACCATCTTCCTAGAGAGGCTTCCTCAAGAGCTTCCTTCTTGGAGAAGTAAGAAACTTGGCTAAAAAAAGATTTAAAAAAGGATTCCAGTCTGCCAAAACCTGTTCTTCCCAAACCTTACTTTTTTTATACATTCTAGAATTTTGCCAGGAATAAGTGTCAAGTCTATCAACCTATTGTTAGCAGACATTAGCCCTTTCCATTAAGAAACAAAACAGACCAAATTGGGACATTTACCATTCTGCAGTCCTGTGATACCTCTCCTATTTTCCACAATTCTCCAAGATCAGTACATGACAGGACAACAATTAAAAAAAAATCATTTACCTGTTTTGATTTTTTTAAGCACATTATAGTTCATCCTGGCCCGGTAATTGAACTCATTGAGTACAGCTAAATCTATACTTACAATCTCTGATTCCAACTTTCTGCTAAATGGGTTTGTCTAGTCTTTCTGGCAGGAAAGTCACTCTCCAGGTAGAGAAAAGGAAAGTACACAGCCCCCTGCCAGTTCTGCCTTTTCTGCAGTGTTCCTTATAATTGTCCTTTACTGTTTCTTCTTCAAGAAGAAAGAGAAAAAAATCTCTGTCTTTTGAGTTGTCCTTCTCATTTGTTTTGAGATTTGAGTTCTGAGGAGGCTATTTTAAAAAAACACCTGTAACCTATTCTCATTTCCATTTTTCATACATAGGGACAGTATTGGACCTGTGATTTCATTGTTTAGGGAATTCTCAGGTGAATAATTTCTCTCTCCTAATGCACATCAGTACCTTCTCTACAATGCATAGCCTTCGAGTATTTAGAGGCAGTATGTGTCTTTGTTGATTTGAGTGTAGGTCTTCCTGCCTTTCAGGCCAGCTCTCTATACACAATACCATAATGCCTTTCTTTTTTCTACACATATCCTTAAATATTTAAGTTAAGATCTCCATATATCTCCAGTATTCTCCTTTTCTACTTCCTCTTTTTCCCTCTAAGCCCTATTCATCCACAGATTCCTCATTTGTGTTTATATTAATAAATATACATACATATATATATATATACACAGGTGTATTTTTCAAAAAATGATAAGTGTAAAATAAATAGAAGGCATTTAAGGGGAAGGCCAGCAGCCCTTGGGGGATCAGGAAAGGTTCCCTGTAGAAGGTGGTACTTGAGCTGTGTCCTGAAGGAAGAGAGGGATTGTGAGGCAGAGGTAGGGAGGGTGCATTCCAGGCTTGAGGGATGGCAAGTACAAGGGCATGCAGAGAGTAGATGGGATGTTGTGTGTGAGAAGAGAGAAGACCAGTCCTGTGGGATCATGGGTTACAGGAAAGGGAAATAATGTATGATGAGGTTGGAAAGAGAGGCTGAGGCCAGGTTATAAAGGGGCTTAAACATAGGAGCTTATATTTTTTCCTGGAGGTGATAGGAAGTTCAGTGAGGGAGTAACATGGTCAGCTCTGCACTTAAGGGAATCACTTGGGCAGCATGTACTAGAGTTTGGAAACTTTACGTAGGAAGATAAAGTCAGAGGTTACTGACATACCCAAGGGGAGAGGCAATGCAGACTCAAATTATGGTGATGGCTGTGTGAGTAGAGTGAAGGGGTAAGGATGAGGTAAAAACAGCCAGACCTGACAACTGAATGCATATGTGGGGTAGTGAGAGTGAGCTGAGTATAAACTGATGTTAAGAACCTGGAGAGTGGAAGAATGGTAAAGTTTTCTACTTACATAGGAAAATTTGGAAGAGGGTGAAATTAGAGGGGTGTGTGTGCATGCACATACGTGTGTATTGTTGACCTAATTCTTTCTCTAGCACCAAGCATATTACATGGCACATAGGACTGCACTGTGTGTGTGTGTATGTGTAAGTAATGCCCTCTGTGGGCCTGGCACAGTGCTGGACACTGGAAATAGGAAGGAAGACCTTACATTTTTCTTTAGGGAAACAGCAAATCTAAAACACAGGATGTCCTCAAAGAATTGGTGTTGTTTTAGGCTCCTTAATCTAGCAGGCTTAAAACTTCACAAACATTTTGGGAACACCCTGTATAAATGCAAAATAATTTTGGGAGTTGGGGAGTGATCAGGAAAGGAACGTTATGGGAAGGGGTGCTGAGTTGAGCTTTGAAGGAAGGTACAATTCTGTGTGGCAGAGATGAGGAAGGAGATTACTCCAGGCATGGGAGAGAGCCCACCAAAACCACAGAGGAAAGCTGTGGAACAACTTCCAGTGAATGTATAGCTATCACCTGCTATGGGCACAAACACAAAGAGACCGTGCTCAGTGGAATCATTACAACCTTCCTTTGGCCGCCAAAGTTGCTGAAAGCAAGATCCTTGGTGTTCCCTCATTCTTTTTGGTATGAGGTGCCTCTCTGAACTGGCTGTTTTGTTATAACTGGAAACTTAGATCAACATGTCTGATGGGAGGAGCCATAGGCATTGCTGTCAAAATTTTTTCCCCTTCTCTCCCCTCCCCCACCCCAGGAAAGCTTGCACCCCATAAACCCCTTCCTCCAGTCAGTCCTCCCTTTCAATACCCATCCTTCTTCCATCTACCTTCTCCTCTATTTTCCTGTTGGACAAAAAAGATTTCTATACTCCATTGCCCTTATATCTTAATTTCTAGTTACATGCTAAGATAATTTTCAACATTCATTACCAAAGCTTTGAGTTCCATATTCTCTTCCTTTCTCCCCACCCACCCCCACTGAGAAAACAAGAAATTCAATACAGGTCATATATATATAGCAGTGCAAAACACTTCCATAACAGTCATGCTGTAAAAGACTAACTACATTTCCTTCTGTCCTGTCCTGCCCTCAGTCTATTCCATTCTCTCCCCTGACTTGTCCTCCCACAATAGTGCTTGCTTCTGATTATCCCTTTCCCCAGTCTTCTGTCCCTTGTACCATCTTCCCTCTCTTATCCCCTTCCCTTCCTGCAGGGTAAAATAGATTTCCATATCCAATTGAATGTGTGTTATTCCTCCTTAAGTCAAATCCCATGAGAGCAAGACTCACTTATTTCCTTTCATCTCCCCTCTCTTCTCTTCCATTGTAAAATCTCCTTTCTCCCTCTTCCATGTGAGATAATTCACTACATTCCACCTTTCTGTCTCCTACTCCAAGTACATTCCATTCAGCAGTAAATTTTATTTTTTTTCAGGTATTCTCCCTTCACATTCAGCTCACTTTGTACCCTCTATCTATGTCCTGTGCACTCTATGTATATACATACACACATACACATATACACACACACATATATACATACACCCATGAACATATACATACCTACACATATGTAATATACACACACATACACACATACATACCCATACACACCTACATATATATTCCCTCTAACTACCCCAGTACTGAAAAAGGTCTCATGAGTTACAAATAACGTCTTTCCCTGCAGGAATTTAAACAGTTTACCTTTAATGAGTTCCTTAAGGTTTTTCTTTCCTGTTTTCCTTTTCGTGTTTCTCTTGACTCTTATATTTGAAAGTCAGATTTTTAATTCAGCTTTCCTCTTTTTCAACAAGAATGCTTGGAAGTCTTCTGTTTTACTGAAATTCATTTTTTCTCCCTGAAGTATTATACTCAGTTTTCTGGGTAGGTGATTCTTGATTTTAATCCTATCTCCTTTGACCTCTGGAATATCATATTCCAAACCCTTTGATCCCTTAGTGTAGAAATTGCTAAATCTTGTCTTACCCTGATTGTATTTCCACAGTACTAGAATTGTTTCTTTCTGACTACTTGTAATATTTTCTCCTTGACCTGGGAACTCTGGAATTTGGTTACAATATTCCTAGGAGTTTTCCTTTTTGGAATCTCAAGAGGTGATCGGTAAATTCTTTCCATTTCTATTTTACCCTTTGATTCTAGAATATCAGGGCAGTTTTCTTTGATAATTTCTTGGAAGATGATGTCAACATTCTTTTTTTGATCATGATTTTAAGATAGACCAATAATTTTTAAATTATCTCTCCTGGATCTATTTTCTAGTTCAGTTGTTTTTCCAATGATGTTTCACATTTTTTCATTCTTTTGGTTTTGTTTTATAATTTCTTGGTTTCCCATAAAGTCATTACTTTCCATCTGCTCCATTCTAATTTTTAAAGAACTATTTTCTTCAGTGAGCTTTTGAACCTCCTTTTTCATTTGGCCAGTTCTGCTTTTTAAAGCATTCTTCTCCTCATTGGCTTTTTGGACCTCTTTTGCTATTTGGGTTCGTCTATATTTAAAGATGTTATTTTCTTCATCATTTTTTGGGTCTCCTTTAGTAAGCTGTTGTCTTGATTTTTATGATTTTCTTGCTTCACTCTCATTTCTCTCCCCAATTTTTCCTCCACTTCTCTTATTTTCAAAATCCTTTTTGAGCTTTTCCTGAGACTATTCCATTTTTTTTGGAGGCTTTTGATGTAGAAACCTTGACTTTGATATCTTTCTCTAATGGTATGCTTTGTTCTTCCACATCCAAAAGTATGGAAGAAAATACCTGCTCACCAGGAAAGTTTCCTTATATAGTATTATTTTTTCCCCTTTTTTGGGTATTTTCCTAGCCACTTACTTGAGGCCTTTGTCAAGTGGAGAGTAAACTCTAGGGACCTGAAAGTTCTCAGTTCTTTCATGGTGGCACAATCAAGGGAGAGGGAGTTTACTCCTCTCTTGGCCTGAATTCTGGTCTATGAGGAACCACAAGCACTCTTTTCTGCCCTGGAACTGTGAGTAGGATTCCCTCCCCACAGCCACCACCAGATCCACCTCACCAATGCTCCCCCCTCACCACAGGACCTCCACTCATGGCTAAATTCCAGATCAGCCAGATTCCTCCAGGGTCTTTAGGCTGAGGGCTCCAAAAGTGGCTGCTGCTGCCCTGGGGCTGGGGTTAGACCATGCTCCCCTCTTACCCAAGTTAAAGAGCTTTCTTATTGACCTTTGAGGGCATCTTTGGCATTTTTGGGGTTGAGAAAACTGGGAACCACAGAGGCTACCTGTAATTTTGCACCCTGAAGCCTGCTCTAGTCCTGTCCGTGCTGTGTGGCTAAGTCTCTGTTGTGCTCCACTCTGAGCTTGGTGCAATAGAATTTTCCTGTTGGCCTACCAAGGTGTCTTGGACTAGAAATCTCTTTCACTCTGTCAGTTTGTGTCTAGAGCAGTTAGTTCTGCTGCTCTAGAATTCCTTTAGAGACATTTTAAAAAAAGTATTTTGTGGGCCATGTCAGGAAGTGTTAGAGGAAGTCTGTCCTTCTACTCTGCAATCTTAGCTCATTTCCCCCCCGCCCCCGCCCCAACTTCTGGAAGGTTTGAGTGTAGTTTGTTGATGGACACTTTTTCTGTCACCATAGACTTTTTGTGTCCATGTGAGTTCGGGGGAAGATTATAAGGGGCTCCCACTTTTCCCTTCAGTTATGATTTCAGATGGAAACTATTTGGATGGGAAGTAGAAGGTTTCCTTTTCCCACCCATTTCCTACTAGAATAGGAGTGTTACACACATAGATTACAACTTTGAGGACCCGAGTTTTCTTTGTAATATAGGTCAAGTCTCTCTTTGGTCCCTGGAGAATCAGCATTCCTCTCATTGACTAATTTTCATCTTAAACAAAAACAACAAATCCATAAATTTACTGGTGTAGAGTGTTCCTGGAGAGATGTTCCCTTCACCAATGTAGACCAGCAGCTCTTCTGCAACTTGAAGTCTTCATCTGCTGCCTGGGTCACAGAAAAGTGATTTGCACAGCTTGTATTTGTCAGTGGCAGAACTCAACACTCTCCTGGACCTCACAGCTAGCCCTCATTCCCCCAGGCCATTCAGACACTTTATTCTGTTGCTCTGTTCTGATCATCTTTATTAAATACTTTCTCTTTCTGTGGGTTTGGCTTTGCTGGCTTCACACTATGGAAAGATCCCCAGGTATCCTGGTGCCCTCATAAATTTGGGGATATCGCAGATTGAATAGTTGGTAAAATTTGGGGGGCAGTTCTTTCTTTTACAGCTATTTTATTAACAGCTTCCTTGACTGAAATAGTCCTCTTACTTTCCAAATAATTCTGATTATCTTCATGGCTGTCCTAATGAACTCATCAAAGAGAAGATACATTTTAAGAGTTTTTAGCTCCTTGCTTCAGATTAGTTATCACTGTATTTTTCAATTCCTACATCTCTTAGAATCATGTGAAAACAAATATACAGGCATGTATATGAAAAATTACCTTTATCAGCATACTAAAATATGAGTTAATGTGTAGAGGGCTAAGGGGTGTGCAAGTCCTGGGATCAAGGCCATAGCTGTTCCCATGGGATTTGTGCTTACTCAAACCCTGGCAAAAGCTCTTCATGACCCTGGAACCTGATGTTCCTGCAGATACTGCAAAAGTTGGAACTGGGTCTGGGAACTCAGGAACTAGCTTCAGGAGCAAGCTAAGCTTCCTTACTTGCTTCTGGTGCAAGGATGTGGGTAAGTCATGAGATGGTGAAGCAATGGGATAAGTTCAGCCTGCCCGTGATTGTGGTTACAGTGTTTAAATACCTTGACCCTTAGTTGAATGAACGGAGTTGCCTTACATCCCGCCTCCCGCCCCATTCATTGCTTCTGAGAACAGAGGATCTTGCTGGTCAAGACCTTCTACCCAAGGAGTTTCTAGGTGAAAGGAATCCTACAACTGGCACCCAACGTGGGACTCAAAGAAGATCCCTTGTACCTTGTGAGACCCTTCATCAATTGGTCGAGGGAAGAACGATCCAGAGGAGCACAGCTGGACCAATCACAGGAGAAAGAAATCAGCTTACGGATAATGAGTCTCCAGAAGCAATCTGAAAGGGTAAGTATCCTTCAGTGAGGTAAGAAAAAGTTTCTTATCCTGGGACTGACAGCTTCTGTCACAGAAATATCCAATACGGATACTTTTGTGTGGATCATATATAAGATCCTTAAGAAGAAAGGCTTCTCAGTGCAGTTTAAAAAAACATGAGACAGTTTATAGAGACAGTGCAAGTGACATCCCCTGGGTCAGCCAGAGACCTCCGGTAACGTTGGAGGCTTGGATAATAGTAGGAGAGCAATTGACAGAGTATGACCTCTCCAACCCTGGGAAGGTTGATCCAGGAACCTTTTTTTTATGTATAATGTTATAAAGACAGGGTTAGAGGAAGAACAAAGAGGAAGTAGTTGGAAACCTCGTACCTTTTCACTGAGACGGCGTCAAGGTAAGGGGAAAACTCGAACCACACTTTCCTTTCACTCTCACTTGAGTTTCATTCAGGCACTAGCAACTCATTTCATCAGGCTTACCAGGAGGTGTGTTAGTGTTCCAGGGATAGCAAAAGCATCCCCGAAGCCCCAGAAACAGGGGACAAACACAATTCAAGAAAAAGGACCAAGACTCTCTATAAAAGTGATTTATGTTGTAAATACTTCACCAGTTGTAGATATCTCACCAGGCTGAATTGAGCTGGCTAGCAGTCTCAAGAGCAGTTGAACAAAAAGCAGCTTTAACACAAGGACATTTGACGAAAGGAAAGTAAAGTTGGGAGTAGCACGTTCCAGCAGTAAAGATAGAGTCCACACCCCTTTAGAGTGTAAATTCTTAAAGAAATTACCCAATTATGAACCAGGTAGTCTTTACATTCAATCCCCCTAGACAGCATTGCTCAGACAGCACTATGTCCAACTGATTGGTGCTATATAGCTAAACCACTCTTTAAGGACAAGATTACTTAGTTGGAAATCTGAATATATGAAAAATGTTTGGAACACAGTGAAAGAAAGCAAGCTGAAGGTCTAATTTTTGACACTCCTTCATCAGTTTTTGGATTTTTATTGTCTGTATATGTGTTCTGTCTTTATATGTTCTGTGTGCATGTGCTTTTGTGTTAATATGACTGGTGCCATTGCGCTGGTTGGAATGAAGTTATCTCTTTTCCTCCCCCTCTGTCTGTCTGTCTGTCTCTCTGTCTGTCTGTCTGTCTGTCTCTCTCTTTCTCTCTCTCTCTCTCTCTCTCTCTCTGATGGCTGCAGCATCAGGGAAGAGAATGACAGAGAGAAAGAGAGAAATATATCTTGTATTATTTAGTTTGTATGACTGCTAAAGTCAGTTTCATGTCAGAAACATTTTACAAAGAAATAATGTATGTGCAGTTTTAAAAGGGGCTGTCATCAAAGCCCACTAGGAGAACAACATAGGTACTACCTTAAGGGTAAGAATAACAGTTTTGGAAATTGTTGGAAAGTTATTGGTAAAATTCTCTCTCTCTGCCTTCTAACCCAGGCCATGTGAAGGTGGGGAGAAAGATAAGAAATCGGGGAAACTTTTCCCCTCATATTACAGAGGCAAACTGACTAATGTATTAATTATCTAATGCTTCACCAAAAAGAGAAAAGTTTTTCTTTAATGGGAAACAATCAAATGGTAATTATTTTAAGTGAATGATGTCCCTTCTAATTGGATGTTTAAGACAGGTTAGCATTTGTTATATTATTTGGCACTCAGGCAAATTGGGAATATGAAAAAAGACACCTCAGAAATAAAGCTTTGAATTTCACAGTAGAAAGGAGGGGACTAGGTGCCATTGGATATTGTTCCAGATTCTCCTTCACTTCCACTGGCAGATTCACAGGTATCTTTTTCAAAAAAGATTTTTAAGGAGTGGACACAGAGATCAAATTTACTTGAGAAAAAGTTAGAACCATTAAAATTTTTTACCCTGTAGTCCCGACTCCAACCATCAAGCTAGGACTGCAGTGAATACTTAGGACAGTTAAAAACATTTTAGTAGATTCTGTTAACTCCTCTCATCCCAGAGTAGAGCAAGGGAAGAGAGTGCCAAAATACAGTAGGGAATTTAAGTCATCCTCCCTGGGAGTAGGGGATGGACCAGGGCATTATGAGATCCCAAACCAACCAGCCTCCACATTTAGTAATCCTAGTCTTCTATTAATAATTTTTATATTGGAAATGTAAATAATGGCACCTAAAGTTCACTGTTTGGGTTACTATGGTGTTTCCAAATTGTAATAAACTTCTCTTGTAAAAATTAAGTGACCATGGTAATCCAGAAATGGTGTTAGAAAAAGCAATTCTAAATCTGAATTTTGTTGACACTAAAGATGCTGGGAAAATTGTGTAAAACAAATTATGTTATTTTAAATTTTATCAGTCCTACAACATTGTCTTATGTTTTGTAATTGCCATTTAGAAAACCAGATATTTTCATCCTTGGTTGTTAAAAAACTTATGGCTAAAACAATTTGACTATCATTTATAAAAGTTGTAAGTAAAATTGTTAACTAAATTTTTGGAGTTACTGCTTTAAAACTAAAACCTAACATTGTTGATGGCTTGTTGTGTGTGGCAAGAAAGAAATTGCGTAAAAACTTTATTTAGACGGGTTCTGCACATTCAGAACAGTCCTCCTGTATGTTTAGGGGTTGGCAGGCATGGAATCTATGCCAATTCCTTTTATTTTGTAAAGCTACTAAGGACCCTGGAAACTCTACATGTGAGCAAGGTCTCAGTCCTACGGAAGAAATTTATTTGCCTTATATAATTCATAAAAAATGAATGGGACTTGCTCCAAAGGTGTTATAGATAGAAAGGATTTTTAACAATTGGCTTTTACGGCAGGACAATTTGAGAAAGAAAAATGTTAAATGGAATCCCTTATGTATGTGAGTACTGGTAAATCTTTGTTGCTTGTTGCAACTCTAAGCTATGATTGGTGAAACTTGCTGTGTAAGGTACTTGGGACCATAGCTATTTTTTGGATATAGTTGCTTGCATTAAATCAGTATCCGAGAGAACTGCCACAAGTTATTCAGAGGGAATGTGTTCCTGCACTCTACTCAATTCTTACACTAACTGTTGACGATTTGTTTCATCTAGCCAATGAAATTAATGGTGCTACAGAAATGGACTTGATGCCTAATAAGATAGCTCAAGATATTATTGATTTTGTTAAAGAGCTTAATTCTGCCTCTTGGGCAGAAAAGATACTCTCTACCATTGTTTCTAGTTTTCTTGCTTTGTTATTGCTATTGTGCCTTTTACCCTTTATTTTAAAAATGTTTTTCAAGGTTCTAAGCAATGCTTTGACCAACGTACACGATGCTATGTGGAAAGCCCACTTTACCAAAAACATGATGGGGGAATTCTAGGAGGCCAGGAACTCTTGGATGCCATTGTAGGACTATACTTAAGGTGCCTGGAACTGATGGAGTCTGAGGCAGGACTGCCACCCTTGTTTTTCTTCCTGGAGTTGAGGGGAAGTGGGTGACCACAAGCTGGACACAGGGCAGTGCATGATTGGAGAATTTCACTCTTATCCGAATTCAAAGTCAAGGATGTTTTATCTTGTCATATTTGGTTTGTCACATGTCCCTACTTTTTCCTTCTACAGCAAATTTCTATGATCACTAGCAGGTGACTGGAAAAATATGTGAGCCCCTTTGTACTGGGAAAACTAATAGTATTTTTATCTGAAATTAGAACATGTTCAGAAATTTATGTAAATTACTTAAGACTCACTTTAATATGTCCCCATTGTTTAAAAGGATTTTAAAAGCAGTAGTGTTTTTCTGTAATCAGTCTCTTACTGTTACCACAATGAGATTCCATTACACATTTTTACTAAAGCATTTTGTGGTATCTAGGAATTATGTTATAATTAAGAATTTGGTTTGTTTGAATACTTTAGGAATTCTTCTTACTTGAGGACATTGTTGCACCAACTAAATTTTAATGAATTTTAATTTTAAAAGGTTTATTCTTGTTTCAAAGTGAAAAGGACACTATCATTGTAAAAGGTTTCAACTAATTTTCTTTATAAATGTTTAGTGACTCTCAAAATCAGGATAAAATTTAAACTGTTTTAAAGGAAGAAGATATATTTCTGGAAGAAATGTTTCCAATCAAGCCACCTAAAATTTTCATTTTCGAGATAAGGTATTGCTAAAATTAATATCTAATGATCTGTGAAGCAGAAAAGATCTTGTTGTTTTGATAAATAACAGTTGGAATTCATGTGTGAATGTATTCACAACTTCATTTCTACAAGTTTTTCTTCCAAAATGAATATCATCTAGAAAAAGATAAACAAGCCTGTGAAACATCGATGAAAATCTATTCAGTTGTGAAGTTCAAGTTAGGAGCCTCTTTTGTTTAAGGCAATACAGATATGCTAGTGAAGACTAATGACTTGTGACTTATCCTGTCTATGGTAGAAAGATTGAGGAAGGTGAAGCAGTCTGAATGATGGGTTCAAAGGATTTGGATACATAAAAGGTGTGATTGAAACTATGGAAAGCAGATAGGAAGTTGGGGCAAATGGGGGTCATCAAAGCCCCTCCTATCCCCAGATAGTTGCTCTGGGTACTTTTGTGCCAGTCTCAGAGGGTTTAAGTATGTCAAGAAAGTATAGGGAAGTATTTTCAGAAGATAGAAAAATGATGTAACTGCCATTTTTAACCCCTTCTGGGCATTTTTTGACTTTTGTCTGCTTAACCTCCTTGCCAGCTTTGTTTCCTCCAGGTTTAGTGTCTTCCACTTTAAAGGTGACTGTTCTGGCTGTATATGACCCATCACACTCTGGACCTGGTGTCACACTAGCTACAGACCTCTCCAATGTTGGAACCCTGTGAGGCAGGGACAGCTCTACATCCACTCTCAGCAGGAAGCAATTGCAGAAACCAAGACCTTCGTCCCTTACCCCAAAAGATTTGGGTTTCATCATTTAAAAAGGGGGGAATGATGAAGTGTTTGGATGCATATTCTGGGCCCTAATGCTAAAATCATATTTAAAAATCATATTTCTCAGGCAGTTTCTCCCTCAAGGACACGGCCTGCCCTAGCAATAACCATTATCTCCCTTCCTCCTGTAGTAGTCAGTTGTGCCTATAGAACTCAACTGCCAGCTATGTACTGAATTGACTATGTACTAGGTCATAAGGACATTTACTATTCACTGACCAATCGTGTATCCTAGACTTGGACATATCTATACTCTCAATTTTTTATACTCTCAATTTTTTTTAAATGTCACCCTAGATATTAATTCTCTTTATATTATGATGGAACAAATAGAAAATAGCCCCCAACTTGGGATTGACTGTACTTATCTATCAGGATTCTAGCTCATTAGGCCTCCACTCCTTCCTTGCAAAAACCAAACAATAGATTGGGTAGACATACCACCATGGGATATGAAGGAAGAGCATATACTATAAATGGTATGAATTGAGCAGAGGGTTTGAGCTCCAATCCGAAATTAATCTACAAATATATAAAGAACTCAGTGTCCTAAAAGATACCATCCAGGCCATAGGAGATGAGCTGGACATCCTAAAAGCACGATTAGCTGTGGATATAACTTCTTTTGTGTAACCCCAGGAAGTACAATAGTAGTAATTATAACTAGACAAATACCAGAAATTACCTCAACGGAATATGGGAAAACAGTTTGGTGGCATTGGATATTGACATGCTCCATAAATTAGCCATAGAAATTAATAAGGCTGTGGAAGAAGAGCTGAATCCACATATGACAGCTGAAGAAATATGGAAATGGTTCAGAAATGTAAATCCCCTTGAATCACTTGTGCGTTGGCTCATGTCCATGATACCCTTGCTTATAACAGTTCTCTTACTGCTCATTTGTGGGCCTCCCATTGTGAGGTTCGTCTATTCCCTACTTCATTATTGGCATTTACAAAAAAAAGGGGAGAGATGCAGAGGGCTAAGGGGAGTGTGAGTCCCGTGATCAAGGCCATAGCTGAGGCAAAGCCTGTTCCCATGCGACTTGTGCTTACCCAAAACCTGGCAAAAGCTCTCCATGACCCTGGAACATGATGTTCCTACAGATACTGATGTTCTTTGCAGAAAACTTGCATTGGGTCTGGGAACACAGGAACTAGCTTCAGGAGCAAGATAAGCTTAGTTACTTGCTTCTGGTGCAAGGACGTGGGTAAGTCATGAGATGGTGAAGTAATGGAATGAGCTCAGCCTGCATGTGATTGTGGTCACAGCCTTTAAATACCTTGACCCTTAATTGAATAAAATAAATAATCCTGCCTCCCGACTCATTCATTGCTTCTGAGAACAGAGGATCTTGCTGGTCAAGACCCTCTACCCAAGGAGTTCCTAGGTGAAAGGAACCCTGCATTAATGAATGAAAAGGATGATCACAGTTTTAAATTTTTATCTTACATATATTTCCCAAATATTTATACTTATAACTCATTTGTTTCTTTAATATTAAATGTATAATTTGCTTTAAGGATGTTTGTGTCCAAATATACAATGGGTCCACAAAATTCAGAGAATTTTTTTATTTTGTGCTGATCTTGTTATCATTCCATTTTCAGTCTTGTTACCTTTGTTCTTTTTCAGAACTCAACAGTGTGGCACTTGTAATGGTAGCAACAGCTGCAACTGAGCCAATCACAGACAACACTATTGTGGAAATGCTAGTTCCAGCAGAACTAGAAGGTTCTGAAGGAATGAACCGAGATACCTGAGCTATGTTGGATAAAGGTGATGTTAAGTTGGCTTTATCAACTGCCTTAATAGCAAGAAAGATGGTGGTGCCATTTTCTATTGTAAAATTTTGTGGTTTGAACACGAAGACTTCCTTGTCATTGGCATCTTTTGGGATGAGGTCAGTAGTGTTCACTTGAAGAGCACTGTCGAAATCTTCTCTTAGTTTGAGGATCTCTTTGCTCATTTTTATAATATATTGTTGCACTAAAAAGAGAAGAGATTGTTGGCTCAGGATGTGGACCATGGACCCTGCTGGGTACAGAGGGGCATTCTCTGGGAATTTTGTCAAACAGATACCAAAAGTAATCCATAGGGGAAAGCTGAACAAGATACCTCCATGTACCTCTGAGTAGTGTTTAATGTTTTGTAAGAAACTAAACAAACTGAATGGATTTGGATCCCCACCTGTATGGATGGTGAATGTCAAACAGAGCTACTCCAGAAGCCTTTAGTCCTCAATGTTCAATGTCATGGCTAAAGAAAGGCCTAGTGGAGACTGTAATTCTGCAAGCATGATTTTCTGTATCTGACTTTCAGACACTTCCCATACACATGCTATGAGTAAGATAAGGGTATATCTCTGAATTATTTCCTTGTCAGCTTATCAAGTCAAACTTTCATTTTTCAGGGCTCAGTTAACTTAGACCTTTGCTGTTTCAGAATTTTCAATGACCTTTTCTCAAATCAGGTATTGTTGCTTTAGTCAGAGAACTGGTTTTAAAATCATGGTTTTTAGGATCTATTAATTTTGTTCTTTTATAGCCCGTTCCTCATTTATTTCCCTTTTCTGCATTGCCAGTGAGATCCTTTGGCTCTGAATCAAAACTGAATGGCGTTCTTACCTTGTCCCATGTCATAGTCATCCCCAGGGGCTGTCCAGGTCAGATTAATGTGGTCATCTTCAACATTAGCCTCCAGGTCAGTAATCTGACTTGGTGGGAACACATCAGGTATAGAGTTAGCTGGAACATTTGATAGTATAAAAGAACCTCCTGAAGCTGTTCTGCTGAAACTTTGAATGTTTGCTTGAATATCATCTTCACTAATTTCAGGTTTTGGTGGATTCATTTTGATTTCACCTGCATAGAGGGAAAGAAAAACCCCCATCATTTTGTCCTTGATAGTCATTCCATGGGAATGTTGGGGATTTCTGTTGTTTATTATCCCAGCACCTAGCCTAGGCGCTAGGGGGAGCCATAGTGCCCAGAGAGGCGTGCCTGGAGCTAGGCCCAGCAGAGCTTAAATGTGGCCTCAGATACTCACTAGCTGTTTGACCCTGGGCAAGTCACTTAACCTCTGTCTGCCTCAGTTTCTTCAGTTGTAAAATGGAAATAATAGGAGCACCTACTTCCTAGGGTTGCTTTGAGAATACGGTGAAATAGTTGTAAAGCAGCTGGCACACAGTAAGTGCCATATAAAGGTTAGCTGTCATTACCATCACTATCATCTCACCCTCCTCTCAGCATCCTATTCAGTCAGTCATTTTTCTTCTCAGCAAAGCCATTACTTGGGACAAACAGAGTGCTGACTGAGGATGCTTATGCCCAGGGGAGCATGAAAGTTCATTAAAATCAGTTGCTTGTATTATTTTGTTGACATGGACTCAGGAATAAACATGATTACTGATATCCTCAGGGCTAGTTGAGTATGACTTACTATGTTATTAATAGTCATACTATCCACTTTCTCTTGCTCAGAAACCCCTGGTTGGCCAAACTGTTATCCAGGGCAGATCTTCCCTTGCCCATTTTTCTGCTAGCTTGACCTAATAATACCCTGTTCCTCTTCTGCAGGTGGGTGAGAGTGGAGTGGCTAGAACTGGCCTTATTTTGATCAATGTCGGTAAGTGTAAGCTACAATATCAAAGTTGCAATGAAGCAATTAGAGATATTCTAAGGTAGAACAGACTTTTTCTGTGGGTGACTCCATCACCACAGAACTTCAAACAGAGGATGGGGCCAGAATATTATAGAAGGGATTCCTGCTCCAGGAATGGGTTGGTCCAGAAGCCATGGAGATCCCTTGCAGTTCTTAGTTGCTGTGATACTTAGCCCTAATCTTCCTAATTCTACCTCAGTGTTGGTGTCTGTGGGCAATACGGAATATTTAAGGCTTAAAAACCTGGTTCTTCCAATAGTTGCATATACGTTGGGACTTCCTTGTGTCATGCTGGTCTGTTGAATTTTGTGAGTAGGACAGACATATTGGAGTTGCACTAAGATGCATTGGTAGGGAGCCTCTCAACTGCAGAACCTCAGAGTTCCTATGCTCCCAAATGGCCATCTAGTCTATTTCATGTGAAAAGAGCCCCCTCTACAACAAAGTTGAGAAGTCATCCAGACTGGACTTGAAGCCTGTCAGTTATGGGAGCCCCTCTAGTGAGGAGAACTCTCTGCTGGGGCAGCTCACTATGGGAAAGCAGGGTTGTTTTTCTTCTATCAAGCCTAGATCTTTCTATTTGCAGCTTGGCTTTGCCCTCTGAGCCAGGCAGAACAATTCTAATCTCCCTTCCTTGGGAGATCCCTTCCACTACTTGATGGATAAATCTTTTGTCCTCTGTGCTAAAGAGCCCCAGCTCCTTCAACAAGCTCTGTATTGGATGAACAATCTTTAGTTTGAGATCTGAGATGTGTCAGAGCTCAATGAGATTCCCTCTTGCCTTTGTTTCAAGAGAATACCTTATTTTTGTTATGGAAGGTGCCTTACCATTCTCTACCCAGCCTGGTACATAGAAGGCTCCACTCACTCGGGGTCTTGACCTTTGAGTATTTG
>CM053770.1:657939035-657986689 GCA_028658325.1 Potorous gilbertii
GGTAATATATAGAAATGCTGATGACTTATCTGGGTTTATTTAATATCCCTCAATGTTACTAAAGTTGTTAATTATTTCAACAATACTTTGTGTTGATTCTGTAGGATTCTCTAAATATACTATCATATCACTTCCAAAGAGTGATTGTTTTTCCTCACTTACCATTCTAATTTCTTTTTCTTCTCCTACTGCTATAGCCGGCATTTCTAGCTCTATATTGATAATAAGTATTCTTGCTTCTCCCCTTATCTTACTGGGAAGGTTACTAGTTTATCCCAATTACAGATACTTACTGATGGGTTTTAAATAAACACTACTTATCATTTTAAGAAGAGCTCCATTTACTCCTATACTTTCCTGTGCTTTTAATAGGAATGAGTATTATATTTTGTCAAAAGTTTTTTCCTGTATCTATTGCGATAATCATACAATTTTTGTTGTTTTCCTTATTGATATGGTCAGTTATACTGACAGTTTTCCTAATACTGAACTAGTCCTGCATTCCTCGTATAAATTCCATCTAGTCATAGTATATGATCTTTAGCATATATTGTTGGCATCTCTTTGTTAGTATTTTACTTTAAATATTTGCATTAATGTTCATTAGCATTCTTAGCAGGAAATCATTAATACTCTTTCTTGGTAAAAGGGAAGATTCAGGTTCATAACTTATGTATTTGAGAAACCTTAACAAAATAAATGGAAAAATAGCATGATATAATGAAAAGAGCACTGAACACTTACTATTTTTTCTTGTTCAATATATTATTTTTCCCAATATAAAAACAAATATAATGTACTTCCTTTTAAATTTTGAGTCCCCTATTCTTTCTTCCTCCTTATCCCTCCTTCCTCCCTCCCCCATTGAGAAAGCAAGGAATTTGACATAGGTTATATATGTGTAGTCATGCAAAACACATTTTCATGGCAGTCATTCTGTGAAAGAAAACACAGATCAAAAAACCAAAACCAAGAAAAAGAAAGGAAGTAAAGAAAAAGTATCAAATCTCCATTCAGGCTCTCCCAGTTCTTTCTCTGGAGATGGGCAGCACCTTTCATCATAGGTCCTACAGAACTGTCTTGGATCATTACGTAGCTGAGAGTAGCTAAGTTATTCAGAATATATCGTCATACAATATTGCTGTTATTGTATACAATGTTCTCCTGGTTCTGCTCATTTCATTTTGCTTCAGTTCATGTAAGTTTTCCCATGATTTTTCTAAGAACATCCTATGCATCACTTTCCCTCCACTTAATAGTATTTATGTTTTTCCAATTACATGTAAAGATAGTTTTCCAAATTCCTTCTATAAGATTTTGAATTACAAATATTTCTCCATCAGTCTTGCCCCACGCCAAGACAGAAAGCAATCCAATAAATGCTACATATGTACAATCATATTAATTCCTCTTTCAACATAAGTTATGTTTGAAAGAAGAATCAGAACAAAAGGGGAAAACCAAAATAAAGAAACAAAACAAAAAAAGGGGAAAATTGTATGCTACATTCAGACTCCATAATTCTTCTTCTGGATCTAGATAGAATCCATCATGAGTCCTTTGAAATTGTCTTAGAGCATTGTATTACTGACAAGAGATAAGTCTATCATAGTTGATCATCACACAATGTTGCTGTTACTGTCTACAATGATCTCCTGGTTCTGCTTACTTCAACAATTCATGTAATTCTTTCTAGGTTTTTGTGAAAATGGCCTGATCATTCTTTCTTTATATGCTTCTTTTGAATCTTATACTTGAAAATTTAATTTTCTATTCAGCTCTAGTCTTTTCAACAAGAAAGCTTGAAAATATTTTATTTCATTGAATGTTCATTTTTCCCCTGAAGGACTATACTCAAGTTTTGCTGGTTAGGTGATTCCTGGTTATAATCCTAGTTTCGTTGTGCTCCAGAATATCATATTCGAAGCCCTTCAATCCTTTAATGTAGAAACTTCTAAATCTTGTGTTATCCTGACTGTGGCTCCATGATGCTTGAATTGTTTATTTTCAGCTATTTGCAGTATTTTCGCAATGATCTGGAAGGTCTGGAATTTGGCTATAACATTCCTGGGAGATTTCATTTTGGCACCTCTTTCAGGAGGAGTTTTATGGAGTCTTTCCATTTCCATTTGACCCTCTAGTTCTAGAATATCAGGATAGTATTCCTTGATAATTTTTTGGAAGATATCTAAATTTTTTTGATCATACTGGCCCAATAATTCTTAAATTATCTCTCCTTGATCAATTTTCTAAGTCAATTGCATTTCCAAGGGGATTTAACATTTTCTTCTGCTTTTTTCATTCTTTTGATTTTGTTTGATTGTTTCTTGATGTATCAAAAAGTCTTTAGCTTTCACTTGTACATTTCTAATTATTAAGGAATTATTTTCTTCAGTGAGCCTCTTTGTATCTCCTTTTCCACTTGGCCAATCCTACTTTTTAAGGATTTCTCTTCAATGTGTTTTTATAAATTTTATTGCATTTAGACAATTCTGCTTTCTAAGAATTCTTCTCTTCATTATATTTTTGTGAATCTTTTACCATTTGGTCTACTCTGTTTTGAAGGTGTTATTTTCTTCAGTATTTTCTATGTCCCATTTACTGTTGACTCTTTTTTCATGATTTCCTTGTATCACTCTCATTTCTCTTCCCAATTTTTCCTCTACCTCTCTTACTTGATTTTAAAAATCCTTTTTCATCTTCTGCATGACCTGAGACCAATTCATATTTTTCTTTGAGGCTTTAGATGCAGGAATTCTGACTTTGTTTTCTTCTAAGTGTGTCTTATCTTCCTTGTCATGGCAGTAACTTTCTATGGTCAGAACTTTTTCTGGTGTTTGTTCACTTTCCAGCCTATTTCTTGACTTTTAACTTTATATTAAAGTGGAGCACTGGTCACTCACTTTTGAAATATATAAGCTGTTCAATCTCAGGGCAATCACAATTTCACTGGATCTCATTTTCTACAACTGTAATGTGAGGGGCTGGACTCAATGACATCAAAGATCCCCTCTAGGTAATAATCCCTGAAAAACATGTTTTATTCCCCTTTAAAGGAATTCTAGACCTGTGCAAAAGTTGCCTTCCCTATTTTCTTCTATAAATAAGGAATCTCTTCCTTCTTCACCTCTGATTCTTTGAATTGCTAACTTCCTTGACAACACAAATCAGGTCGCATCTCCTACACAAGATTTCTCCTGATTTCCCTCTCTATTCTCCCTTCAAAGTGCTTAGTATTTAACTTGGACACACTTTGTATTGACCTTTTCCACTACTTACCTTTGTTTAAGTTGCATCTGCCAGACTCCACATAATTTCCTTCTTGTTAATGTGTCTGTAGCTTACTCAATCAAATGGAATGTATGTCAGCATCAAGTCTGAGGGCCAGGAAGATTTTTTACTTGGAAACATATAAGTGGCCCTCTAGTTACCAAACAAAGACAGGTAAAAACCTTTATAGTTTTAGGGAAAGTGTAAAACCTATGTACAAATAAACAATAAAGGCTCTCCCTTAGATAACAAGGGAATGCAGTAACTTGGGTTAGTTCAACCCCTAAAGGAGAGCAGAGAGACCCACAGAAGATCATGATCAGGTATCAAACAAATTTGAAAGGTACTTGGTAAAAGGTCAATTCAAAGTCATTAGACTTTAGGGAAATACTTTAGAGAAGTAACCCCAAAATTTTTCCATGATCCCTGGGAGGAAGGACAACCTCACACTGACCAAACACTAGCACCACTCTGCCTCTGTCCCCAGTTCATTCCCTCCAGGGAATGGACTATGTAGACATCCTTCAACAATTATGTCTCCTCTATTCCTTGAAATGTCTGTGCCTCATGGCACTGCTTGTGATGTCCATTTAATAAAAATTGTATGCATTTGAGAGGCACTTATTAAATTGTTACTAATGAAAGCCCACTGATAGGAGCTAGGGATACATTAACAAACAGTAATCAATCTCTGCCCTGAAGGTAGTTACACTCAAACTGGATAAAGAAACATATGCACAGAGAGGTAAATGCAGAGTAAACACAAGATAAATTCAAAGTACTTTGGGTGTGGAAGAGGATAGGGAAGGAACTAACAAATAGGGAGAATCTGGAAATCCCTTGTATAGGAGATGTTAACTGAGCTTTTCTTAGAAGGAAACTATAGATTCCAAGAATCAGAGGTAAGGATGGAGCACATTCCAAAAATGGAGACCATTGGGTCACTTAAGCAAAGTCAGAGAAATCAGTGATTGAAGGATATGTACAGGACACATTAGCCTGCCTGTCTGACTGGAATGGTGTATCAGTAAGCACCCCATCATACACAGGGGGGCCTGCTATCACAGGTTCTTAGATCTGCATTCATAAAAGGAATGACAACTTTTGAGGGGTTAGTAATCATTTTAATCAAGCACATGTATCATTCCTTTAACCAAGCACATATATGACTCACCTAATTCAGGGGAGTCAGCAACCTGAACTTCAAAGAAAATACAGAGAAATCAAAAAGTCAACAGACATGGCTTCCTCTGCCTGAATTTAACAGACAATTGGACCTCAACTGTCTGACCACTGTTATGCAGAGGGAAGCATGACATCAGTGTTCTCAAGGTGGGGGAGGGAAGGAAGAGGCTCTTTAGCAGGTTCCCAGAGTCCTCATCTGGCCAAACAAACACTTTCAGTACAGTAAGCCCCAAAGTAATCAATAGGCATGACTTCCTCTTCCTGACAATAATTCAACAGACAGGTGTAGCTGTCTGACCATAATCACCAGAGAGAGAAGCACAACATCTGGGTTCTCAAAACCAGGGGGCTCCTTAGTGGCTTCCCAGAGTCCTCATCTGGTACTCAAACCTTATTACAAAAACTAAATCCCCAAGTAAAACCCTTACCCTCAGAGTCTTTATACACTTTTTAGAGCCAGAGGGCATCACAATCCTTTGACCCAGTGTCTCAATGGAAAAAATAAAAGGTAGTTGGAACCCTCCTACAAAGCAACTCCCTTAATCAAGTTTCCCACAATGGGCAGGCCCATCAATGGGTGGGAACGATCTTTAATCACATTATTCAAAAAAAGGCATTATACTAAAACAAAAATAGCAAAAGTTCCTACTTTACTTGCCATTACAAATAGAGATCATGTGAAAGGAAGTAACAGAAAATAATACTACAAAGGGAAGTAGGAGCTAAATTATAGAGGGATTTAAAAGACTGACGAGATTTCTATATAGGTAATGGGGGCAGTTGAAGATTTTTGCATAGTAAGATCACATGTTCAGATTGGTGTTTTAGGGGTATTGCAGAGGGATGAGACTAGAGGCAGGAAAACCAATTAGGAGGCTGTTGTAATCATACAGATACCTGAATTAGGGTAGAGGCTGTGTGAGTGGAGAAAAAAGAGATAGATGCAAGACATGATATAGACGTGAAATTGACAAGACTTGGAAAATAGTTGGATGAGGAAACTGAGAAGGAAGAAATGTGGATTCAAATCCTGCCTCTTGCACCTAACTAGTTCTTTGACTATGGACATGTCACTCAACTGATCTGTTTCAATATCCTCATTTGTATAATGGGTATAAGAATATCTTTTATCTAGGATGTGCTGGAAAATGTTAATAAACAGGATTTCTTGGAGGGAAAAGTATACACAATACACCTCTAAGTTTTATCTCCATTACTTTCTTAAATTTAAACATTCAACCAAAAAAATACAACAAATCTCCATTTGTAGATATTTCCAACGTGTAAATGCCAACACCGATAATTGACCAATCAGCTATCTCTAGTCGAAGGTGATTAACAGACACAGTGCTTACCTTGAGGGTTGTTGGGAGATTCCACTAAGATCATGTTTGTAATAAGCTTTGACAACACTCAAGTATTTTATAAGTATGCATGTTTGTGTAATGAAGTGGCATGTAAGTTTCAGTCTATTACTATTTTCCAAATCCTCTTTCAGACTTTCTCCAGCTTACCAATGTCCTTCCTTAAATGTAGCCTCAGAACTGTGCACAATTCTCCAGACATGGTCGAGCCACGACAGAGAGATTTTTGTCCACAGTGAGACTATCACCTTGGGGTGTATGGGGTGTTCATAAAGACCAGCTGTGTGGGGTGAGGACTTGCTGACACCTTCTCAGACTTGCTCATTCGACTTTGGTGTCCAACCACTCACCGAACTCTTACCTGTAGCGTCAAGCAGCTGCAGCATGTGATGTGACCACACCTTAGTAAAACCATCTAAAAAGGGCTAACTCAGGTTGAGGGTAGCCAACAGACCTCAAAACTATTGGTGAGTTAGGGAGATGTCTACCCCAAGTATGTGGGTCAAAAGAGCCACTCTCAGAGTCAGGAGGATCTGGGGTCAAATCCTGTCTATGATACAACCTGGTGCTCTGATGGGAAAGTCACTGACTATTCCCTAACACCATAAGATGCAGAGAAGGGGTCAATCTGCCTGCTTAGGCATCCCTCAGCTACAGATCCCTGCCTGTCAATACACTGTACATTAAAAATTAACAATTGATATGTTATTAAGTCAGGAGACTTTGGGACTAGACCTAGTTTTAACTGGTCACAGGAATTTTCTCAAGTCAGAAATTCTCTAGATTTCAATTTGCTTAACTGAAAAATAATAAGCCAACTAAGTTATCACTGAGTTTTCTTCTGGCTCTAAAATATCATCCCAATGATTCTGCTTTTAACATGAAGGACCTGGAGCCATCACTCATAATCCAGGAAAGAGGTCTAAAGGAAGGGGCAGTTGCCTCTTTCCTGAAACCATCCAATAATCCATAGTTCTAATGTACACAAGATTCTGAGTGTCTCAGCAGGGACACTAAAAACAGAGCCCAAATCTGTCTCCCAACTTTATATAAAACATGGATTTATCCTCCCATGGGATACTATTATATGCAATTGTATCATTTCATTTAATTTCTCTTTGACCACTATTTACAATGAAAAAGTACTAAACTGCAGAGGTTACACAGTGCAAGACTGAGGAGGATGGTGTCCTCATTCAGGTGGATGACACTGCTGAGGAACACATGACTGGACTGAAATTTCCAAACAGTGGGTGGTCATTATTTCACAGTTTTTGGAGGCAGAAAGAAGATGTGGAGAGAGCTAGCCTCAGAACCCAGAAGAGCCAGAGTTCAAATCTCCCCATTAGCATATACTGGCTCTGGGACCCTGGGCAAGTCATTGAACCACTCAGTGCCCTGGACAACTCTTGAACGTTCCAGCTACAGAGCAGGTGCCAATCTGCATTAGTGTTTCTTAATCCAGCAGCTCTTTATGCCAATGAAATCACAGGTCCAGATTTTGTCCCTATCCTGCTTTTAGAGAAACTGAACTCTAGTAATATGGGAGTGTTACCTGGAAAAGAAACACTTATATCAGAAAGAAGCTCTATTTTGTCCCTAATTTGTCCACAGAAATTTTGGATGATTTCAGAGGATGTTCACTAGGCTTGACAAAGTCCTTCATCCTGAAGGAAGCCCTAATTCCTTTATGGAACCAAAATGCACCTGCTGGTCTGCTAGACACACAGAGAATTCTGACAATGTTTCAAAAGCACTGTTCCTTTCTACTCTTCTCCATGCTTCCATAACTCCAGTTCAACTCAAGGATTGTGGGCTTAAATAGCAAACTGTAATAAGACATATAATACATTTACCAAGGTACCATCATCCATTAATTATATTTTATTCTTAGCTAAAACACAAAGAGTAAGGAATTGGGGTTGTTTCTGACAAGTCATGCCAAGTCTATAAGCATTAGTTAAATACCTACTACTATGTGCCAGGCATTGTGATAAGTGCTGGGAATATATATATATAAGCAGAAAGACAGTCCTTGGCCTCTAGGAATTTACATTCTATTGGGGAACACAACACATAAAAGGAATTTGAAATGTTATGGGGGGGGGAAGGGATGAAGGGAGAAGGGACAGAGCATGGTGGGAAAAGTCTAGAAAGTAGTAAGTGGAGCCAGGAGAAGAATGAAGACATGGCTGACCTAGGAACTTCCCTTAAAATGGGAGTTCTGAGAAATGACCAGTCAAAGAAGGGACCACAGCAGGAGGCATCTAATTCCAGGGTGAAGAGGCTGTAGGGGTAGAAAGAGCTACCAGGGTGAAGAGACTGCTACAGCATGGCAGAAGTCTGCAGAGTCAAGAGGGATTCTGGACTGGTATGAACACCTGCCGCAATGAAAACTTCTCATTAGACTAGGTAGTCTTCTTCTGAAGTTGTCAAAATGCTTCCTAGGTCTGTTTTCCATGTTTTTCACAAGATCTGATTTCCAAATAGAGAAAATAACTTTTTATTCATCTACCCATTTTCTTATATGGCTAAGTTAATTGTCAGTGACTTTCAGTCAACATTGAAAGATTCACTAGAAGAACTTGAGGCAGACCACAGACAAAACAATCTACAACCTCTAAGTGAGCTACTTTAAGAACATGAAGGAAAACGTTCCATTCCTTTGAGTGATTCTTTTTCTCAAGTAAAGAAAACATCTGTAACCATTTCATGAGACAATTTGATATAAACCTTTACTTTAGTGCCATCTTTTGTGCTGCCTGGAGAGATTGTGGCTTTCCCTTCATGAGAGATCTTCAGACAAAGGTTTAGATGACCTCCTATCAGGCAAGTTGCAGAGGGTCTCCCCTTTTAATGTTTGGGATAGGCTACCTCTGTAGTCTCTTCCAACTTGCACATTCTGTGAATCATTCCCATTCATCCAAAAACATTTTTCAACAGGATATCAACTTAACAGAGGAATAAATTGTGGCAAGAAAGTCAATTCTTTAACAACTGCCATGACTTTTCTATACATGTAAGGGTTCCTAATGCAGCACAATGAGCAGGGGTAAAACTTCTATTAAACAGACAACTCAACTCAATGATATCCTCTAAAAACTAGATTATTCTCGTACTCTGTTTGAAAAAAGATCAAAGAGGGCCAGCTCATAGAGAGAATACAGCACCTCAGTTTCCTAGGATCAGTGTGCCTGAACTCCTTCTAAATTTACAGCTGCTCAACTCAGAACCAGAAAGGCATGGAGGACACCTCTGGGAATGACCAAAAGTAGCTGACCAAGGGATGGGAAATTGACTTGGGCTTCAGAGATTATTGACTTAGAAAAGCAAGCAAATTAAGATAAGAACCTATCATTTTTGCCTTCAGGTTTGTTGTTATTATTACATTGTTTTAGTTGATTGTTTTAGGATGCTTTGTTTAAGGGCTGAGATTATAGAAATTATTTCATTTCATGAGAAACATTAATTCTGCAAGGCTCAATTTCAGTGCAGAAACTCCCTTTTTACCAATTAACAGGATACTTTTTAGAGTTGCTCAGAAGGGTCAGGTGACTTGATCCTGGTTACACTAGTATGGATCAAAATCCAGATCCAGGATGTATAATCCACGATGTAAAATTCTTTGGCAACCCAAAAGCAAGGATTTTTCATCTTTGTATTCTCACTGTCTAGGACCATGACTCTCACACAGGTGCTTCATAGAGATTTGTTGAATGGAACAATTTGGAAAGTTTCACAGCTCCCCTTTTCTTTGCTGAGTAGATGCAGACTGTACTCAAAGAAGAGGAAAGGCAGAGGTAAGATACACATATGGCCTACTAGGGACAAAAATGTGTTTACAACCAACTACCCTGGGATCTTTTTTTTTTAATATGGAGCCAACAAAGCAAGCCCTTCGACTTACATTTTTTAATGCTAATTTATTTAAGTAAGGATTTAAAATGAAAGCAAGGATGCTAGGGGGCAGGGAGGGAGGAATTCTGTCCCTAGGCCAGTCCCTCTTCCCTGGTCTCCCTCAGGCTCAACCACATAGTCAGTAAGGTTTGCAGGAGGTGGGATTTCATTAAAGCTGAGAAACCTCTGGGGAAAGGAGGTTCACATAGGATTCTTTTATGGGTTTATATCCCTTGTCTTGGGGTCAAGTCCGAACATCTGGATGCAGCTGTTGCCCTTGTCCCATTATCAGACATATTTTGTGGCTTAAGTTTTTAGGGGGGGTTTCCTAGATAGTATACATGGAACAACATTTCTAAACCAAAGGGTCCCTGAAGACTAGAGGTTACTAGGCTAGCCCCATTCCTGGTTCTTTCATAGAAAGTCACTTAACTGCTGTCAGTCTCATTTTTCTCAGCCACAAAATGAGGATAACAGCATGGTTATTGTGATACATAACAATATATAGCAATGTTGTAATATATATAATATATATATTGTGTATATATAAAACAACACATTTTTTTAAAGTGTTATGCCAATTTGAAAAGTACCATATAAATCTCGCTAAGGATAATGTCTCCATTATTGGTAGCAAAACTGGTAGGATGAGATCTACTATTCCTTTTTTTATTTTCATAATATTTAGTGACTTGGATATTTGACATCCTTGGAGTCAGAATCCCTAAGGGGCAAGTAGCACTTCTCAGTAAATACTTGCAGCTGTGGACATTTGCTGCCCCCAAAAATATATATTGAAAAGGATCCCGATCAGATCAGGTCATCTTTGAGCCTCTGAGGTCTCATCCTTAAGGGAAAAGCTTGGCCTTTAGGACCCCAATGGTGCTCTAAATCTACGTTCCTGTGATCCCAAATAAGTAACCCAAACTGAACTAGGGCATGCTGGAACTGAAGAAAAGACTTTAGGAGTCATCTTGTCCAGCCTGCTTAGTTACTCTGTGAGGAAAATGAAGAGCAGAGGGGTGCTGGGAATGTAGCATCTTGAAACCCCTGGATCCATTCAAGGCTCAGTCCAAGTGCCCCCTCCTTCAAGAGGCCTGTCCTGAATCCCCCCGTCAAGGAGATATCTATTTTCCATATCCAGTATTTATCTTTTGAATATATTGTCTCCCCTTAGTAAAATGTAAGCTGCTTGAAATTGTAGACTCTCTCACCTTTGAATTTCTTCCTGCAGAGCCTAGCACATCTAATAACGTTCGTTGATTAATACTTAGATACCAAAAGGAAATTGCCACTTATTAGTTGATGGCCCCAGAGTGAGGAATAAGAGAGAGAAAGAGACAGAGAGAGAGAGACAGAGACAGAGAGAGAGAGAGAGAGAGAGAGAGAAAGACAGAGAGAGAGAGAGAGAGAGATTGGATCTGGTGTTTCATTGAAAAAAAAAGCGCCAGATGAGGAAACTCCCTCTGCTAATGTAGCTCAGCACCTTCTCTATAATTTACAGTCTTAAAGAGTTGCCCACCACTGGAAGGTGCAATGACTTCTTGTTTCACATAGGTAATATGTGTCTGAGTCAGGGCTTGAACCTATGTCTTCCTAGTTCCTTGGTCAGCTCTCTCTTTATCCACTCTGTCGTGCTGCCTTTCCTCCTGCATATAATATAAATATATAAAACAACTATTGCTTTATACAATGCTCCTCCATGATGGTCATAAGCAAACATTTTTCAGGTACTATTGAGATAAGTTGCTTCTGACCAAATAATGATAACAAAGTTGTAATATACTAGAAACAAGGTCAAAGTCCTGGGTAAGTTGCTGGTAATAAACTCTTATGAGCATATATGTACATACAGTAGCAGGACACAAGTTTCCTAGACTAGTCTTTTCCCAAAGACAGACTGTCAGTCATGGTATCCTTCAAAATATCTGTTTTAACCTTGACTCTGTACCTGCTTCAGGGGGCAGGCACATCCCTCATTAAGCTGAATACCAATGGCTATGAAGATGTGGTCATTGCAATTGACCCAGATTTGCAAGAAGATGAAAAACTTATTCAGGAAATAAAGGTAGGAGAGTTCTCGAATGTTTGTTCTTAAGTTTGATTTGAATTTTGAAGTGTGTCTGTGCATGTAAGTGGGGGGGTGGAGATGAGGGGGGCATCTTTATTATTCATTTTTTTATCTGAAAGGGCTTTTGATATTTCATTGGCCTGCAAGCTCCATATGAACTGAGGGAAGGTGGCAAGCATGAAAACTAACATCATCTTTAAACTTTTTTCTCTTGATTCCTTTTGTATTTACATGAGATAAATTTAAAGGGTAAAGAATGAGGTCTTTTCTCAGAAGTAACTAAATGTTACCAAGCACAGATTCTGAGTTCCCAATGGCACAGAATACATGAACACGCCAGATAATATATTTGGAACAGTCACGTAAGCTCTTTTGCCAGTCACTAATACGATGAAATGCCAGTGTCTTCGTATTCCATGTTCCCAATGTGGGGCTATGGTAACCCACAGAAGCATTATGAAGCCTTCCAGTACTTTGTTCCCTTCTCCTTGTCAGGGAGTATCATAGCTTCAAAGGGACAGGGCAAAGGGATTTCTGCTGCCTACCCTGCCAGATGCCAGCTATTGGAGCACTGCTCTCTGTCCCCAACTGGAATAAAGCATTGTGAATATTTTATAGTTACCTATCTGTGTTCAATATGTTTTCCTTCAATAGAAAGAGTTTCTTCAGAGCAGAAGTTGTTAGCTTTTTGCTTTTGTATCCTCTGTGCCTAACACAGTGACAGGCACAGAACAGATGCTTCAGAAATGCCTGTCACCTACTGTAGGCATTTGAAATGTTCACATCACAATTTACATCTATATGCCATTTTAAGGAGTTAGGTGGCACAGTGACTAGAGTACCAGGACTGAAATCAAAAGGACCTGAGTTCAAATATGGCCACAGATACTCCCTAGCTATGTGAACCTGGGCAAGACACTTAACCCTTTTTGCCAAAGTAAAATAACTGGAGAAGGAAATGGCAAACCACTCCATTATCTTTGCCAAGAAAACCCCAAAAGGGGCCACAGAGTTAAACACAACTGAACGACAATGCCAAGCACCAAATTTCCATTTTCCAAATAAGGAAGGAGAAAGAGAAATGATAAGTGACTTCCCTATGATCACACAGTGAGCTTCTCAAACTGCTTCATGCTGGGACAGGACATAGAGCTGTCCCTACCTCACAGGGTCCTGCCACTCAAGGGATTGGGTTTGTAGTTAGTGTCAAACCAGGTTCAGAGGATAATGGGTCATGGTCTCAGACAGCAGTTGGTACACAGCCTGAACTATTATCTGCAAGTGGAGGGCATTGAGCCTAGAAGACACAAATCTGGCACAGAGATTAAACAAACAAGGACCAAAAAGGAGTAGGAAGAAAATAACTAGAAGTGTGATGAGTATGGGAACACTGTCAAACTTCCTCAAACACTCTAAACATCCTTGTTAGCTCTCCAGGGACAGGAAGGGTTTAGATGACCCCCATTTATCCTCAACCTTCTTATCTGTCTTCTATGTTTTTGATCAAGTTTTTATTTTCTAAATCTTCTGAATCAATTATTCAGACTGCTTCACTTTCCTTTATATTTCTACCACAGACAAGACAGTTCACAAGTTATTACTCTTCACTAACTTATCTGTAGTGCCTTACAGGTCCCTGACTTGAACCTCACATCTGAATAGATACTCATCCGTCTTTCACAAGCTTGTTTAACAAGCTTGTTTATCTTTCTCTGACTATATTGACTCTGGAAGGGAAACTTTAAAAATTAAGGCTTTTATATATGAAAAGTTAAATACTAATTTAATTCTTGCTTAAGTCATGAAATGACAACAGTTCAGATCAAAACAGCAAGCTCTCTTCTGCTTTATAGATTACATTAATTTAGCAATGCATTATCTTGCAAATGAAAATTTAATAGGACTTACAAAAGAGATTTTTAAAAAGCCTTTCTTCTAAAAGTATTTCTTTTTCTTTTAAGACAGTTTAAAATTTATACTGATGTTAAGAGTCAATAAACAGTTATAAAGAAAATTAGTTGAAAACTTTTAAAGTGATAGCTTTCTTTTCATGTTAAAGCAAAAATAAATAAATATATAAGCCTTTGAAATTGAAATTAACTGTATCTCAGTTGTTATACAGTGTCCTTAAGTAACATGAATTCCCAAAGTATTACAAACTAAATCCTTAGTTATTGCAGACTTCCTAGATATCACAAAATGGCTTAGTAAAAAAAAATGTTGTAATGGAATCTCACAACAATAAGAGACTGATCACAGGAAAATACTACTGCTTTTAAAATCCTTTTAAATAATGGGGATATCGTAGCATGAGCCTTACACAGTTTATATAAATTTCTGCACATCTAATTCTAGATAAAAAAAACATAAGATTTCCCAGTAAGATTACACAAAAACGCTCATATGTTTTCCTAGCTATGTGCTCTTGATCATAGAAATCTGCTATGGCAGGAAAAAAGCAGGGATATGTGACATACCAAATATAATAGGATAAAACATCCTTGACTCTGTTTGAATTCAGATAAGAGTGAAATTCTCCAATTAGCAAACACATAAATAATTCTCCAATCCTGCAGTTTCTATATCATAGGAATAGTCAGGGGGGATACATTCCTTTTTAAGGAATGAGGAAACTGAGTCAGCAGGATCCCATTCCAGATTGAGGTTAGAATTGTCCCCTCAGGCTTTTCTTTCAAGATGCAAACTTTTAACAGTACAGGATCACATTCCCTCTGAATAGCTAGTGGCATCTGTCTCAGATGCTTTTTTAATGCAGACCACTATACTCAAATTCAAACTTAAAAATTAGTTATGGTCCCAAGTTCATTTAACCTTAAACAGCAAGCCTCACTAATCACAACTTAGAGTCAGATACAGTTGTTTTTATTCTCATGGGTTTCAATAAGCAATAAAGATTTACCAGGACTCACATACATAATGGAAACTTGTCCTGGCATAAAAATGAATAAAAATAAAAAATGAATTTAGGTGTTCTATTACAGCTTCTCAGCAAGTCATCCCTGTTTAGGAACTACATACCCAAACAAGCTATTTTCCTGGGTTGACAACCTTGTCCACACAGATGGTTTTCAAGGGCTTTGGCAATTTTAAAAAATAAGGGGAATCAGCAAGGACCCCAGGAAAGGTGCTGATGCGACTGTTCTCAATGGGCAGAACCAATCTGAATAAGGTTTTCTCCCAATTCCCTCCTTTCCATACACAGTAAACCATTTTAGGTTTTAGCACTAAAACACTAACCACAAAAAACTTACTTAATAATCTGACAATTTTCATAAATGACACCCAAATTGCTTTATTTGTACCCTCTATATAAGGCAAAGGTGAAAATATTTGGTTTTTTAAATGGTAGTTATAAGACAGTTATAAGTTACATCAGTGATTTTTACACAATTTATCCAACACCTTTCAGTTTCAACAAAATTCATATTAAAAACTGCTTATCTAACGCCATTTCTGGCTCACAGTGGTCACTAATATAAGAGAGTTTTACCACAGTTCAGAAACACAATAGTAACACTAAAATAATAACAGTAACATTGCATTTCCAAACCATCACATAAAAAATCATTAATAGAAGACTGGGCTTATCAAATATAGAGGTTGGTTGGCATGTGATCTTGTACTGCCCTGTCCCATCCCCTTCATTCCCCCACAGTTGCAGAGCCTGGGTGTGGGGGAGTCATGGATTTGGGAAGGGGGGAGAAAGATGGACTGAGGACTAGGGAGTGCCGCAAGGTTGTGGAGTCCAGCATCTGAATTGAAGGACCAGGGGTCATTGAGGAGGAGGAATTGGTGGATAAGGATGAGGGTGCTTGAGGAATCTATGAGCTTCCTGATGAGGGATACTCAGCTGCAGAGAACCTGGAGCAGAAGCTCCCTGCTGTAGTGGTATGGGAGCAAGGACTGGGGGGCTTGAGAGGAGAAGTTGCTCCACTTTTCTAGAGGGGTGGATTTCAAGGTATCCAAGAACCTAGGGCTGTTGTCAGTGGGGCTCTGATATAGCTGCTATGCCTCCCCCTCCTTCCTTTTGCCAGGTCGGGGAGAGGAACTCAAATTCCCTACTATACTTTAGCACTCTCTTTCCTTAATGTGATCTGGGGTGAGAGGAGTTAACAGAACTGCTAAAGTGTTTTTAGGTGTTCTAACTATTCATTACGTCCCCACCTCCGTGGTCAGACTCAGAACTACAGAGTAAATATTTTAATAGTTCTAACTTTTACTCAAGTAAACTTCACTTCTGAGTCCACTCCTTAAAAACGTCTTTGAAAGAGAGGGCTTTGAATCTGTCAGCCGAAGTGAGAGAGACTCTGGGAAAAGATCCAGTGGCACCTAGTTCGTTCCCTTTTACTGGAGAGTTCAAAGCTTTGTCTCTGAGTTGCTTTTCTAGATCTATGCATTTTCCCAAATTGCCTTAGTGACAAATAGTATAATAAATTGTGACAGATCTTAAACATCAAATTAGGAGTGACACATTTCAGTTAAAATATGACCAGAATGAATTTAACTACACTTCATGTCCTGTTACACAAAAACTTCTCTTTCTTTTAGGTGGGGCATGAAATGGATAAATTCTAGTGAATCTGTCTCTCTGATATGAGGGGAAAAGTTTCCCCAATTTCTTTCTTGTCTTTCTCTCCACCCTCAAAACCCAACCAGGGTTAAAAGGTAGAAAGAGAGAGACAATTTTACCAACAACTTCCCATAAATTTCCAAACCATTTATGCTTCCCTTAAAACTTTCTACTCATGCTGTTATCCTTTCTAGATTCCTACTTTCTCACCCATCCTTCTATCTACTTATTCCTTCAAGTGGGCTTTCAGGAAAGCTCCTTTAAAACTGCACATACCTTATTTCTTTTTATTTTTGACCTGGCACTGCTTTTAGCAGTCACATAAAATAAACAGTAAACGATTTGTCTCTCTCTTTCTATCTCCCATCTATCCACTCCTCTGATGCTGTCACCAGAGAGAGGAGGAGAAAAAGAGATAACTGCATTCCAAGGTCCAGCTGCAATAGGCTGGGTGCACTAACACAGACACTCTCATTCAACCCCTGTGGGCACTGAAAAGCTGAGTCTTACTTCAGCCCTGTGGGGAGGTCCTGGCCAAGCTGGTCTTTGTCTCACACTGAATGGTGGGCCTGCCCATCCAGCTTATCTGAAAATCAGCTCCCAGTGCTGACTTGGTGGAACTGCAGGCCAGGAGGCTGTAGAGAGGTACCTGCTAAGATTCTGGGCACAAAAATCCCTCACTGTGTCTACACCAGTACACGCTTGATCATGCTACCTTGGAGGAACTGAGATCTCACAGATTCCCAGAGTATACCCTACTCTTGACAAAGGACTCAAAAGTCAAGTAACTGGTTGGAGAAAATGCCCAAGAAAGGAGGAAAAATAAGACTATAGAATGTTACCTTCCTGGTGAACAGATATCTTCTCCCATCCTTTCTGATGAGGTAGAACAATGCTTACCATCAGGAAAAGACATAAAAGTCAAGGCTTCTGCATCCCAAACATCCAAAATAAATATGCAATGGTCTCAGGTCATAGAAGAGCTCAAAAAGAATTTTGAAAATCAAGTTAGAGAGGTGGAGGAAAAACTGGGAAGAGAAATGAGAGAGATGCAAAAAAAGCATGAAAAGGAGGTCAACACCTTGCTAAAGGAGACCCAAGAAAATGCTGAAGAAAGTAACACCTTTAAAAATAGTCTAACTCAATTGGCAAAAGAGGTTCAAAGAGCCAATGAGGAGAAGAATGCTTTCAAAAGCAGAATTAGCCAAATGGAAAAGGAGGTTCAAATGTTCACTGAACAAAATAGTTCTTTAAAAATTAGAATGGAACAGATGGAGGCTAATGACTTTCTGAGAAACCAAGAAATCACAAAACAAAACCAAAAGAATGAAAAAATGGAGGATAATGTGAAATATCTCATTGGAAAAACAACTGACCTGGAAAATAGATCCAGGAGAGACAATTTAAAAACTATGGGACTCCCTGACAGCCTTGATCAAAAAAAGAGCCTAGATATCATCTTTCATGAAATTATCAAGGAAAACTGCCCTGATATTCTAGAATCTGTGGGCAAAATAAATATTGAAAGAATCCACCAATCACCTCCTGAAAGAGATAAAAAAAGTAAAACTCCTAGGAACATTGTGGCCAAATTGCACAGTTGCCTGGTCAAGGAGAAAATGTTGCAAGCAGATAGAAAGGAACAATTCAAGTATTGTGGAAATACAATCAGGATAACACAAGATCTAGCAGCTTCTACATAAAAGAATCAAAGGACTTGGAATATGATATTCCAGAAGTCAAAGGAACTAAGACTAAAACCAAGAATCACCTGCCCAGCAAAACTGAGTATAATACTTCAGGGGAAAAAATGGTCTTTCAATGAAATAAAGGACTTTCAAGTATTCTTGATGAAAAGACCAGAGCTGAAAAGAAAATTTGACTTTCAAACACAAGAATGAAGAGAAAAATGAAAAGGTAAACAACAAAAAGAAAGCATAAGGGACTTACTACAGTTGAACTGTTTACATTCCTACATGGAAAGACAATATTTGTAACTCTTGAAACTTTTTTCAATATTTGGGGAGTTGGAGGGATTACACACACACACACACATACACACACACAGCACAAGGTGAATTGAATAGGATGGGATCATATCTTAAAATAATGAAATTAAGCAGTGAGAAATATATATCGGGAGGAGAAAGGGAGAAATGGAATGGCGCAAATTATCTCTTATAAAAGAGGTAAGTAAAAGACTTTTCAGTGGAGGGAAAAAGGGAAGAGGTAAGAGAAAAAACATGAAGCTTACTCTCATCACATTTGACTAAAGGAAGGAATAAAATACACACTCATTTTGGTATGAATACCTACTTTACAATACACAATAGTGGGGGAGAAGGGTTGATAAGCAGAGTGGGTGTGATAATGGAAGGGAGTACAGTGGGAGGAGGGAGCAATTTTGGGGAGAGATAGGATCAAAAGAGAGAATAGAAGAATAGGCAGGATAGGATGGAGGGAAATATAGTTAGTCTTATGCAACATGACTATTATGGAATTCATTTGCAAAACTACACAGATATGGCCTATATTGAATTGCTTGCCTTCCCAAAGGGAACGGGTGAGGAGAGAGGGATGAAGAGAAGGTGGAACTCAAAGTTTTAGGAACAACTGTTGAGTACTGTTCTTGCAACTAGGAAATAAGAAATGCAGGCAATGGGGTACAGAAATTTATCTTGCCCTTCATGACAAAAGAAAAGATGGGGATAAGGGAAGGGAGGGATGTTAGAAGGGAGGACACATTAGTGATAGGGGTAATTAGAATGCTCATCATTTTGGGGTGGGGAGAGGGGAGAAATGCAGAGAAAATTTGGAAACCAAAATTTTGTGGAAATGAATGTTGAAAACTTAAATAAATAAATTTAAATTTAAAAAAAAGAATTCATAGACTCAAGCATTGATAAAGTCAAGGTGGTAAAGATTTATTATGATTTTCAGTGGGCAAGAGTTCTTAGGGAATCTGCCACCTTAGAGGGGTACAGGCCAAGTTTATGTAGGATATTCCATAATAAAGCATGTGCCAAATATGCTAACTAGGTGATTCAGGGTGGGATTAGGGAGTGGTTAAGGAGTGATTAGTTCTTAAAGGAACATGCACTTTTAGTATCTACTGTGCAGGTATTTTACTCAGAGTTCATCAGGAAACAGCCAAAGTAGAGCTATACGGAGGTGTGGTTTTAGGCCTGGAATGTCACTAAGTCAACTAACAGTCAGGACTGACTAAGAAATACCAGGCTACTCTCATGAATGTCTAGTTAGACAAGACAAATGCAAGGAAGTATACATATGTCTAAGTCTAGAATACATATGACTGGTCAGTTAGTAGTAAATTTCATTATGACACCCACTACACAGCCTGTTCAGCCAGTACACAACTGGTTCAGATTAATAAATTCTACAGGTGCAGCTGGCTATCATATCAGAACAGGGATGAGCTGTGTCCTTGGCATGGGCAGAAACTTCCTGGGATACTGTTTTGAGGCTAGGGAGAAATGGGATTTTTAGGGAGAAATGTGATTTTAGAATTGGGGTCCAAGCACAGGCACCCAAGCACCTAATCACTAACTCTGTCCCTTTCTCTGGCTGTTCCCCATGCTTGGAATTTTCTTCTAAAGAAAGCCTTTCTTGATCTTGTTGAATACTAGGAGTTTTTCTCTGATGATTGTTTTCCAGCAGAACTAGCTACTCTCTCTTGGCTGAGCCCATCTCCTTGTATTTATCACATCTTCCTCAGTATTATAACTCTTTGCACATATAACTCTCTCAACCTTCCCCCACCTCCCATTAGACCATAAACTGCTACATAGCAGGGTCTCTGTTGTAGCCATCTTCCTGTGCCCAGAGGTGTTTTCCTAATGGTAGGTACTTAAAACCTGTTTGTCCATGAGGAGGGATGTGTGTTCTCTGGTCTCCTCCTAAAAAGGACCAGGACACTATAGAGGTGAGAGTGTAAATCAGACTGAATGGTACAAGCAACAACAAGTACCCCCCACATTTCTCCATTTTCTCTTTATTAAAATCCTGTAGTCTTTGAATTGTCAGTCTTCTCTGTGAAGTTAAATGATTGTTGTTTATACCTCTGACAGTTCTGCCAGCTGTCAGATTTCCTAATGGATTTCTTCTTTCTATATAGGACATGGTATCAGAGGCTTCAACTTACCTGTATGAGGCCACAGAAAAAAGATTTTATTTCAAAGGAGTCTCCATCTTGATTCCTAAAACATGGCAGACAAAACCAAACTATGAGAAGCCAAAACTTGAGACCTACAAAAATGTAAGATCATCAAACTCTCATTTTTATGAAGCATTATTTTTATTTTAAAAATTATTAAACATTTCTTAATGTGTGATTTTTTTAATTTTAAAAAAATTTTTAAGTGCAACCCTCTGATAATTAATGAAAATATTTTCACAATCATTCAGTCTAAATATTGGAAGTTTTGTTTATGATGTTCAATATAACAAAAAATTTTTAAAAAATCGTTTCTAGGCAGATATCATCATTGAAGTTGCTAATCCTCCAGGCAATGATGTTCCACGAACTGACCAGACTGGACAGTGTGGAGATAGGGGAGAGAGAATTCATTTAACTCCTAATATTGTATTGGGGAAAAAGCTGGATAAGTATGGACCACGAGGTACTGATGAAACTCTATGATTGAATCATATGTGCAGAATGTTTCATAACTCAAGTTTCACAGTATGCACAGAATATGATTCTCTTGATATGAAACTGAAGATTACCCAAAAAGATTTCAGGGGAATCTGTTCTTTTCACTCAAGAAGGGGTAGTAGTATTTCACTTCACCTTTGGAAATGTTATTGCTTTAGATGGTGGTCTCTAAATGTGTTTTACTGCCCTCCATCAGAAGAAAAGTAATATCACTTTAGTGGCTGAAGGGAGCTTGGATTGGGCTGGGGAGAGATTTGAGGGAGGCAGAACCACCAGCAGCCTACTGCAATAGTCCAGGTGAGAGGTAATGGGGGCCTGCACCAGTGCAGGCATTGTCAGATGAAAGAACAGGCCATATTCAAGAGATGTTTTGAAGGGGAAAACAATGACTTTCGGCAGCACATGGAATATTGGGTGTAAGACAGTGAAGAATCCTGGATTGCACTTAGGTTCTAAGCCCAATGGACAGGGGATTACTCTCTACAGAAATAGGAAGAAGGAGGAAAGTTTAAGGGAAAAGATAATGAATTCAGTTTTGGAAACACTGAGTAAAAGAGGCCTACTGCATATTAGTTCAAGACATTTGAAAGATAGTTGGAGAAGTGAGATAAGATAAGCAGAGAGATTATGGCAGAATAGGTTCATTTCAGAATCATCAGCAAAGAGATCATAATTAAATTCAGGGGTTTCATGGATCACCAAGTGAAATAGTATAGAGGGAGAAGAGGGCCCACCTTAGAACCCTGAGGGTCACCTCTTGGGTTAATGCTTTAGATCTCCAGGGGTCCTGGTCTCTACCCTAGAGACAACTCCCCTAGAGAACATATCCAATTAAAGTATTTCTCACATCAAAAGTTTATGAATCAGTGTAACACCCAATATAAACATAAGAATCTAAATTTTCTCCATAAGGATTCAAGTATCTAAGCATACGTAGTTATTAAAATGAGTCAAATAGAACTAATTTGATTTTTAATAAATTCAACAAATATTGCTAAGTACCTACCATGTGTAAGGTGCTGAGCAAGGTTTAGAAGGCACAGAGATATAAAATAACCTCACCGAGCCCTCAGTCTATGGGAAGAACACAAGATGGACACAAAGAATTAGAAAACCGAGCAAGGAGTAAAGAGGGAATGAGAGAAGAGCCAATGAGCTCTAGCATTGCTGGAAAGAGGCTGAATGTAGACTAAGAGGTGGGGGGCTCCAAGATGACGTCTCAAAAGAAGTGACACTAAAATGGAATCTTGAATGAAGACAAGGATTCTGGAAGGCACATAAGAAAGGAATTCACACTAGGAATGGGGCAGGGCTTAGACAAATATCTAGAGATAGGAGATTGCATGTTGAACACTGGGAACAGCAAATTATTCAATTTGACTGGAATACAAAGGGCACAAAGGGAAGAGATAAGTTGGAGTCAGAATCTGGAAGGCTAAAGATCAGGTTCAATGGTCTGCATTTCATCCTAGGGTACTAGGGAGCCAAGGAAGTTTTTTAAGCAGGGGAGTGACATGGTCACATGTAGGATCATGGGATTATAGATTTAGAGATGGAAGGAACCTTAGAGGTAATCTAGTCCAATCATTTCATTTGGCACATGAGGAAACTGAGGCCCAGAGACATTAAGTGATGTGTCCAAGGTTACATAAGTAGATGGGTTTGAACCAGTTTTCATTCTAAGACAATATTCTGCTAGTCAACATGTCCCTAGAAACGTACACCACATAGTAATATGGGAGGGGGAGAGGCTTAGCAGCCAGGGAGAGAAATCAGAGAAGGCTTCATGGAAGACAGAGTGCTTGACCTACACTTTAAAGGTAGATGGAGATTTTAAGGAGTATGAAGGACTAGTAGTATTAAATGTAATAAATGTACTGGGGGTAAACACAGAATACCTAAGGGACAGAAAAGACAGACACGTGTAGCACATGCTGAGTGTAGGAAAACAGGGATAGTTTATTGGTATCTATACAGTGTCAAGAAACCTGTTCAAAGATAAACTCCTCCCCTATAGCACTGATTAGCCTCCCTCTGCCTGATTCATGTTGGCAGGGGAAGTCCATAACATATGGAGACATGGAGGAACTGAAATCTGTACAACTGATGACTATAACTGAATGAAAGAGATCACAGATCCATCCAATTATTTGAGTAACAGTAAGGGAAATAGGGAAGGAAGGAAGGAAGGAAGGAAAGAAGGAAGGAAGGAAGGATGATGGACCAGGAACTATACTAAGTGTTTTACAAATGCTCCTCACAAAAACATTGAGATGTAGGGGCTATTAGGATCTCCATTGTACAGTTGAGGAAAATGAGGCAAAGGTTAAAAGATTTGCCCAGGTAACACAGCTACAAAGGGTATGAGGCCAGATTTGAACTTAGATCTTTCTGACTCCAGGCACAGCACTCTATCCACTGCAACATCCAGCTATGAATCAGTCATGAAATACAAAATTTTAGAAGAAGGGTCTCAGTGCACTGGGTACTTTTATCTACAACTGATCTGTGGAAATCCATGAATAAGAATTTCACAGGAACACAAAGCATGAGTGGGGTGAAATGGGCATTGATGAATGGAATATCCACATAGACCTGAGGGGATACCCACAGCACCATCAAAGTGTAGAAGTAATTGTATTTTTACATTTCAAATATATTCCCACAGGTAAAATTTTAGTGCATGAATGGGCCCATTTACGGTGGGGAGTGTTTGAGGAGTACAATGAAGAGGAGCGTTTCTACCAGTCTGAGGGAAAAAATGTACCAGTAAAGTATGTTTATCTCCTTTTCACATTTTTTGGTGAACCACATCAGATTGAAATCATCTTTTCACAATTTAATTTTCAAAATATTTGGTTATCAAGATGGTTTTTCATTTCATTTATAGATTACAACAAAGGCATGTGTTATCATCAATTTCACTATAACATTCTTTATATGTAACTGGTTCCTACAGCAACACACTTCAAAGCAGAGGCAGTTATATCAAAGCACAGAAATTTTTCTGAATCTTGAGTCACAAAATCATTACAGATCAACTCTTTGATGTTGTCATACATACATACATACATATATACATACATACATACATATCTACATACATACATACATACATACATACATACATACATACATATATATCTGCACCACAGAGAGACTTGCCAACATGGCCTCAGATACAAGCTACCCCTACAGAGACAGACCTAGTACAGTTTCTTGCTGCCTCCTCAGGACAGCAGCAATATGCACTGACAGAGACAGAAGAAGCCCCCCAAATGTTGGAATATCACTCCATCACTGCACCAAAGAAGCTACCTGACCCTTTTCCTCTTTCTGCTCAGGGATTTTAGGAACAATTTTAGGAAGCACAAGCAATATTCTGTTACTTCTCAGTGTTTAAGTACAGTGGGAAATTACAACTCTCAAGGAGGGAAAATATCAGTATCCTTCCTTGTGTAGGCTACACCTGCTCTCTTTCTGTTTTTGCAAGAAACCTACATTGCTCTCCCTGTTGGGTTTAACAGAAGGTTTAGCATCAGTCAATCCACAAGCATTAATGAAACACCTGCTATACTATAGGTGCTGTCTTTGGTGCTGGAGATACAAAGGGGAAGATAGTCTTACCTCTCAAAGACCTTGAAGGAAATGACACATACTTATACAGAAACACATACACACACACACACACAAACACAAACATACACACAAAACAGATGTCAAGTAAATGCAAGGCGATTGGGAGGGACACAAGTCTTCTTCACAGTGCCCTCATTTCTTCCCCATGTTTAGCTGGGACACAGAGCTCTGAGAGACACTTTGTTGACCAGTTTTGATCTAATTAATGAATGAAACAAGTCAATGAAAAGAAAATAGCTTTCTTAGGAAAGCAAATAAATATAGATAAAAAACTTGAGCACTACAAATTAGTGGTGGTAACAACACTGGACAGCTACTCTGGCTGCTGAGAATGAGGATTCCCTCTTAATTCCCATGAAGACAGGAAGGAGGAAGGAACCCATCCCTGTGAGCTACACAGTCAGGGACACCAGTAAAGCCGACCTGGTCCTCCCTACAGATGACCTAGTGTGGGGATATTGGGAAAAAGCCCACATGAAATCTCCCGCAGGAATTCTCTGCCAAAGAGAAATTGCTCTTCCTGGCTGACTGAGACTTTGATGCCTAAATGGGTTGCTTGATACACACCCTCTATGATGAAGAAATACTTAATGTGATAACATCAGGGATACACATAAGTGGGGTGGTTTGTAATGAGTTTTATATTTTAAAATCTAATCCTAATGTTTTTAGATGTTCTGAAGGTATCACTGGTACAAATAGGGCGTATGCATGTTCCGGAGGAAGTTGTTCTACCAGATCATGCAGAATAGATCCACAAACAGGAAAATTTAAGAAAGACTGTTTATTTATCCCTGATAAAATTCAGAATGAGAAAGCTTCCATCATGTTCATGCCAAGCATTCAATCTGTAAGTATTTAAAATTTTATGTCACTGGTTCTGGTTTGTAAACAGAAAACGGTGTTTTTTCTAACCATAAGAGCAGCATGTATAAGAATTGAAGATTGCAGAAAACTTTGCCCCTGCTTTCTTATTTGATATTAATCACCTCATTGGTCATAACTGTCATTGCTATATCACACATTAGGAAACAGACTTGGAGAAATGAAGTGAGTGGTGCACAGTCCCACTGCCAGCTCAGTGCTCTATCAGCACATCTGTCCAGATGACCTGAGACAGGTCCCTTGTGCTGGGCAGCCCCTTAGTGAGCCATTACGTCTCTAAAAGGGAAGGCTGAGAATACAAAAGAGAACAGAAGGGAACACCACCTTCATTAGGCCAATCCTCTCAAAATATCACTGCTCCACACTTGTACTCTAGCCCAATCTTTTTGGAATTACTCTAAATACCCCTTAAATTCCTAAAGTAAAAAATCAAATTGGGGCTCTAAGGGGGAATGCTTTCTTGGAAGGAAGGTGGGCTGCAGGTGTCACAATATCCTCAATAGCTCTTTTCATTGTTTAACTTTCTGTTATATACATATATATGTGTGTGTGTGTGCATATGTATAATATATATACGGGTAGGTGTGTATCTGCGTGGGTGTATATATATGTATGCATATGTTCCTAAACTGGTTCCTTCTATTCCATCTTACATGGTTATGAGAAGTGGGCTCAGCCAAATGATCTACCTTGGTGTTAAATACAAAAAGCTGAGAGGTTAAGAGAGAGTAGCTGACTCATGTCACACAGTAGCAAGTGGCCAAGGCAGCATTCTAACTCAGGACCTCTGCACAGAAACCCACCACTCTCTCTCTCTCTCTGAGGATGGAACCTCTCTTGTGGATTCCTCCTGCTGACTTTGCAGTTCACCATAACCACAGTGCACAGAACGCTGGGCCTAGTCGGGAGGACTCACATGCTGGAGTTCAAATCCAGCCACGGCCACTTAGTTGTGTGACCCTGGGCAAGTCATTTCACACTGTTTGCCTCAATTTTCTCATCTGTAAAATGAGTTGGAAAAGGAAATGGCAAACCCTTTCACTATCTTTACCAATAAAACCTCAAATGGGGTTGGGAGGAGTCAGACATGACCCAAACAACTGGATAACACATGCAGTAGTATTGTTTTCTCATTAAGGCAGCAAGGTAGTATAGTGGATTGAGTACTGGGCCTGGAGTCCAAAAGACCTGAGTTCAAATCACACTTCAGATACTTCTGAGCCATGTGATCCTGAAAGAGACATTCATCTTCTTCTTGCCTCAGTTTCCTTACATATGAAAAGGTTGCAAGGACACTCAAATGAGATATTATACGGTGTTTAGCATGGTGCCTGGCACCTTGTAGGTACTTGATAAATGCTTCCTCCTTTATTCTCTCCACCTATCTTCCCCAGACACATCTCCCCACAAGTGCACACACTTGTGGTTTCTGAAATGAAGCAAAGGACTCCACTTCCCCTCCCCTTATGTGCCCCAGCTCACTCCCTGTTCCTGCCTGCTTAGGTTTTGGGGAATCGACACTATTACAAGCAGCTAGGTGGTGCAGTGGATACAGCAGGAGTCAGGAGGATGTGAGTTCAAATTTCACCTCAGACACTTGACACTCACTAGCTGTGTGACCTTGGGCAAGTCATCTAACACCAATTCCCTCATCCTGGGTCATCTCCACTCATCCTGTTGAATATCTGGTCACTGGATTCAGATGGCTCAAGAGGAGAAGTGAGGCTGGTGACCTGTACAGCCATCCCTCACTCAAAACAAAGTCAAGTGCAAGTCATGTCATCACTTCTCTCATGGCGTGGTCTTCTTCAGCAACTAAGAAAGAACACACTGTTATTCAATGTGTTAGTTATGCCATCCAGTTGGCAACATCTGAACATCAGACACAGATACACTTCATGCCTTCAAACAAGTTGCTGAATAAAAATCTAATAGAATAGGACCAAGCAAATATTCCTGTGGGATTCCACTAAACATGGCCCGCCATGGTGATACCTTTGTATTACTACATTAATCACCACTTCTGGAGTCAGTCAACCAGGGCTGAACCCAATTAACCATATTACTCTCCTTCCTACATTTCTTCAACATATTCCCAAGGAAAGTTAGCCAAACATTTTGCTGAAATCCAGCTGCCTGAAATGGTCTCATGACCTGTCTGTCTAGTGAGCTGATAACAAATAGAATCGAGGTCAGTCTGACATGACAGCTTCTTCAGGAACCTCTGCTAGCTTTCAGGCTATTGTCTCTTCTCTTTCTGAGTGCTCACACTTAGATCAAACTCAGAATCCTAGAATCAGAGGAGAGTCTAGTTGGAAAGGAACCTGGAAATGCCCTAGTCCACTTCTCAATTTGAGGACTGGGGAAAAATGTAGGAAAAGGTATGCTAGTAAATGTTTAACAACTGACTCTCTGGAAAAATAATGCAAGACACATTATTAATTTTATCTACATTGTTAACATTGTTTCCATCACTTTATTAAGTCAAGATCCATAGTGTCAAACTCAAACAGAAATAAGCCATCTATACGGCAGGATGGATCCACACTGTGCCTTGGTTTTTAAAACGTAGCATTATCCATATTTTGCTGCTATGTATGTATTTTGTTGAATATTTCCCTATCTGGATTCCAAATGCATGGGTTACTTGTTTGTCCCTCTTGGATATTCAATGAACCAATAAACCTTGTCCTGATTTGTAGCATTTGTTGAAATCTGAGGTGTAAATGCTCCTGCTGAAAATTCAACAATGAGGTCTTCAAAACCTCTTAGAGTTGGGTCCACCATGCTCAGCCTGCAGTCCCAGAGACCCTTTTTGGGGGGACTTCCAGGTCTAAACTATTTCATAATTATATTAAGGTATTTGAATTTGTAATGTGGTGAATATAAATAGGCAAAAAAATCATAAACAAAAGCTGTTGGGGGAAAGGTCCTCAAAAATTTTTTACCATAAATTAATTTCAAGACCTTATCTAGTCCGTCTTCACTTTGCAGGTGAGGAAACTAATGTTAAATGATTAGGACATGAGAGTGGAACAGACAGGCCTAGAATCCCAGGAGTGTTGAAGACTTTTTCAAATAAGTTACTTTTCTCCCCTAAATCATCATTGGGTTGCTATTTCAATTACTTGAATACATTAATGATTTACAGAAGGATTTCTTCACCTTTTTATGTCACAGGCCCCTCAGTACTCTGGTGAAGCTTTTAGATCCCTTCTCACAATCAAGTTTTAAACGCATCAAATAAAATACTCAGCATGACAAAAAAAACCAACTATATTTAAAAAGGTATATGGCTCTAAATCACTATTGATTACAGAAATGCAAATCAAAACAACTCTGAGACACCAAATCACACCTATCAGATTGGCTAACATGGTGATAAATGTTGAAGAAGATGTGGGAGAGTTTGAACACTTCATTGTTGGTGGAGCTGTGATCTGATCTAACCATTCTGGAGAGCAATTTCGAACTATGCCCAAAGGTCTACAAAAATGTGTATACCCTTTTACCCAGCAATATTGTTTCTAGGGCTGTATCCCAAAGAGATCATAAAAACTGGAAAAAATCCCATAGGTACAAAAATATTTACAGCAACTCTTTTTGTGGTAGTCAAGAACTGGAAATCAAGGGAATACCCATCAATTGGGGAATGGCTAAACAATTTGTGTCATATGAATATAATGGAATACTACTGTGCTATAAGAAATGATGAACAGTCAGGATTCAGAAAAACTTGGAAAGACTTATATGAACTGATGCTGAATGAAATGAGCAGATTCAGGAGAATATTATACATAGTAACAGCCACAGTGTGAGAAGACTGTTTCTGATAGAATTAGCCCTTCACAGCAATGCAAGAACCTAAAACATTCCCAAAGACCTCTTGAGGCAAAATGCCATCCACATCCACAGAAAGAACTATGGAATCAGAACAGAGAAGCAGAATATTTTCTCTTGTGTTGTTTTGGCTTATTTTATCTCATGGTTTCTCTGACTTATTTTAACTCTTCCATGCAACATGACTAACATGAAAAAGGTTTAATAAGAATGTAAGTATAGAAGTATACAAGACTGCATGCTATCTCTGGGAGAGAGGGGGAAAAATTTTTAAACTTATAGAAGTGATTGTTGAAAACTGAAAACATATAAATTAATTTTTTTAAAAGATATAAAAGCATCTTTCCAAACTGTGCCAAAACCCTGCTTTACAATTTTTGTGTTTATGATGGAACTGGTCTTTTTCAGGTGGTTGAATTTTGTACAGAAAAGAACCATAACAGAGATGCACCAAATGCTCAAAACCGGAAGTGCAACCTCAGGAGCACATGGGAAGTGATCCAAGACTCAGAAGACTACAAGACATCCACTCCGATGACAGCAGCACACCCACCTCAGACCAGCTTCTCACTGAAGCAGATCAGGGAAAGGATCTTGTGCTTAGTTCTGGATAAGTCTGGAAGCATGGGGGTAAGCTAAACCTGTTCCATTCTGCTGAAGGTGCAGGGAGTGGGTTCACATCATATGGTGACCCACAGAATCTTGGACTTATTGGAAATCATATTGATCTCATGGTTTAAAAGAATCTAGGAAACAGGGAATCAGTATTCCCCCTACATCAAGTTTCCCTTTAAGCCTTAATGCTCATATTCCCTCCTCTCCTCTTTCTCCAACAAGATTCATGGAAAATTAATCACTGTATCTAGATGACACTTTGATTGTCCAAAAGTAATTAAACTCAGAATTTTTTTGCAGTTTTCCAGCCCATGAAGATCTGTAGTCCCTGTTAACAAAATGACACAATCAACTTTGTATGACTTCAAACTTTTCTTCTTTGTTGATGATTGTGCAAAATAATCAAACATTCTACCTAAAAATGCAGCTGAGATTCCATATTTGAAAAGACTGACAATTTCACTAATCTGGGCACCCTCTACTGTACCCCACCATTCCCCACTCATCAAAATGGTTTAGTAGTCCCAATACAGAAATTCTTTAGTTTCCTTGGTCAAAAATAATTTACTATGAGACAATGTGGTGTAGTGGATGGAGAACTGACCTCTGAGTCAGAAGGATCAGTTCCCACATCTGGCACGTGCTGGTTATGCAATTCTATGGAACTATACAACACATAGTAAGTGCCAACCTGCCTCGGTAGGGAGTTTCCTCATCTGGGGGTCCCCTGTACCAATGAAATCTCGGGTCTAGTCCCTAGTCTCCTTGGTAGTTCATCCCTGGTGATGTGGCTCAAATTGAAAGACAAAAATGTTTCACAGAACTTCTGTCATCTACTAAGCCCAACAGCAACTCATTCATAATCATAATCCAACTTAAAAATCCCATGCTTCAATGTTTTCAGAATCTGCTAACTTGTTAATGAGCATCCACCAATGCAGAGACAAACCCTTCCACCACTTAAGTTTTGAGAGTTACTATGACTGAAATATGAACTGGCCCTTTCATCATCTGGTGATATGCCTCTATAAATTTAGGAGGCTTAAACCTCAGAAAGCAAACATACAGCCTATCCCCTGGCTCATTCTCAAATACATTCTAGCCTGGAAGAATCCTCATAGCTTGTGTTCTATTTCCTAACCTGGGAGAATCCAGAGTGTCCACCATGGTACCCAGAGCCCCTAAAGTTAAACATATTGGCTGAGTACATTCTACTAGAGATGGCTTGTAAAAGACCACTTCCCAATCTGACTTGTATTTTTCTTTCAGAATGAGAACCGGCTAAATCGACTGAATCAAGCCTCCAAATTCTTCCTGCTTAAGATCATTGAAAAGGGGTCCTGGGTTGGGATGGTCACATTTGACAGTGTAGCCCATGTTCAAAGTGAACTAGTACAGATACAGTCTGATGCTGAGAGGCACACCCTCATCTCCAAGTTACCTACTGTTGCTTCAGGAGGAACATCCATCTGCTCTGGACTCAGATCAGCATTTACGGTAAAGTCATCTCTCCTCCACTGTCTCTATTGAAGTAGATATTTTCAAAGTGAATTTCTACTCTGAATTTCCCTCACATGCCTAATGTCTACTATGAATTTGATGCTTGCCTCTGAAATGTGAATATATTTCCAGGGAGGGGAAAAATATCAACAAATGATGATGCGGAGAAACCCTAATTAAATTGAGCCCAACAAATAATAAGCACTTAGTGCTAGACTAGGGTAAAAAGAAAGGAAGAAAGTCATCCTTAGACTCAGGACGACTTGGGCTGATGTCCCTCCTGAGAGGCAACAAAATACAATAGGCAAAACCATCAACTTGGAGTCAGAATAAGTAAAGTTCAAATTCTTCCTCAGAAACCGACTGGCTGGGTGACCCTGGACAGGACACTTAATTTGTACAGGTTTCAGTTTCCTCATGTGTTGAACAAGCAGAGTGGAACTGATGATCTCTGAGGTCCTTTCTAGCCCTAAATCAATAGTACTCTAACTCACACGAGCTATACAATTATAAAACCAATGAGAAAGGTGCTGAGCCTGATATAGCAAAAAGGGGCATGGTATGCAGCAGAAGCATTCAGGGCAGCCGGAGGCAAGGATCTTTAATCTAGGCTCCATTTTGGCAAAGTCAGACATTTCTGGCTCTCTTGATTCATTTAAATACACTGAAGCAAGGAGCTGTTAGCCATCCAGTTAGGGGGATGTTATAATACAGTCAAAGATTGATGAATGGATGTTTTCACTGCAATTATGGTGGATTTTCCATATTTTGATGCATTAATTCTGTCTATAGGCTATTGCTCTTGATATAAAGTAACATTATAAAATTACCTTAGTGATCCTGCAGTCCAACAGCCTCATTTTACTAATGAAAGAGTTGAAAGAAATAAATGGTAAGTTAGTGGATAGGAATTAGTTATACCATGTATGGTTTTTCTAGAGAAGTATAGTATATATTAATATAAGACATAATTTGAATATAGGTAGAATAGGATAAAGTTCAAGAAGGAGGAGGGCTAAGAGGTCATGGATAATGTTGTGGATACAACCTTCAAAAGAGAAGAAGAGATGGAACTCAGATCACAGGGCCATGAATGGTATAGAAGCAGTGAGCATAGATTACAACAGGGAAGGGGGAAAAAGAGAGAGCCTAAGCCTGTACCCAAAGTAAAGTTTATTTGCATGGCATGGGAAGCCTGATTGTGTTTGTAGGAATAGAGGAAGAAATCATCAGAGAAGAAGACTAAAGATATGTAAGAGGGAAAGCAGGAGTGTCAATGGAACAGGGTTCTGGACAAAAGAGAAGGGAAGGGGCATCGAGGTCAGTGTGGAGATGGTGGCTTTCACATGACAGCCCTACTGTTTCCTCTGATACAGGAAGAAGGAAATGGGTGAGAGACCAGAAAACATGCCTGATGGCTTCACATGTTTCTGCAAAGTAAGAAAAGATGTCATGTGCTGGGACTTGAGAGATATGGATGAGAAGCTGTGGTCTCAAAGAGTTAGGGAAATGGTAGGAACAGATGTTGTGAGTGATGTGCTAGAGAATCAAGGAAAAGTAAATGCAACAAGCACAGCACAGTTCTGGTTGCAGTGCAACCAGCTAAGGTAATGAGCACTTCAGTGCCTGGCACTGTGCTAATCACTTTTACAAATATTATCTCATTGGATCTTCACAATAACCATGGGAGGAAGGGGGCAAACTGTGGTTAAATGACTTGCCCAGGATCACATAACAAGGAAGGTCAGATTTGAACTTAAGCCCAAATCTCCACTGCCTGCCTAGATGCCTCTTACAGAGAGGACGGGCAGGGGTGGCTAGATGGGTTGTGATTTGCATCATTGGAGGGAACCTCACATAGATGAAACACTAGATCCACTGGAGTACTAGAATATAATGTTCCCTGTAAAGCCAGCATTGCTTCACAGATAGAATACTGAGAAAGACCTGAGATCAATTTCTGCTACTAGCATGTCTTAGCCGTGACTCTGTACAAGTCACTGAACATCAAAGTGTCTTGGACAACTCCCTTATACTTATCACCTAGTTTAGTGGAGGGAGTTCCTACTCTAGGATTTGTGTAATGTGCTCTGAACTGAGTGCTATGAGTCATGCCTTTGTTTCTAAAGTGTCCAGTTTGGGATCTTAAAATAGAGCATGGTTTCCCAAAGCTTCTTTTGGAGCACACTCACTGTCATGGAGAGGGTTAGTCAAATAACAGAGCACAGAGTTAGAGGTGGAAGACACCTCAGAGGCCAACTAGCTCTTCCTTTTGCAGATGAGGAGACTCAGACTCTTTCCACCTTGCATGTCTCCTCTAAGGTTCATAAACTTCTTCCTCTTTAGCCTTCCCAGGAATAACAAAATAATCAGAAACAATTCCTTGCACAGAGTGGGTGCTCATCTGTCCAGTGTCTCATCAGGCTCTATGTGTGCTAGAGCCAGAAAGAACAGATACCCTGGCTGGGACTCGATGCCAGTGTTCAGAAGCTGGGTCACTCATTTGGCCAGAACAGTTCTGCATCCAAACGGCAGCATCAGCTGGAACAAATTTTCCTGGATTAGTTCAGGAGAAAAAGGGCATGGGTTGAGTTTCTGAAAGCTACACATTTCATATTTGAAAATCTCACGATGGGAAGATCTTTCTGGGGGGCTTTCCCTTATTTTCTTCTTTCATTCCTGTTCAGATCCACACACTTAAGGCTACCTGTCAACACTAAGTCTGCTTACCAATGTCTGGGATGAATCTGTGCTTTCAGGTAATAGGAAAGAAATTCTCAACAGACGGTTCAGAAATCATCCTTGTGACTGCTGGGGAAGACAGTACAATTAGCACATGTTTTGATGAAGTAACACAAAGTGGTGCCATTATCCACACGGTTGCTCTAGGACCTGATGCTGACAAAAACCTGGAGAAGCTGTCGGAGATGACAGGTAAAAGATAACCTGATGAATCGATTTCTTCAGTAGAAATGAAAGATTATTTCTAAGCAAACCTCCCCTTGAGTTCTCCTTTAAGATCTACAGGTGACCCAGGACTTCTGAAGGCTATGGAAGTGGCCACAGGCTCTGGAAGGTCAGTCAATAAGCATTTAAGTGCCCACTATGTGTCAGGTATGGTACTGAGTGCTGGGCACACAAAGAAAGGCAAAACAAAGTCTCTGCCTTCAAGAAGCTCACATGTGTTTGTGCTGGGACCAAGATAACACACAAAAAGAAGCTACAAAAGAGAGAATGGGAGAAGGGTACCCAGGGGCATGATGAAGTCCAGAGGAGTAAAGCATGATGGGAAATGAATAGACTAGGGCACTTTAAATTGAAGATATAAGAGAAGCTTTCTGGTCTCCCCCTTCTGCCCCCCATAACTCCTTCTTCAATCAGAGAGGGGGAGGCGCCCCTGGGACAGAGGAAATTGCTAAAGTTCGAGTTCCACAACATAATTGAACTTGTAGGTTGATGAGGTTCCTGGGGCAGGATAGAAACATTCAGAAAAGGGCTGCTGGATGAGAAATGAATAAAATAACTGGTCCTACCAAACTCGAGAGACTTCAAATAAAGTCCAACAACAGCCTTAATGTCTGTCATCTCAGGAAATACTGAGCTACATTCAGAGAGAGATTCATCTCTGTATTTAGCTGTGAAGATTTTCCCCAAAAAAATAAGTCTGAAAGCCTGTCTTACCCAATCACAGAATTACAGCATCTCAATGCTGGTTTTTGAGGTCCATCAAAGACCAACTGATCCAACCCATATCCGAGGAAAGAATCCTCGTGCATATGGCCGTGGTTTTGCAGTCTCTTGGGTTTTTCAAAGGCCACAACAAAAATATTGAACTTAATTCAAACAAATTCATCGTCCATTTATTTCAAGTCCGTTACATTTAAGGCATTGTGCTAGGTGCCATGAGGAAACAAGCAGAAGAAAAAAGACACAGTCACTGTCATCAACAACTTATCTAATGGGGGATGAGAAGGAAAATGAAACATGGATACAAAGATACCAAAAACATTTGACTTGTTATTCTCAATCCAAGGAGAAATAAGAAGTGAATATGAAATAAAAGTAGAGCTTGACTCTCTTAAGTCAATCAGTGACAGCCAGCATCACTGGGGAATGAATGAACTTTCCAGAGAATTAAAGCTTACCCCTTGAGGGACTGCTTTTCCATTTTAACCAATCTGGATGTGATAACTGTCTTAAATGTACTATATTCTTCCCTAAGTGATTAAGCAGAGCTCCCCTGAGCTTTTTTTTTGATGGTTCAGCATCATCAGTTATGTTATGGTACTACTAAGGTACATAGGAAGGGATTGGCTAAAGTCAGATTGTAGCAGCTTGTGAGAGCCCATTGTTAAATATTCATCATATGTAAAGCTCAGAAATCAGCAAGTACCACACATCAGGATTTGATTTGTTGTTGTAGTGATTTCTACACTTACAAAAGTGATAGAGAAAGTGTTCTGTAGGATGCTTTCACTTTATAGTGTTATGAATACATATTTTTTGATGACCTAGTTGTTAAACATTTACTAGCCTACTTCCATATATGGGACTATTTGCTAATACACAAGTGATCTTTAGAGACCATCCAGTCATAATAATAGAATCATAGAGCTATTCCAACTCCTCATTTTACAGATGAGATGATAAGAGGCACAGAAAAATTATGTGACAATTCTAACAAGAGTATATGTCAAAGGCAAACCTTTTTGATTTCAGGTCTAGTGTCTTGTCCATTAACCCCAGAAGTCAAAGGTCAAAGAGATGAAGGAACTCATGTGAGGTCACAGGGCTATTAGTGCTGAAACTACCACTAGAAGTTAGACTAGGGGTTGTCAACCAAACCATGATTCCCTGGCTAGTATATTCTTTCATTTCTTGTGTCTCTTTTTTCATAAAGTTTGATCCCCTCCATTGATGTCACACTGTTATACCCTGATGTTACTAGTGTGACTGCCTTTAGTACTATCCATTTTTTCCTCACCATTCTTCTAATGTGCTGATTTATGGGCTGGACAATCCAATAAAGCTTATTAAATTTTACCTGAGATAAGAGTAAGTCCTTCATAAAAGTTCTATTCTGATTCCTCATTCTCAAAGTAACTGAGCAGTCTCAAAAGCTATGCCCTGAGGTCCTATTAAGATGGAAAGGCTTTGAGTGAGAGCTTGAATATGGATGTGTCCATTGTCCCAGGATGTCTTCTCTCATTTCCCAGAATTTACTTATCTGTGCACTTTGAGTTTCTCTACCCTTACTTCCAAATCCAAAAGGGAATATAAAATCTTTGAGGGCTAGAGCCTCTTTCTTTGTAGGAGACCACTCTTGCACATAGCAGGAGCTTAATGACTATTGCTTTAACTGAACAGAGCAACATTGCTAAAACTGGACAGACAAATTACTGGAAGACTGTTCACTAAACGATGAATTTTTCTGGCCATAGAAACATCCACTAAGGCACTGGAGGGGCCAAAGTGAGCTTTGGTAGAGATAGTTCCTATATGACTGAAATGATGGATCTTTGAAGTAGTGAGGATCCAAGAAGCACAATTATGAATGAAATACATGAACTAGTTTAGATCATGGATTCTGTGACATGTCTTTGGCTCCTCTTCAGTCATTTTTATCTCATCTCAAGGCCTTAACTGTTCCAGATAAATGAGACTTTAATGATTATACAATATATAATTTATATACCACAAGATGCCACATTTTACATTGACTTCCCACAATGAGGTTTCATTCTTACTCGTTTATGAACCAATATGAAAGTTTATGAAAAAATAACTTTGGGAAGACTGTTGATCTGTCACTAACCTGTGCCAATTAGTTAACTACTGGTAATGTAATACTACTTTAGGAGGTGTGAAGACAGCTGCTACAGACAATGCCCAAAATAATGGGCTCATTGATGCGTTCAGTGCCCTCTCATCCGGAAATGGAATGATCACTCAACAGGCCATTCAGGTAAGTTTCAAATTCTCATTTCCCATGCCTGTGTTACATAGGATCTTAGCATTCGAGGACCAGAGATTCAGTGTTTATAAGCACCTCTGAGGTTCATAGAATCTTACATCATAGATATGAATTTGGAAGGAACTGCAGGATCACTCAGTTGAAAGCACACATCTTTTTCTGGGTGAGAAAAATAAGGGAAATGGATTTGTCCAAAGTCATGCTGGTCATAAACAGGCATGACGGGATATGTACTTTACTTTTCTGACTTCACATTCAGCATTCTTTGCACTGCATCACACTGGTTGGAACACCAGTGTGTGTGTGTGTGTGTGTGTGTGTGTGTGCGTGCACATACACACACACACACACACAATGTTATGGAATGAAGGTAGGGCAATGGATACAATGCTGGGCCTGAACTAAAAAAGACTCCACAGTGAATGGAGATCCGGACTCAGACATGACATGCTGAGAAAGTTACTTAATCCTGTTGGCCTTAGTTTTCTCATCTGTGAAATGAGCTGGAAAGGAAATGGCAAACCACTCCAAGACTTTGCCAACAAAACCCTGAGGTGATCACAAAGAATTACACTAAACTGAAAAGTGTCAATAAAAACAACAAAAGCAAGGTTTCAAAACAGGCAAGATTTCTCAAGCAGGGATTAGGAAGATGAAAATGGATGTTACGGTCAAATTTGATTTTAAAAAAAGAGCACATGCCCCTTTTTACTATTTTTATTTACCTTATTGTAATATTATCAATAATCAATCAACAAACATTTAATCAGCACTTACTATGTGTCAGGTACTGTCCTAAACATTGGAGATACAAATTAAAAATTAAATGGGCCCTGCCTGCAATGAGCTTATATTTTACTCAGGGGAAACAACATGATCAGACATACTTAAATGCAAAACACTTACAGGAACACAAAATAGAAGGGAGGCAGGAAGGTACTACAAACTGGAAAGAAACGGAAGCAATCACTGTACTCAAGAGTGGGCAGTATGAAAGAAAAATAAAGGCCAGAGTGAAGCATCATCACATCTGAGGCTGCTACGTGTAGCAGCTTCCACCACTCAGGACACTCCAGTCCATGGGTGGAAGCTCCAAAATGAAAGAGCTTCATTTATCCAGGGTATGTTAGATGTTGATGGAATAACCTTTTAGTAAGTGTCTGCCATGTGCCAGACATGTTACAAAGGAAAAATTGACAAGAGGTTGTGATGGAAGCTGAGAGACAAGGAATTCAGGATGACCCCAAAGGTGTGAGACTGGGTGACTGGGAGGAGTGAATGCCATAGCCCAGCACACTAATAAGGAAGTTACAAAGAGGGGAGACTTTGGAAGAAAAATAACAAGTTCCATGTTAGACATGTTAAATTTAAGATACCTGTGGGACATCCAGTTTGAGATATCAACTAGCCAGCTGAAGATGCAAGTCAAGAGGCCAGTAGAGAGACTAGGGCTGAATAGATAGATATGAGAATCATCAGCTGAGAAATAATAATTGAATCCATGGAAGCTAATGAAATCTTTAAGGGAAATAGCATAGAGGGAGAAGAGAAGACAACCAGGACACAGCCCTGTACCACATTGATTAATAGGCATGACCTGGACGAAGATTCCAAAAAGGAGACTGAGAAGAAACAGTCAGACATGGAGGAGAACTGGGAGATAACAGTATCATGAAAAACCAAAGAGAAGAAAATATCAAGAGGAGGCTGATCAGTGTCAGTGGCTACAGAGAGGTCAGAAAGGTTGAGCATGGACAGAAGGTCACTGGATGTGGAAGTCAGGAGAGTGGTAATTACTGTACTAATTTTGGAGAGAGAAGTTTTAGCTGAATGATGTTGTTGGGAGTTAGACTGTAGACTATTAAGAAGAGAATGACAAGAAAGGAAGAAGCACCCATTGTAGACAGCCTTCTCAAGGAGTTTAGCTGCAAAAGTGAGAAGAGGCACGGGATGACAGCCAGTGGAGATGGACAGATCAGAGGAAGTTTTTGAGGATGGAGGAGACAAGGGCATATTTGTAGTAGAGAAGCAGCCAGTGAGACAAAGAGCCAAGCAGACAATGAGAATAAAGAAAAGTAAGAGTATGAGAACGATGGAGGGGACAAAATGCTGGAGAAGGCAGGAGGGAATTGGATTCCTCATGCTTGGAGACAGTTTTGCCTTGTCCAAGAGAAGGGTGACCACTTCATGTGAGACTGGGGTAAGGAGAGAGTAATAGATAGTGAAATGAAAAGAAAAATGAGAGCTCTCAGAGAACGACTTCAATTTTTTTTCGGTGAAATATGAGGCAAGTTTTTAAGATTAGAGAGTGAGGGAGAGGAAGCCTTGGGAGGTTTAAGCAGAGATGAAAAGGTTTGGAGGAGCCTCCATGGTGAATGGGATAGTGAGTTAATTGGGAACAAAAGAATGATAGGACCAGACTAGGCCAGGGCAGACCAATGGGGCAGGGTGGTTCAGTGGAAAGAAATCTGCATTTGTATCCACTGACACCTCCCCTCTGAGATTATCTACCATTTGTACTGCATGTATTTTGTATGCAGTTTTTTTCTTTTTGAATGTTGCTCCCACCCCCAAACAGAATGTGAGCTCCTTGTGGGCCCAGACTGCTCTAAATCTCTGTGATTTTGCTGGAGATATTCTTTTCAGCCAACAAAAACATTACCTGTCCTCACTGCTGAGAAGCTGACTCAAAATCAAGGAACTGAACCTGAGATCTTGGATTAGAGGAGAGTTTCATTCTCTCCCCACTCACAATGGAGGGAATTGGATTTGGATGAGAAGTTGAGTACAAAAAAAAGAAGGGAGGGAGAGAGAGTGAAAGAGAAAAGGTTGAACATTACCTTAGAATAAAAATAAGGGATTCCATTCTAGCCCTGTCTTTCATGTCCTTTGTACCAGGAACATTCTTCATGCAATTTGTATAACCCTGACATCTTTCTCCTCTCTTAACCATCCTATCTTCTAATGGATGCTAATCAGAGGGAGGAAAGGACTCTCTCATTTATTTGTTATAGAGGACTTCTAGCTAAGGAAACTCCTTTTACCAATGCATGCTGGTTCCTTTTCTGCAATTTATAAGATTTTGCCCATTGGCATGTCCTTCAGATTAACTGTGAAATGATTTATTGATTACTTATCCCTTTGACCAGTAACTAAATGTTTGTTACCTTTTCTAAACAGATTGCGAGTGAGGGAGCCACTCTGAAGGATGGGGACTGGATGAATGGCACAGTTATTGTTGACAGTACAGTAGGCAATGACACTCTATTTCTTGTCACATGGACAGCACAACAACCCCAAATGTTTATTTCAGATCCCAGTGGGAAAATGTATGATAATTTTTTGGTGGATACAAACTCCAAAATGGCATACCTCCAAATACCGGACACTGCCAAGGTGAGATTTTCTATGTTTTCCTAAAATTTCCCGAAAACGGAGGCAAGACTTTAATATCAGCATTACAACTTTGTAGTTATTCTTCAGTGACAGTAGCTCTCTTTTTAACTAAAAAAAGCTTGTTCTCTTAGAAATGTGAAGAATTGACCACCAAAAGCAAAGATTTAAAAAATTATACTATAGCAACAAAGGAACTGTTATAAAGAGTATCAGGAGGGAAAAGACTTGGGTTGGACACAAGGAGGGCAGACCAGGAAGTTAGAGAACCTTTTCTGATTGATGAGAATATACTTAGGACATCTAACTTAAGAACTTTAGACCCCATATTTTCTGACATCCAAAATCTTCAGCTTACTTCTCAGGAGAAAAGTCTTTCAGGTCAAATTGCTTATAGCAAAGATTTTAACAGGAATTAGTGTTAGGTATACCCTGCACTCACAAGAAAGAATGATTTGAAATGACTGTCACTGCTGATAGAGAAGCAAAGTCATACAAACCCTCTAGCAGATGGCATTCCTGAACTTCACTTGTATAAATAAGATAAGATGTTAAGACAGATAATGGATAACAGAGAAGGCAGGTAGGGCACGTCTTAACACTGTTTTGCTTTATGAATTTCTATTGGATTTTTCAGGATGGAATTTGGACATACAGCCTTAAGTCAAGTGCACAATCTCTGATTCTGACAGTAACCTCTCATGCTGCAAATTCTAATGTACCTCCCATCACAGTGGATTCTAAAATGAATAAGGATAACAATGCCTTCATTAATCCAATGATTGTTTATGCAGAAGTTCGTCAAGGATCCCTGCCTATTATAGGAGCCACTGTAACAGCCCTCATAGAATCAGCTGATGGGACAACAGTGACTCTGGAACTTCTGGATAATGGTGCAGGTAACTTATCCTCCATAATAACATCAAAGTACTTTCTCATTTAAGAAAGAAGATACATTTTCCTTTTTTAACATTCTTCCAATTACATGTAGAGAAAATTTTTAACATTAAATTTTTATAAAATTTTGAGTTTCAAATTTTCTCCTTCCTTTTCTTCCCTCCAACCTCTCAAAGTATGACATTTGATATACATTATATGTGTTTGATCATATAAAACCTATTTCTATATTACTCATGTACTGAATGGTTTGTAAAAAATTACCATTCGCAAAGGAAAAAAAAACATGAAAAAAATGAAGAAAGGGGAAATTGTATGCTTTGATCAACATTCAGACTCCATCAGTTCCTATCTGGATATGGACAGCATTTTAACCTCATGAGTCTTTTGGAATTGTCTTGGATCACTATATTGCTGAGAAGAGCTAAGCCAATCATAGTTAATGTACTATCTACAATATTCTCCTGTTTCTGCTTATGTCACTTTGTATCAGTTTGTGTAAGTCTTCTCAGGTTACTCTGAAATCTGCCTGCACATCTCTTTTTCAGTAGCACAACAGTTCTCCATTACATTCATACATTAGAACTTCTTAAGCCATTCCCCAACTGACAGCATCCCTTCAATTTCGAATTCTTTGCCACTACCAAAGGAGGTGCCACAAATATTTTTGTACATATAGGTCCTTTTGCCCTTTTTATGATCTCTTTGGGATACAGACCTACCAACAGTATTTGCTGGACTGAAGGGCATGCAATTTAACCTTTGGGCATAGTTCAAAATTCCTCTTCAGAATGCTTGGATCAGTTCACTACTCTATCAGCGGTATATTAGTGTCTCAATTTTCCTACATCCTCTTCAACATTTATCATTTTCATTTTCCTTTTCTATCATATTAGTCAATCTCATAGGTATGAGGTGATACCTCTCTAATCAATGGTGATTTAGAGCATTTTTATATGACTATAGTCAATTTCGATTTCTTCATGTGGAAACTGCCTATTCACATTGTTTGACTATTTTTCAACTGGAGAAATGACTTGTGTTTTTATAAATTTGACTCATTTCTCTATGTATTTGGGGAATGAGATCTTTATCAGAGATATTTTCTGTAAAATTTTTCCCCTATTTTCTGCTTTCCTCATAATTTTGACTGCATCAGTTTTGTTAATTCTCTTAATCTGCTCTATCCCTTGTTTAGTAATAAATCCTTCCCTTATCCAAAGATTTGAAGGGTAAAATTTTCCATGCTCCCCTAATCTCCTTATGGTATCATCCTTTATGTCTAAATCATGTACATACTTTGAGCTCATCAAGAGTATATAGTGTAAGATGTTGTTCTATTCTCTATACCATGTTTCTCCCAAACAGCTTCCAGTTTTTCCAATGTCTGTCAAATGTTAGTTCTTGTCCTACAAAGTGGGGTCTCTGGGTTATTCAACACTAAATTCCTATGGTCATTTACCACTGTATCATATGTACTTAATCTATTCCCCACTGACCAGCACTCTATTTCTTAGCTAGTACCAGATTATTTTAATGATTTCTGTCTGGTAATGAGGTTTGGGATCAGAAACAGTAAGGTCACCTTCATTCACAGGTTTTTTCATTGAATTCCTTCATACTTACCTCTTATTTTACCAGATGAATTCTTTTATTGTTTTTTTTAATTCTATAAAATCATTTTGGGTAATTTCATTGGTATGGCACTGAATAAGGAAATTAAAGCAGAAATTTCAGTTTTACAATTTTGGCTCGGCCTTCCCATGAGAAGTTAGTATTTCTTTAATTGTTTAAATCACACTTTATTTGGGGGAAAAGTGTTTTGCAATTGTGTTCATACAGTTCCAGGTTTGTATTGGCAGTAAACTCCCCTTATTTTAAATGGAATTACTCTTTCTATCTTTTTCTGCTGGACTTGGGTGATAATATATAGAAATGCTGACGATTTCTGTGAGTTCATTTAATTTCTTTCAACGTTGCCGATGTTGCTAATTATTTCAATAACTATTTAGCTGATTCTGTAGGATTCTCTGTACTATCATCTCACCTGCAAAGAGTGATCATTTTTTCTTCATTTACTATTCTAACTTCTTTCATCTTTTTCTTTTCTTACTGCTTTAGTTAGCATTTCTAGTACATTACTGAATAACAGTGGAGATAATGGGTATCCTTGCCTTACCCCTTATCTTACTGGGAAGGCTACTAGCTTATCCTGATGATAGATAATTACTTACTGATGCTTTAGATCAATATGAATTACCACTCTAAGGAAAGTTCCATTGATTGCTCTATTTTCCAGTGTATTTAATAGGAAAGAGTGTTGCACTTTGTCAAAATCATTTTCTGTATCTATTGATATAATCATGATTTTGATCTCTTTCTTATTGATATGATCAGTTATGTTGATAGTTTTCCTAATATTGAACCACCCCGGAATTCCTGGTATGAATCACATTCAGTCATAGTATGTGATCTTTGGCATATATTGTTGTCATCTCTTTGCTAGTATTTTCTTTAACATATCTGCATCAGTATTCATTAGCATTCCCAACAGGAAATCATGATGTCTCCTCTACTCCTGAAAATGTCTGTGCACTGTGTGCACATACCCTCTTAGCATTATGTGTGCTATCCATTTAATAAAAATGTATGCATTTGAGAGGAACTTCTTAAATTGCTACTAAGGTAAGGTACAATGCAGGGAACTAGGGATACATTAATAAATAATAAGCAATCCCTGCCCTTAAGGAACTTAACAATCAAACAGGCTGAAGACAACATGTGCACAGAGAGATAAACAGAAAATATATACAAGGTAAATTCAAAGTATTTTGGGTGTGGAAGATGATAGGAAAGGAACTAAAAAATAAGAAGAATGTGGAAAGTCCCTCTATGGGAGATGGTAACTGAGCTATGCTTAGAAGGAAGCTATGGATTCCAAGAGTCCAAGGTGAGAAAGGAGCACATTCAAAAAATGGGAGGCCACTGAGTCACTTAAGCAAAGGCAGAGAAGTGAGAGAATGAAGGATATGTACAGGACACATTAGAGATCACATGAAAGGGAGTAAGAGATAATAATACTACAAAGGCAGGGAGGAGCTAAATTATGGAGGGATGTTAAAAACTGACAAGATTCCTACAGAGGTAATGGGGCAGCTGAAGAGTTTTGCATAGTAAGCTCACATGTTCAGATCTGTTTTTGGATTACTCCAGAGGGATGAGACTGAAGGCAGGAAGACCACTTAGGAGACTACTATAATCATCCAAATGCCTGAATTAGGGTAGAGCTGTATGAGGAGAGAAAAAGAGATGGATACAAGAGATGATACAGAGGTGGAACTGACAAGACTTGGCAAGTGATTGGATATGGAGACTGAGAGAGAAGGAAGAGACATGGGTACAACCCTGCCTCATACACTAACTAGTTCTTAGACTGTGGAAAAGTCATTTAACTGATATAAATTTTGGTATCCTCCTCTGTATAATGGTACAATAATACTTTTCATTGGAGTATGCTGGTAAATGTTTAGGAAAAGGCTCTCTGGGGGGGAAGCACACAAAACACTTCCAAGTTTCATCCCCATGACTTTCTTAAATGTAGAAAATCAATCAGACAATAAATCAAGCTCCAATTTGTAGATATTTCCAAAGTTTAAATGCTCACATTGAAAATGGAACAATCAGCAATCTCTTCTACAAGTTGCCTCTGGCACACCACCATATTTTTACTTACCCTACAGGGTTGTTGGGTTATTCCAATGATAGCATGTTCATAATAAGCTTTGAAAACTCTCAAGAATTATATAAATATGTATGTTTCTGTGTAGAAATGGGACAGAGGTATATACACACACATGCACACGGGCACACACACACATGGAAGTGCCTATCAACTTCCAACGTCCAAGTGTATTTTTGAGAACTTATATGTTCATTATTTATGACACTTCTTATTACCTCCTTTATTTTACACAAAGGTGCTGATGCTTACAAGAATGATGGTGTCTATTCAAGGTACTTCACATCCTACAAAACAGATGGTCGATATAGCTTAAAAGTAAGAGCTCTGGGAGGAGCAAATACTCAAAGGTCAAGACCCCGAATGAGTGGAGCCTTCTATGTACCAGGCTGGGTAGAGAATGGTAAGGCACCTTCCATGACAAAAATAAGGTGTTCTCTTGAAACAAAGGCAAGAGGGAATTTCATTGAGCTCTGACACATCTCAGATCTAAAACTAAAGATTGCACATCCATTACAGAGCTTGATGAAGGAGCTGGGGCTCTTTAGCACAGAGGACAGAAGACTGGTCTATCAAGTAGTGGAAGGGATCTCCCAAGGAAGGGAGATTAGAATTGTTCTGCCTGGCTCAGAGGGCAGAGCCAAGCTGCAAATAGAAAGATCTAGGCTTGATAGAAGAAAAACAACCCTGCTTTCCCATACTGAGCTGCCCCAGCAGAGAGTTCTCCTCACTAGAGGGGCTCCCATCACTGACAGGCTTCAAGTCCAGTCTGGATGACTTCTCAGCTTTGTTGCAGAGGGGGCTCTTTTCACATGAAATAGACTAGATGGCCATTTGGGAGCATAGGAACTCTGAGGTTCTGCAGTTCTGCAGTTGAGAGGCTCCCAACCAATGCCTCATAGTGTAACTGCAGTATGTCTGTCCTACTCACAAAATTCAACAGACTAATGTGACACAAGGAAGTCCCAATGTATATGCAACTATTGGAAGAACCAGGTTTTTAAGCCTTAAATATTCCGTATTGCCCACAGACACCAACACTGAGGTAGAATTAGGAAGATTAGGGCTAAGTACCACAGCATCTAAGAACTGCAAGGGATCTCCATGGCTTCTGGACCAACCCATTCCTGGAGCAGGAATCCCTTCTATAATATTCTGGCCCCATCCTCTGTTTGAAGTTTTGTGGTGATGGAGTCAAAGTCTATTCTACCTTAGAATATCTCTAATTGCTTCATTGCAACTTTGACATTGCAACTTACATTTACCCACATTGATCAAAATAAGGCCAGTTCTAGCCACTCCACTCTCACCCACATACAGAAGAGGAACAGGGTATTATTAAGTCAAGCCAGCACAAAATAGGCAAGGGAAGATCTACCCTAGATAACGATTTGGCCAACCAGGGGTTTCTGAGCAAGAGAAAGAGATGGTATGGCTATTAATAACATAGTAAGTCATACTCAACTGGCCCTGAGAATATCAGAAATGATGTTTATTCCTGAGTCCATGTCAACAAAATAATACAAGCAACTGATTTTAATGAACTTTCATGTTCCCCTGGGCGTAAGCATCCTCAGTCAGCACTCTGTTTGTCCCAAGTAATGGCTCTGCTGAGAAGAAAAATGACTGCCTGAATAGGATGCTGAGAGGAGGGTGAGATGATAGTGATGATGACAGCCAACCTTTATATGGCACTTACTGTGTGCCAGCTGCTTTACAACTATTTCACCTTATTCTCAAAGCAACCCTAGGAAGTAGGTGCTATTATTCCCATTTTACAACTGAAGAAACTGAGGCAGACAGAGGTTAAGTGACTTGCCCAGGGTCACATGGCTAGAAAGTGTCTGAGGCCACATTTAAGCTCTGCTGGGCCTAGCTCCAGGCACACCTCTCTGGGCACTATGGCTCCTCCTAGCGCCTAGGCTAGGTGCTGGGATAATAAACAACAGAAATCCCCAACATTCCCATGGAATGACTATGAAGGACAAAATGATGGGGGTTTTTCTTTCCCTCTATGCAGGTGAAATCAAAATGAATCCACCAAAACCTGAAATTAGTGAAGATGATATTCAAGCAAACATTCAAAGTTTCAGCAGAACAGCTTCAGGAGGTTCTTTTA